>CM048918.1:43713766-43766266 GCA_026686955.1 Epinephelus cyanopodus
ATGTAAACAGGTATCGCTGTCATTGGCTGTTGCCAGCTTTGAATTAAGTTTGTTTGAGCTGGGAAGTTCTCACGCAGTGCTGTGTGCTGTGGTCTATCGGCCTCCAAAATACACCAAAATTTAACTGACTTTTCTGTGTTCTTGGCTGATATCATGCCGAAATATGACCGGGTCCTGATTGTCGGTGATCGTAATATTCATGTGTGCATGCTGGGTTATTAACCCTTTCACTGCTGCTCGCTTCTCAGCCGCCTTCAGTCAGAACTGCGTCACTCCAGTTCCTGTGTGCGATGATACAGAGGCTCTTAGCTCTCAGTTTCTTGACACCTGTCAAACTGCCATTGACTCTGCTGCCCCATTGAAGAGCAGGCAGCATAAGCCTTGGTTGAATGAAACAACCCACACTGCCAGACAGGAGTGTCGTAGAGCTGAGCGCAAATGATAAAAGGATAAACTGGAAGTGTTTTTTCAAATGTTGAGGGATTGTTGGCGTCGTTACCAGTCCTCTGTGAAAGAGGCTAAAAGAAAATATTTCTCAGATATTATTGTCTTAAACTGTCACAAACCTTGTGTGTTGTTTAAAGTGATAAACTCTGCGCTGAATGCACCTCAGACTGTGGGTATTGAGTCCTCCCCTTCTGTGTGTGAAAACCTTCTGCAATTCTTCACTGCTAAAGTCATTTCTACCAGAGCATTTATTTCACTTCATGCTTATGACTCCTCAGTGTTTGTCCCTTGTTCTGCTGTTTTTGACTCATTTGAGCCTGTGACTCTACCTTTTATGCAGGAGACTGTGGGGCATTTAAAGCCATCAGGCTCGCCCAATGACCCTGTTCCTCCTCAACTTTTTAAGGAGGTTTTCCCCACTGTTGGGCCATATTTACACAGCATCATTAACAGCAGTCTGTCCTCAGGAGTGGTTCCTGTACATTTTAAACATGCAGTTGAGCAGCTACTGATTAAAAAATCTGGACTGGATCCTGCTGTTAAGGCTAATTTTAGGCCCATTTCTAAATTTTCCTTCCTTTCTAAAATCTTCAGCTCATGGACTTTTTAAAAGAACAAAATGTTCTTGAAACTTTCCAATCTGGTTTTAAAACATTGCACAGCACAGAATCAGTGCTTTTAAGGGTTTTTAATGACATCTTTTTAGCTCCTAACTTTGGCCACTGTGTAATCCTTGTGCTCCTAGACTTAACTACTACATTTGACACAGTGGACCATGACGTCCTGTTTGCTCATTTGGAGCAGTGGGCATCAGGGGCTTGGCACTGGAATGGTTCAGGTCCTACCTGTCTCATCGGACATTCTGTGTCAGCCTTGGACTCTGTGTCCTCCATTGCTCCTCTCTCAGGGTGGGATCCCACAGGGTTCAGTGCTGGGCCCTCTTTTATCTTCTTTGGATCTTCTTCCACTTGGTTCCATTCTCAGGAAGCACGGCATTTTATTCCACTGTTATGCTGATGACAGCCAGATCTATGTCCCCCTTAAAAAGGCTGATTCATTCTCCCTGAGGCCACTGCTAAATTGTTTAGATGAGAAACTTTTTAAATTTTAATGAAAAGAAGGATGAAGTGATGGTCTTTGGTGGCACCTCTGTGACCCCCCCAGTCGATCTGGGTTCTTTGGCACAGTATACCAAACCTATTGTTAATGATCTGGGGGTAAAAGTGGACGCGGATCTCAAGTTTGACAGCCAAATTAAAGCTGTGGTGAAAATAAGCATCTTCCAGTTAAGGCAGCTGGCAAATGTAAAACCTTTTCTCCAGAGATAGCACTTTGAAACAGTAATTCATGCCTTTGTGACCACTTGGCTAAATTACTGCAATGCACTTTATATGGGGGTCAGTGGGTCCATCGCACGTCTTCAACCGGTACAGAACCCAGCCACATGTCTTTTGTCTGGCACAAGAAAGTTTGAGCACATTTCACCGATTTTAGCTTCACTCCACTGGCTACCTGTCCATTTTAGAATTTATTTTAAAATTCTTTTATTTACTTTTAAATGTCTGAATGGTCTTGCCTCAGCGTACCTCTCTGAGCTTCTGCACCCCTACACACCCAGCCGATCTCTCAGGTCAGCTGACCAGCTGCTCCTGAGGGTTCCCAAAACTAGGCTGAAGCTCAGAGGGGACCGAGGGTTTTCGGTTGCAGCTCCAAAATTGTGGAATGAACTGCCGCTGCACATTAGACAGGCCTCCTCACTGTCTAAGTTTAAAACTCTTCTTAAAACGCACCTCTTTTCTTTGGCTTTTAACACCATGTAGGTTGTTGATTTTATGTAGTATTTTGTTTTTTCATTATGTTTTATTGTGTTTATTTTACTGTACAGCACTTTGGAAACCTTTGTTTTTATTTAAATTGTGCTTTATAAATAAAATGGATTGGATTGGAACTCAGAGATCAGCATCAGGATCAGGATCAGGATCAGTAAACTCAGAGATCAGGATCAGGGTCAGAGTTTGTTGAGCCTGCTTTCTGAAGTAGGGCCCAGGTGTTGTTTACCTCAGTCTCAAGTGTTATTTAAAGACTTGTTTACCTGTGCCGCAGGTGTTGTTTACAAAGTTGTTTACCTGTGTCGCAGGTCTTGCCGTGGTACGGCGGCGAGCAGAGACACAGGAAGCCGTCTCTGTCCATGGTGCACATCCCTCCATTCAGACAGGGGTTAGTCTGACAGGGGTTCAGATCTACGACACATAGCACAGACACCTGAACACATCACCACACACAAGGAAGTGATGTCACTATGACATTATCATGTAAAAATACTCACTGGTGTATTTGTACCAGAACTCCATCTGCAAGACAAGAAACAGTTAATGACACACTACTGGGAGTAATCAGAGTACTGAGAGTAATTTGAGTACTGAGAGTAATTAGAGTTTTTAGAGAAATTAGAGTACTGAGAGTAATTAGAGAACTGACAGTGTTTGGAGTACTGAGAGTAATCAAAGTCCTATGAGTAATCAGAGTACTGAGAGTAATCAAAGAACTGAGAGTAATCAGAGTGTCCCTCAGTCTGTCCCTCTGTATGTCCCTTTGTGTGTCCCTCTGTCTGTCCCTCAGTCTGTCCCGTTTTGTGTCCCTCTGTCTGTCCCTCATTCTGTCCTTCAGTGTGTCACTCTCTTTTTGTCCCCTGTGTGTCCCTCAGTCCGTCCCCCGGCGGACCGTCTCACCGTCTTCTCCCTGGTCATGAAGATCTCAGCTGCCTCCTCCTGGGAGCAGACCTCCTCGTGACACTCCCTCTCCAGGTCTCCAGCTAAAACCTCCTCCAGGAAGGAGTTGGCTCGACGTCTCCTGGAGGAGGACCCAAGGACACGAGCCGCCCACGGATGGTCCAGGAACACTGGGGAGGGACAGAAAGACCAAATCATGGAGGTCCTGGTCCTCAGACTGTCCTTAGCAGCTGAGCCCTGACACACAGAGTCTCACCTGAAGACTGGACGAGTGCTGAGCAGGTGAGCAGAGCGCAGAGACTCCAGGTCAGAGCGGTGGACGGCAGCATGTCTGTCCCTCTGTCTGTCTGCGTGAGGACAGACAGTTGTTGTCTGAGGTAAAATGGAGGACTCAGCTGATGGACTGATCGTTAACCACTGTCCAAATATTGACACAGAGACGTCATGCCAGCAGCACACACAGAGGACACAACGAGGGACAACAAGAGACACGTCTGTCCTCACTTCACCAACCTGGACATGAAGAGGTCAAAGGTCACATGTCTGCTGGGACAAAGGCCTGGGGCTCAATCAATCAATCAATCGATTTTATTTATAAAGCCCAATATCACAAATCACAATTTGCCTCACAGGGCTTTACAGCATACGACATCCCTCTGTCCTTTAGACCCTCACAGCTGATCAGGAAAAACTCCCCAAAAAACCCTTTAACAGGGAAAAACGGTAGAAAGCTCAGGAAGAGCAACTGAGGAGGGATCCCTCTTCCAGGACGGACAGACGTGCAATAGATGTCGTACAGAACAGATCAGCATGATAAATTAACAGTAATCTGTATGACACAATGAGACAGAAAGAGAGAGAGAGAGAGAGAGAGAGAGAGAGAGAGAGATGCAGGACAGACGTAATGACAGTAGTTTACAACAACAACATTAATCAAAGTAATAATATTATAATTAATAATAATATATTAGTATCTGATAGTATACATGTGTGACAATAATCATATGTGTAATAATAACAGTAGAAGTATGACTAATGATAACAGCAGCAGCAGGAGGCATCTGGCAGGACCACGGCAGCAGCACAACCACACACGTCACACTATCCAGGCACCGCTGCAATACGAGTTAACCTGAGAGACAGTGGAGCACAAAGGCTCCGGAGAAGAAGCCGAGGTAGTGAAATGCAGAATGGTCGAGTTAGCAAGATGCAGTAATAGGACACGAGAAAGAGAGAGAGAGAGAGTGAGAAGGTGCCCGGTGTATTATAGGTGGTCCTCCGGCAGACTAGGCCTAAGTCAGCCTAACTAGGGGCTGGTACAGGTCAAGCCTGAGCCAGCCTTAACTATAAGCTTTATCAAAGAGGAAAGTCTTAAGTCTAGTCTTAAATGTGGAGACGGTGTGTGCCTCCCGGACCGTAACAGGAAGATGATTCCACAGGAGAGGAGCCTGATAGCTGAATCCTCTGGCTCCTGATCTACTTTTGGAGACTTTAGGGACCACGAGTAACCCTGCGTTCTCAGAGCGCAGAGTTCTGGTGGGATAATATGGCACTATGAGCTCTCTAAGATATGACGGAGCTTGACCATTTAGAGCTTTATAAGTTAACAGTAGGATTTTAAATTCAATTCTGGATTTTACAGGGAGCCAGTGCAGAGAAGCTAAAACAGGAGAAATATGATCTGGTTTCTTAGTTCTTGTTAGTACTCGTGCTGCTGCATTCTGAATTAGCTGGAGAGTTTTTAAGGACTTACTAGAGCTACCTGATAATAGAGAGTTACAGTAATCCAGCACTGAGGTAACAAAAGCGTGGACCAATTTTTCTGCATCTTTTCGGGTCAGGATAGGCCTAATTTTTGCAATATTTCGCAGATGAAAAAATGCAGTCCGTGAGGTTTGTTTTAAATGAGAATTAAAAGACAAATCTTGATCAAATGTTACTCCGAGGTTTCTTACGATAGTGGTAGAGGCCAGAGCAATGCCATCGAGAGAAACTATGTCATCAGATAAAGAGTCTCTGAGTTGTTTGGGGCCAAAAACAATAACTTCAGTTTTGTCTGAATTTAACATCAGGAAGTTGGTGCTCATCCAGGTTTTTATGTCTTTAAGACAATTATGAAGTTTAGTTAATTGATCACTTTCTTCTGGCTTCATCGATAAATACAGCTGTGTATCATCCGCATAACAATGGAAATTTACAGAGTGATTTCTAATGATGTTGCCTAAAGGAAGCATATATAGAATAAATAGGATTGGTCCGAGCACAGAACCTTGCGGAACTCCAAAACAAACTTTAGTACGTACGGATGATTCATTATGAACATGAACAAACTGAAACGATCATATAAATAAGATTTAAACCAGCTTAGTGCAGAACCTTTTAGGCCAATTAAGTGTTCAAGTCTCTGTAGCAGAATTTCATGGTCAATAGTGTCAAACGCTGCACTAAGATCTAATAAAACAAGTACAGAGACGAGTCCTTTGTCTGAAGCAATCAGAAGGTCATTTGTAATTTTAACTAGTGCTGTCTCAGTGCTATGACGCACTCTAATGCATGCATTCAGCGAAGGTGGAGCTGCAGCATTGCCCTTGATTTCATTCATGTAAATGAAAACTACCAACAATTGCATTGTTTAATTCATCGTTTTAGTGTTGTAATTTATCAACGAGGTTTTGCAAAGTAACACATGGCTCACCCTTCAAAATCAATGCTTTTATTTTTCTGTATGTCTTAACATCGTATTACACACTGCACTGAACTGAAAAAACAAGGCAATCATGAATTTTCCTCCTGTAATTTGACATATAATGAGCTGTAATTCAAGCTTACACATACACACACGTATATATCTATATCTATATACATATATATACATATCTATCTCTCTCTCTCTCTCTCTCTCTCTATATATATATATATATTATATATGTGTGTGTGTATTTAAGAGGGCACCTCTGCTCACATTTTGTAGTCTGAAGAAGAGCCTGAGGGCTTGAAACATCACTTCTACAATAAATGGCATTTTGACGGGAGCTTTACTCGGTGTGCCGATCTTAAATATGTTATCTTTTTATTCAGTCAGACGAGTAAGGATTAATAAAGTATGGTTTCATCTGTCAGCGTCACGTTTGAGACAAACCAGGAAACACGCCAACAACAAACTGTTCTCTCAGAATCAATTATAAATCAATCACAGGTGCTCAATAATCAATCATCAATCACAGGTGATTACCTTAATGTTGTGGTTTGTAGTCGTCTCTACGAGGTAATTAAGATTGTTTTGATGCATTCAAAGACAGTCGGACATCAGAAACTCTGAGTTCATTGTGATTTTAGCAGCTGGGGCCCCGCCCCCATAGAGACCGCCTCCACTGACATCTTCAGCTGAGGTGGAAACCTTGAGAAGGAAACTTAAGGGTGATTTGTGTAAGTGATTTTACGTTAGGACCCCTTAACTTGGACTTAGAGAAAAATCTTACCTTACAGTCTTGATGTTTAACAGTTTAACTTTAAGGGATTTCTTAATTATAATGGCCGCCTCCTTTGACATCATCACCATGTACTGATTAAACTCATTAAACCTTATCTTTGGAGATAAGAGGTTTTGTTTTTTAAAAACTGACAACGGGTTCTACTCCTTAAAAAAACTCCTTAAAGTTCTTTTAAGGGCTGTTTTATCTGAGAAAAACTTTAAGTCACAGAGGGCTGACGAATCCATCACCCTCTGTGCTGATGTAAGGGTTTTTTGGGGGAGTTTTTCCCGATCAGCTGTGAGGGTCCAAAGGACAGACGGATGTCGTATGCTGTAAAGCCCTGTGAGGCAAATTGTGATTTGTGATATTGGGCTTTATAAATAAAATTGATTGATTGAAATTGAAGTCACCACAGAGATTCTAACCTGGATACAGGATCTTGACTGATGAACCCATCAGCCTCTGTGCTGATGAACTGGTGAATATAAGAAAACAAAAATAACCCCAGGTTCCTTTTCAGCACTGTAGCCAGGCTGACTGAGAGTCAAAGCTCTATTGAGCCTTGCATTCATTTAGCCCTTAGCAGTAATGATTTTATGAGCTTTTTTAATGACAAAATTCTAACTATTAGAGGCAAAATTCATGACCTCCTGTCCTCAGATAGTACCTATCTAACCTCAAACACAGCTGTAACACCTAATATTTATTTAGATTGCTTCTCCCCAATTTCTCTTCAAGAATTGACCGCAGTGATTTCTTCATCTAAATCATCAACGTGTCTCTTAGACCCCATCCCAACTAGGCTACTCAAGGAGGTCTTACCTTTAGTTAACACTCATATATTAGACATGATCAATATATCCTTATTAACAGGCTATGTACCACAGTCTTTTAAGGTAGCTGTAATTAAACCTCTCCTAAAAAAGCCCACCCTGGATCCAGAGGTGTTAGCCAACTATAGACCAATATCTAATCTTCCCTTTATGTCAAAGATCCTTGAGAAAGTAGTTGCAGACCAGCTGTGTGATTTTCTCCATGATAATAATTTATTTGAGGAATTACAGTCAGGATTTAGAGTGCATCATAGCACTGAGACAGCACTAGTTAAAATTACAAATGACCTTCTGATTGCTTCAGACAAAGGACTCGTCTCTGTACTTGTTTTATTAGATCTTAGTGCAGCGTTTGACACTGTTGACCAACAAATTCTGCTACAGAGACTAGGACACTTAATTGGCCTAAAAGATTCTGCACTAAGCTGGTTTAAATCTTATTTATCTGATCGTTTTCAGTTTGTTGACGTTCATAATGAATCATCCTTACGTACTAAAGTTTGTTTTGGAGTTCCGCAAGGTTCTGTGCTTGGACCAATCCTATTTATTCTATATATGCTTCCTTTAGGCAACATCATTAGAAATCACTCTATAAATTTCCATTGTTATGCGGATGATACACAGCTGTATTTATTGATGAAGCCAGAAGAAAGTAATCAATTAACTAAACTTCATAACTGCCTTAAAGACATAAAAACCTGGATGAGCACCAACTTCCTGATGTTAAATTCAGACAAAACTGAAGTTATTGTTCTTGGCCCCAAACAACTCAGAGACTCTTTCTGATGACATAGTTTCTCTCGATGGCATTGCTCTGGCCTCTAGCACTACCGTAAGAAACCTCAGAGTAACATTTGACCAAGATTTGTCTTGTAATTCTCATTTAAAACAAACCTCACGGACTACATTTTTTCATCTGTGTAATATTGCAAAAATTAGGCCTATCCTGACCCAAAAAGATGCAGAAAAATTGGTCCACGCTTTTGTTACCTCAGTGCTGGATTACTGTAACTCTCTATTATCAGGTAGCTCTAGTAAGTCCTTAAAAACTCTCCAGCTAATTCAGAATGCAGCAGCACGTGTACTAACAGGAACTAAGAAACCAGATCATATTTCTCCTGTTTTAGCTTCTCTGCACTGGCTCCCTGTAAAATCCAGAATTGAATTTAAAATCCTACTGTTAACTTATAAAGCTCTAAATGGTCAAGCTCCGTCATATCTTAGAGAGCTCATAGTGCCATATTATCCCACCAGAACTCTGCGCTCTGAGAACGCAGGGTTACTCGTGGTCCCTAAAGTCTCCAAAAGTAGATCAGGAGCCAGAGCCTTCAGCTATCAGGCTCCTCTCCTGTGGAATCATCTTCCTGTTATGGTCCGGGAGGCACGCACCGTCTCCACATTTAAGACTAGACTTAAGACTTTCCTCTTTGATAAAGCTTATAGTTAGGGCTGGCTCAGGCTTGCCCTGTACCAGCCCCTAGTTAGGCTGACTTAGGCCTAGTCTGCCAGAGGACCACCTATAATACACCGGGCACCTTCTCACTCTCTCTCTCTTTCTCGTGTCCTATTACTGCATCTTGCTAACTCGACCATTCTGCATGTCACTAACTCGGCTTCTTCTCCGGAGCCTTTGTGCTCCACTGTCTCTCAGGTTAACTCGTATTGCAGCGGTGCCTGGATAGTGTGACGTGTGTGGTTGTGCTGCTGCCGTGGTCCTGCCAGATGCCTCCTGCTGCTGCTGTTCTCATTAGTCATTAGTTATACTTCTACTGTTATTATACCCATATGATTATTGTCACACATGTATACTATCAGATATTAAGATATTATTATTAATTATATTATTACTTTCATTAATGTTGTTGTAAGCTACTGTCATTACCGTCTGTCCTGCATCTCTCTTTCTCTCTCTCTTTCTGTCTCATTGTGTCATACAGATTACTGTTAATTTGTTATGCTGATCTGTTCTGTACGACATCTATTGCACGTCTGTCCGTCCTGGAAGAGGGATCCCTCCTCAGTTGCTCTTCCTGAGCTTTCTACCATGTTTCCCCCGTTAAAGGGTTTTTTGGGGAGTTTTTCCTGATCAGCTGTGAGGGTCCAAAGGACAGAGGGATGTCGTATGCTGTAAAGCCCTGTGAGGCAAATTGTGATTTGTGATATTGGGCTTTATAAATAAAATTGATTGATTGATTGATTGATTGATGAATCCATTAGCCTCTGTTGATGAACTGATGAATTCATTAGCCTCTATGTGGATGAACTGATGAATCTATCATCCTCTGTGTGTTTATGAAAGTGTTATTCTGGTCTGTTGGCTGTAACAAACAAAGTAAAACCATGAAACCATGTCTGATATGAAGGAGTGAATTTTATTTGATGAAAGGCTGAAAGTGTTTAAGGCTTCGTCTGATCTGAACACAAACACGTCTCGTCCATCACAAAGTGTTTGGTCCCATAAAGACGTCAAAGACTCCATGTTGGATTAAACTGTTTCCTGTTTTTGTTGGACAGACAGGAAATGGCATCAAACAGGAAACACGGCTCGTCTTCATCGACTGATCCGACTGTGGTCTTTATCAGATCGATGATGAGTTTAGGAGTTTTAACAACCACTGTAACCACTGAAGAAATAAATATGTATTTAAGTAAAAATGTCCCTCTGAAGGACACTCAGAGTGTCCGTCCCCTCACAGTGTCCGTCCCCTCACAGTGTTCCTGTTGTCTTCTAAAAGGGGTTCTGCTATGTCCTGGTTCAATGTGTCCCGGACCAGGGGAGCTTCTGATTGGTAAGAGGCGGCAGGTAGATCACAGGTACAACTCTGGCCACTGAGCCGTGGACGGGCCAAATCCGACTCAGACTCGGTAAACAGAGACAGTGCTGGAGTCTGAGTCCTGGACATCAGAACACTGATCCGTTGGGTGTGCTAAACCTTTAAAAAACTTTGCAGAAGAATTTTCTCAAAGTCATTTGAAGATAAACGAAACTTCTCCATCAATCAACGGTCACACCCACCAGAATTCTACTTGCTGGATCCTGATTCATCAGAGGGTGGGACATCAAGGCACTTTATGGATCATCTGATTGGTTCTCAGAATGAGTCCTGGTCCAATCACAGTGAGCTTCCGAAGTGATGTCACAGGGTCAGAGGTCAGAGGTCAGGTCAGGAGGTTGAGGTGGTCAATGGCAGCAGAGGTAGGAGGAGAGCAGACAACCGTCGCTATGACAACAAGGAACAGTCTGATTAAAGATCAATATCAGCAATCGTGAATCAGTAAGTGTGATGTCATCAGAATAATAACGGCGGTCACCTGACGGCTGTCACGCCTCGCTGGCGCTGCTGTTCCTGTTGAGCTCTCTTATTCCCTGAAGGATCCTCTTCATGTGACCGACCTTCGTCACCCCGAGATCCTGAAAAGAACCACAGACACAGGAAGTTAGTGACAGGAAGTGACCATCGTACACTTAGTCCTCTGAACAATGACTCAGCAAAGTTAGCAGTTAGCTAACACAGATATACGTTACTAACGGAAGGTAACAAGACAAAGTCCTCTGTCCATCAGGCAGCTAGTCCTCTGTGAAACCAACCAATCACTCCACACAATTAGCAGTTAGCAATCAGAGCTAATGACTGTACAGTTAGCCATCACAGCTAATTACTCGGCACAGTTAGCAAACAGCAATTAGCGCTAGTAGCGGTACCTTCAGGTCCCTTCTCTCCAGGTGGATGAGCTCAGCTCCACGAACGTCGTGTCCAATAAAGATGTCTTTATATTCAGTGAGACAAAGAAAGTCCAGCCACGCCCCCACCTCCTCCGTCCCCCACTGATGAACTGAGACACCGATAGGAAGTGGTTCAGACATAAAATATCCTCAGCAGTGTGAGAGATAAGTGAACCTGATTTCAACACAATACAGATCAACTGAAACAAACAGAAACAGGAGACGGGTACAGAGAGCTCACCTAGCAGAGACAGCAGACAGATAGAAAGAACTTACCTAGCAGAGACAGGAGACAGGTACAGAGAACTCATCTAGCAGAGACAGGAGACAGGTACAGAGAACTCACCTGGCAGAGACAGGGTAGCACAGGTCTCTTTGTTCTTGTTATTTTTGTCTTTTTTGAATTTCGGGACCAGACGAAACTTTGCGCTCCTACTGCGTTTTGAGAAATCTGTGAGAGGACCCTGAAAATACAGACAGGGAGACACAGGGACAGAGAGACAGACACATTGCTGTTTCCAAGGGTCTTCGGGACTGTTTGTTCAGGACTTTTCCAGGACCAGGACACTGCCTTAAAGAACTCTACAGTAATGGTTTCAGTCGGACACTCAGTCAGTATTTCTGTGGATACCAGCAGCAGTGATGGGGGTTTACCTCGTGGTCTGACGGGTCGATGACGGGACACAACCAGGGGACATCAGCCAGGCGACGGAGCTGGTGAGCCACTGAGTTCAGAGCTGCATTCAACTGTTCCTGCTGAGGAGGATCTAGCTGCTGCTCACACACAAACACACACACACACACACACACACACACACACACACACACAAATACACACTGCTCAGAGATACGAAGGTCACGGTGTTAAGAATCAGAATCAGTTTTATTGCCAAGTAGGTTTTCACATACAAGGAATTTGGCTTGGCTTGTATTGGTGCATAAAAATTAGAGTAAACTAAAGTAATTAGAAGGATAAGTATTAAAATGAAATACTATAAACAACAAAACATAAAATCTGAGTGCAAATAACAATGATAATAGTAATATAAAAAATATGTACGTTGTAAACATGAATATGGTTGTGTGCAAATAACAGTTATGCAAAGTACAGATGTGCAAAATCAACAGAACACAGTGTGTGACAGGTGAATGACCAAGATGATGAAGATGATGAAGAGATGTCCGACTGAGTGTTAGTTGCAGGGGGGTGGGGGGCAGAGTAGGTGGGGGTCTTTAGTCTTGTTGATGAGGCCAGCTGCAGACAGAAAGAAACTGTTTTTGTGGTGTGAGGTTCTGGTCCTGATGGGCCCTCCTGCCAGAGGGGAGAGTCTCAAAGAGTGTGTGTCCAGGGTGAGAGGGGTCAGCCACAATCTTTCCTGTATGCCTCCAGGACCCTGAGGCATACAGGTTCTGGAGGAAGGGCGGATTTCAGCCAATCACCTTCTCGGCAGAGCAAATGATACGCTGCAGTCTGCTTTTGTCCTTGGCAGTGGCAGCAGCATACCAGATGGTGATGGAGGAGGTGAGGATGGACTCAGTGATGGCAGAGTAGAAGTGCATCATCATTGTCTTTGGCAGGTTGAACTTTTTCAGCTGCCGCAGGAAGTACATCCTCCGATATGCTGTCTTTGTAAGGCTCTTTGTAAGATCCTGGGTGATGGTGGTCCCCAGGAAGCGGAATGACTCCACAGTGTCGACTGGGGAGTCTTACAGGGTGATGGGGGTGGGCGGAGCTGGGTTCTTCCTGAAGTCTACAACCATCTCCACTGTCCTAAGAGCGTTGAGCTCCAGGTTGTTCAGCCTGCACCAAGTCACCAGCTGGTCAATCTCCCACTTGTAAGTGTACTGGTGTACTGTTGGTGTACAGGGAGAAGAGCAGAGGAGAATGAACACAGCCTTCGGGGGGAACCAGGGTTGACAGTCCGGGTGTCAGAGACATGTCTCCCCAGCTTCAAGTGCTGCCTCCTGTCAGGCAGGAAGTCAGTGATCCACCTGTAGGTGAAGTCAGGCACACTCAGCTGGGAGAGCTTGTCCTGTAACAGAGCTGGGATGATTATATTGAAGGCAGAGCTGAAGTCCACAAACAGGATCCTGGCGTAGGGTCCCAGGGGAGTCCAGATGCTGGAGGGGTGAAGTGGAGGGCCATGTTGACAGCCACGGGGTTCCCCTGGGTTCCTCCTGGTGCAGAGGGCCCTGGGTTCCTCCTGGTGCAGAGGGCCCTGGGTTCCTCCTGGTGCAGTGGGCCCTGGGCTCCTCCTGGTGCAGAGGGTCCTGGTTCCTCCTGGTGCAGAGGGCCCTGGGTTCCTCCTGGTGCAGAGGGCCCTGGGTTCCTCCTGGTGCAGTGGGCCCTGGGTTCCTCCTGGTGCAGAGGGCCCTGGTTCCTCCTGGTGCAGAGGGTCCTGGGTTCCTCCTGGTGCAGAGGGCCCTGGGTTCCTCCTGGTGCAGAGGGCCTTGGGTTCCTCCTGGTGCAGAGGGCCCTGGGTTCCTCCTGGTGCAGAGGGCCCTGGTTCCTCCTGGTGCAGAGGGCCCTGGGTTCCTCCTGGTGCAGTGGGCCCTGGGTTCCTCCTGGTGCAGAGGGCCCTGGGTTCCTCCTGGTGCAGTGGGCCCTGGGTTCCTCCTGGTGCAGAGGGCCCTGGGTTCCTCCTGGTGCAGAGGGCCCTGGGTTCCTCCTGGTGCAGAGGGCCCTGGTTCCTCCTGGTGTGGTGGCCCCTCAGTGGGTTGATGATTTTGGTTGTTATGTTATTTTGTTCTCAGCTAATTATATGTACGTCAGTAAAGACTTAACACTTCGGTCATTCCATCATGAAAGATCTGATGTGAGACTGAAGTTATTCTTGGAGCCATGTCTAAAACCTTTATATCTCATGATTCACAAACACTCTGAGGTGGTTTTTATCTGAGACATGCGGAGAGGACAGACTGAGACAGTTAGACAGTTACCATGGACATCTTTCCAGCAAGCAGCAGTTCAGTCTCACTGAGTAAAGCTTTGACATTACTGACCATCTGAAGGACCACGCTGCAGCTCAGGGCCTGGACAGACAGACAGACAGACAGACAGAGAGACAGAGAGACAGACAGAGAAAGACAGACACAGGTTCACTGTTTGATAGGTGAACACAGGTTTGTTGATAGATCATCTCCTGTGTGACCTGGTTCTGTTCTGTGTGTATAGACCGGTTCTAATAAGACCCTGACAGCAGGAAGTGGTGTATCGTACCCCGGAGCTCTTAGAGTTGGCATAGACCACGTCCATGGCCTTCGAGCTAGCGTTGACAGCGTGAGCCAGTTCCTGTTCCAGGCTGTGATGAGACTGAGCGACCTCACGGATACTGAAACATAACAGGACATTAACATCCCATAATACAACAGGATAAAATTTAATCTATGAGACAATGGTACCTGTGAATCAGAGCTCCTGCTGCCTGACCGAACTCACTGACGAGTGATGCCTCATCTTCAGAGACGATCTCTGGCTGGGAGGAGAGGGGGGGCTGAGGGGGCTGAGGGGGCGGGGCCCGAAGAAACTCACACTTCTGTTTGTCCTCCCACGACTTAAGGGTGCTCTCGAATGCCTTAAACACACACACACACACACACACACAGTGACAGTGAGGGTGTGGTTCAGTGTTGGGGAGGTCACAGCCTCAAACGTACTAACAGTTGAACAACGTTTGGTTATTAAGAACAAAAAAACTCTAAACAAGTTGAAATACAGGAGGCACATGTCTTTCTAGTCTTTGTTAACATGTGGAAACATGGCGCCCACTGCCCACTCTCTGGTCTCCACTAGTTAGCTAATGTTAGCATTAGCTGCTCTGCACTGTGCACCACCCGGGTCAGATGGGAGCTAAGTTTGCTAGCTGCGCCGCTCAATCGTGAGGTCTCTGTCATCTCAGTGAGTAAGCACCTTTATTTGGTGCCAAAAACGCCCATTAGCATCGTTAGCACCACTGGTCGTGCTGATGCTGCTGACAGAGCTAATAATGCTAAATGGGGTTTGTGGCTGATTATCAAGCCACTTACTCACCAAAGTGACCCGGGCAGAGACCAGAGGGTGGGCACAATGTTTCCACAGCAACACTGTTCAGTCACTGTTCAGGACGTTATAAGCTTGAACTCTGTCCCTGGTCAGGGTCTGGTTTATACTCTGTCCCTGGTCAGGGTCTGGTTTATACTCTGTCCCTGGTCAAGGTCTGGTTTATACTCTGTCCCTGGTCAGGGTCTGGTTTATACTCTGCCCCTGGTCAGGGTCTGGTTTATACTCTGTCCCTGGTCAGGGTCTGGTTTATACTCTGTCCCTGGTCAGGGTCTGGTTTATACTCTGCCCCTGGTCAGGGTCTGGTTTATACTCTGTCCCTGGTCAGGGTCTGGTTTATACTCTGTCCCTGGTCAGAATCCAGTTCATACTCACTCTGCCCCTGGTCAGGGTCTGGTTTATACTCTGTCCCTGGTCAGAATCCAGTTCATACTCACTCTGTCCCTGGTCAGGGTCTGGTTTATACTCTGTCCCTGGTCAGGGTCTGGTTTATACTCTGCCCCTGGTCAGAATCCAGTTCATACTCACTCTGTCCCTGGTCAGGGTCTGGTTTATACTCTGTCCCTGGTCAGAATCCAGTTCATACTCACTCTGTCCCTGGTCAGGGTCTGGGTTCTGTTCTTGTGGATAATCTTGATGTAACCTGGAGGTTGGACCCACGCCTCCCCATCCACCTGCACTGGGACACCTTCATCACCCAGGATGGTGATCTTCACAGTTCGACACTGAAACCGAGAGACAGACAGGGTCAGCAGGCTGGACAGACGGATGGACAGACAGACAGGTAAACAAACACACCTGTGCGATGCGATGGTGCTGCAGGTTGATGACTCTGGACACAGCCATCTGCATACTGCCAAACACCGCTACCACCTCCAGGATCTTATCATCGAAGGACGGAGCTGTAAACGTCTGAGACACATGGATGGACAGACAGATAAGTGACATCACTCATCATCTGACACTGACCAATCACAGGAGGTGATGAACAAATGGGTTCAGTTCTCACATCGTCCTCTTTGGTTCCTCCCCAGAAGTTGGTTCCTCCTGCGTAACTCGGGATGTTCAATACAGCAATGCCCTGCAGGCTGGGGAGGGGGATGGGACGGCCGTCACACTGCGTGTGCACACACACACACACACACACACACACACACACACAGAGGAAATGTTAGCTTTTGTCTTGTCTTTTGTCTCTCATGATGACGATGATGATGATGATGTTAATTCTGATCTGAACCAGTTAAACCAGCAGACCCAGTATCAGTCAGTTCTGTGTCTCACCTCTAGTAGAACCTTCTGTTCCAGGTTCTTGTAGGTTCTGTGCAGCAGCTCTTTGGTTCCCAGAACTCCGTACCACATCATGTTCTTCGTCCGACTCCTGAACACAGATGCACATCATCTGAAACCTTTCATCTAAAGTCAGATTCAGATTCACCTCGCTGTGTGTTCTGAGTTCTACGTCAACAGTCTGGGCTCTATGTCAGAATAAAAGTTACATAATATCACTCTATTTTTCTGAATCAATAATAATAAATATATCTGCAGGTTTACAGATCCTCCAGCAGTCATCACCTCCATGTGTTGGAGGAGTCCGTGTGACCCAGTGGGAGCTGAGCTGACAGGCGGAGGAGCTCCTGGTGGGGCCTCCTGAGGCGAAGTGGTCTCAGGGGAGCGACTCACAAACTGGGTCCCCATCCTGCACCCAGACCCGGGAGGGGAACTCGCCAGTGAGCGGTGGCCGGTGGCCAGTGGCCAGGCCTTGACATGTGGGGCTCAGCCGGGTGCAACCCAAAAATTCACATAGAACTGCCACCCTAAGGACCCACCTCTCACAGGTCTAGACTCTGAGGTCAGGCATCATGGCCGGCCAGGCAGCAGGGACCGAGGTGTGCTGACCCCCAGCATCATGTACTGGCTCCAGGGACGTGGAACATCACCTCTGTGGAGGGTGAGGAACTGAGATGGTGCTGGAGGAGGAGCAGCACCAGACTGATATAGTTGGGCTCACCTCCACCTGTAGCACTTGTTTAGGACCATGTCCCTATAGGAGTCCTGAGGAGTCCTGGGGACTCCTGAGGAATTCTGAGGGGGTACTGTTGAATTATGGGGTACCAGGTTCACTGCAAGGAACCATCTGGTACATGTCTAACCAAACTGAGAACTTTGCCTATATATTCAGCACAAAGTCTTCTGGTGAAGGAACGACACTCAATCTCTCTATTTCCTGGTCTATCTCTGTCCCAACCCTCACCTGTGGTCATGAGCTCTGGGTAGTGACTGAAAGAATGAGGTCGCAGATACAAGCGTCTGAAATGAGTTTCCTCTGTAAGATGTCTGGGCTCAGCCTTAGAGATAGGGGAGGAGTCAGACATCAGGGGCCGGTTGCACCAACTGGTCTTAACTACGCCTGGTCGCAACTCCTAAGACGGTCTTTGTTAAGACCAGTCTTAAGGAGTGGACTTGTGCCAGTTGCACCAACAGGGCTTAGGCCTGGTCTTAGCTACGCTGGTTTTAGCTGTGCGCGTCCATGTGAGTGCCCCCGGAATGCCCCAGGTGGCCTGCCTAGAGGAGTGCAGTGACGTTAAATGATGTGCTGCTGAATCACCCTGCGTGCTTGACAGGTGACAGCCCCTCTCATTTGAGTTGACAGTTTATTTACAGTTTAAGATTTGAAGAAAAAATGAAGGATCAATGAAAAAAGTTACTGACACTGAAATTAGAAAATTAATCAAGCTGTACAGCCAGCACAGAGACGTTTCACAAATAAGAACAAACAGTCGGTATGGGCAGAGATAACGGGGCACATCAATACATGTTCAGACTCTGGCTGCCTTCATACAGAGGCAGCCCAGTACAAACTGCAGCTAAATCCAGTGACAGCTCTTCAATAAGTTCAAACTGATCTCTCCTACCAGAATGAAACCTCTCAATCAGCTCCTCGTCATTATATAGGCTATGTCCAATTGCTTCTGTCCCTAATTACCCTCTCCCATCTAAATGCCCGCTCGTATACAGACGGTGAATGAGACGTGCGACAATCAAGTTGCGCTCTCTGCGCTCTAGAGCACACGAGAGCAGCTTGATAATGATCTTACGCCTGCTCTTGACTAGGCGTAAGATTTACGCCCGGTCTTAGTGAGAAGAAGGCTTAAGCCCTGTTGGTGCAACCAGCGTAACTATCAGGTTGGACTTAGAACGCCAAGTTATGACCGACTTAGCTTAAGACCAGGCTTAAGACCAGTTGGTGCAACCGGCCCCTGGAGGGAGCTCGGAGTACAGCCGCTGCTCCTTCATTCTGAGGTGGTTCAACATCTGATCAGGATCCTCCTGGTCCAGCTGGTAAGAGGCCCTGGGGCAGAGCCAGAACACACTGGAGGGATTATAGATCTCATCTGGTCTGGAAACACCTTGGTGTCCTCCAGGAGGAATGTCACCGAGCAGAGGGAGGTCTGGAGGACTTTGATCAGCCTGATGCTGAGACCTAAGACCTGAGACCTGACCCTGGATCAGAGGAAGATGATGGTGGATGATGTGAAGCTGTGTTGAGGTGAGTACCTGCACTTCTCTGGATGTTCATCTCTCTTGTTATTGAAGTCCAGAGAGATTTTAGCGTCCAGTCCTATTCCAAAGTAGTTGTTCATGACGCACTTCTCAGTGTAGCAGTCCCTGCACACACACACACACACACAAACACACACACACACACACACACACACACACACACACACGTTGATTTCATCCTGTGTCATCCTGTAACTGGCTAACCAATCAAAGACGGACTCACATGTTGTCGGGATCGCAGCTAAATGGGTCGGCGTTGACCAGCAGTCGACTGATGACAGAGCTGCTGGACAGAGAACCTGAGATCCCTCTGAGACCTGCACACACAGTGGGACACATCAGACTCATGACATCATCATGACATCATTATGACATAAAAAGGTCTTCAGCCTTCAGCTATCAGGCTCCTCTCCTGTGGAATCATCTTCCTGTTATGGTCCGGGAGGCAGACACCGTCTCCACATTTAAGGCTAGACTTAAGACTTTCCTCTTTGATAAAGCTTATAGTTACGGCTGGCTCAGGCTTGACCTGTACCAGCCCCTAGTTAGGCTGACTTAGGCCTAGTCTGCCGGAGGACCACCTATAATGCACCGGACACCTTCTCTCTCTCTCTCTCTCTCTCTCTCTCGTGTCCTATTACTGCATCTTGTTAACTTGGCCATTCTGGATGTCACTAACTCGGCTTCTTCTCCGGAGCCTTTGTGCTCCACTGTCTCTCAGGTTAACTCGTATTGCAGCGGTGCCTGGATAGTGTGACGTGTGTGGTTGTGCTGCTGCCGTGGTCCTGCCAGATGCCTCCTGCTGCTGCTGCCATCATTAGTCATTAGTCATACTTCTACTGTTATTATACACATATGATTATTATCACACATGTATACTGCCAGATACTAATATATACTTTCAACATATTGTACCACAGTAGCCAGAACTACAACGATAATATTATTACTTTCATGAATGTTGTTGTAAGCTACTGTCATTACTGTCTGTCCTGCATCTCTCTCTCTCTCTCTGTCTCTCTCTCTCTGTCTCTCTCTCTCTTTCTGTCTCATTGTGTCATACAGATTATTGTTAATTTATTATGCTGATCTGTTCTGTACGACATCTATTGCACGTCTGTCCGTCCTGGAAGAGGGATCCCTCCTCAGTTGCTCTTCCTGAGGTTTCTACCATTTTTTCCCTGTTAAAGGGTTTTTTGGGGAGTTTTTCCTGATCAGCTGTGAGGGTCTGAAGGACAGAGGGATGTCGTACGCTGTAAAGCCCTGTGAGGCAAATTGTGTTTGTGATATTGGGCTTTATAAATAAAATTGATTGATTGAAATTGAAGTCCCCCCAGAGATTCTTACCTGGATACAGGATCTTTGTGTTGAGCATGGGCATGTTCTCTCTACTTCCTGTCTGGACAGGAAGTGATGCCGAGCTGCCCAATGACAGGCTGCCTTTACTGATCAACTTCTCACAAGGGGTCTTGCTGACTGAGGAGACATAGAGACTGAGAGTCAGACAGACAGACAGCGACAGATAGACAGACATGTCAGACAACACCGCTAACAGTAGTATCAGGACCAGTATTAGTATCAGTTTGACTGACCTCTGCGTGTGTTGCGGTGTTTGGCGCTGTAGGACGAATGCAGAGACATCTTGTCCTCCTCCACCTCCTCCTCCTCCTCTTCCTCCTCCACCAGACCCCCGTCTTCCTCAGCACGACTGAGAGAGAAGAGCTGCTGCTGAGTCTGAGCGTTCTGTTCGTCCACAGCTGCAGAGAAATACTTTGTTATATACTGTGTTAAATACTGGAGACAAACAAAGATTTAAATGACGACAGTAACCGAACACAGGCTGCAGGAGGCAACAGAGAGCAGACAGGAAGTTCTCAATATCTGAACCTCAATTGTCTCCTTTCTCTATAGTCTACCTGTGGTCTACCTGTAGTCTACCTGTGGTCTACCTGTGATCTACCTGTAGTCTACCTGTGATCTACCTGTAGTCTACCTGTAGTCTACCTGTGGTCTACCAGTAGTCTACCTGTAGTCTACCTGTGATCTACCTGTAGTCTACCTGTGATCTACCTGTGATCTACCTGTAGTCTACCTGTGATCTACCTGTAGTCTACCTGTAGTCTACCTGTGGTCTACCTGTGATCTACCTGTGGTCTACCTGTGGTCTACCTGTGATCTACCAGTAGTCTACCTGTGGTCTACCTGTGATCTACCTGTAGTCTACCTGTGATCTACCTGTAGTCTACCTGTGATCTACCTGTGATCTACCTGTAGTCTACCTGTGATCTACCTGTAGTCTACCTGTGATCTACCTGTGATCTACCTGTAGTCTACCTGTGATCTACCTGTAGTCTACCTGTGATCTACCTGTAGTCTACCTGTGATCTACCTGTAGTCTACCTGTAGTCTACCTGTAGTCTACCTGTGATCTACCTGTAGTCTACCTGTGATCTACCTGTGATCTACCTGTAGTCTACCTGTGATCTACCTGTAGTCTACCTGTAGTCTACCTGTGGTCTACCTGTGATCTACCTGTAGTCTACCTGTAGTCTACCTGTGGTCTACCTGTGATCTACCAGTAGTCTACCTGTGGTCTACCTGTGATCTACCTGTAGTCTACCTGTGATCTACCTGTGGTCTACCAGTAGTCTACCTGTGGTCTACCTGTAATCTACCTGTAGTCTACCTGTAGTCTACCTGTGATCTACCTGTGGTCTACCAGTAGTCTACCTGTAGTCTACCTGTGGTCTACCTGTGATCTACCAGTAGTCTACCTGTGGTCTACCTGTAGTCTACCTGTAGTCTACCTATGATCTACCTGTGGTCTACCAGTAGTCTACCTGTAGTCTACCTGTGGTCTACCTGTGATCTACCTGTAGTCTACCTGTGATCTACCTGTGGTCTACCAGTAGTCTACCTGTGGTCTACCTGTAGTCTACCTGTGGTCTACCTGTAGTCTACCTGTGATCTACCTGTGGTCTACCAGTAGTCTACCTGTGGTCTACCTGTGATCTACCTGTGGTCTACCTGTAGTCTACCTGTGGTCTACCTGTAGTCTACCTGTGGTCTACCTGTAGTCTACCTGTGATCTACCAGTAGTCTACCTGTGGTCTACCAGTAGTCTACCTGTGGTCTACCAGTAGTCTACCTGTGGTCTACCTGTGATCTACCTGTAGTCTACCTGTGGTCTACCAGTAGTCTACCTGTGGTCTACCTGTGGTCTACCTGTAGTCTACCTGTAGTCTACCTGTGATCTACCAGTAGTCTACCTGTGGTCTACCAGTAGTCTACCTGTGGTCTACCTGTGATCTACCTGTAGTCTACCTGTGGTCTACCTGTGATCTACCTGTAGTCTACCTGTGGTCTACCTGTAGTCTACCTGTGATCTACCTGTAGTCTACCTGTCGTGCCTGTAGTCTATCTGTCGTACCTGTCCTCTACCTGTCCTGTGTGTGGCGTACCTTTCTCAGTGTGCTCGATGATCTGCCTGATGGCCTTCTTCAGACTGTTGGCTCTCAGCATCAGCTGCTCTCGGGGTTTAAAAATGGCCGCAGCTGCAGAGGAGGTTGTGTTGGTCCGTGGGGAGAGGGGCGGGGCGTGAGGAGGAGGATGATGATGATGATGATGATGATGATGATGTTGATGTTGATGATGATGATGATGATGATGATGAAGAGAAGGCAGTACGACTCCCTCGGTCTCTTCCTGCTCCTCAGCGATGGTGGGGGGCGGAGCCGGGGGCAGTGAGGTGGAGGCCTGAGACTCCTCATTCAGAGTCTTCAGCAGAGAGTCCAGTTTCTCCTTCAGCACGCCGCACTGACACAGGAACACGTGATACACAGGTCAACACAGGAAAACAAGTCAACACGTGAAACAGGTCAATGACTCATCACAAACAGACAGATGACTCATCACAAACAGATCGATGACTCGTACCTTCTTGGCCATGGCCTCCGACTCCTCTGAACTCTCTGTGTTCTTCTCATAAGCTTTACCAACACGAGCCACAAAGTCCTTCACCGTTTCACACAGGACCCTGAACATGTCACACATACATACATGTTACATACATGAACATACAGACAGACATATACACAGTATGACAGGTAGAAACAAACAGACGTACTTAGCGGAGGAGATGACGACAGAGTGCTGGTCTGAGGTCAGGATCTTGGACAGGTGAGCAGCCACTGAATCCTCGTAGGTCAGAATCTGCTGAACCTGGATCAGAGGACACACTGGGGTCAGTCCAGGGAGCACAGTCAGGTGTGTGACCTTTAACAGCAGGAAGTGATGTCAGTTCCTGTTACCTCTGAGTCGTCACTGCAGTCCTCTGTGACGGTGGACGCAGAGTGTTGCCGTGGAAACTTTGTCTCATAGACCATAATACTCCATCTACAGCAGGTGGACAGAGACAGTTATCTGTCTGACATCAGTTACCTGTCTGACATCAGCTACCTGTCTGACATCAGTTACCTGTCTAACATCAGTTACCTGTCTAACATCAGTTACCTGTCTGACCTCTGTCTGACCTCAGTTACCTGTCTAACATCAGTTACCTGTCTGACCTCTGTCTGACCTCAGTTACCTGTCTAACATCAGTTACCTGTCTGACCTCTGTCTAACATCAGTTACCTGTCTAACATCAGTTACCTGTCTGACCTCAGTTACCTGTCTAACATCAGTTACCTGTCTGACCTCTGTCTGACATCAGTTACCTGTCTAACATCAGTTACCTGTCTGACCTCTGTCTAACATCAGTTACCTGTCTGACCTCAGTTACCTGTCTAACATCAGTTACCTGTCTGACCTCTGTCTGACCTCAGTTACCTGTCTAACATCAGTTACCTGTCTGACCTCTGTCTGACATCAGTTACCTGTCTGACATCAGTTACCTGTCTAACATCAGTTACCTGTCTGACCTCAGTTACCTGTCTAACATCAGTTACCTGTCTGACCTCTGTCTGACCTCAGTTACCTGTCTAACATCAGTTACCTGTCTGACCTCTGTCTGACATCAGTTACCTGTCTAACATCAGTTACCTGTCTGACCTCTGTCTAACATCAGTTACCTGTCTAACATCAGTTACCTGTCTGACCTCAGTTACCTGTCTAACATCAGTTACCTGTCTGACCTCTGTCTGACATCAGTTACCTGTCTAACATCAGTTACCTGTCTGACCTCTGTCTGACATCAGTTACCTGTCTAACATCAGTTACCTGTCTGACCTCTGTCTAACATCAGTTACCTGTCTAACATCAGTTACCTGTCTGACCTCAGTTACCTGTCTAACATCAGTTACCTGTCTGACCTCTGTCTGACATCAGTTACCTGTCTAACATCAGTTACCTGTCTGACCTCTGTCTAACATCAGTTACCTGTCTAACATCAGTTACCTGTCTGACCTCAGTTACCTGTCTAACATCAGTTACCTGTCTGACCTCTGTCTGACATCAGTTACCTGTCTGACCTCTGTCTGACATCAGTTACCTGTCTAACATCAGTTACCTGTCTGACCTCTGTCTGACATCAGTTACCTGTCTAACATCAGTTACCTGTCTGACCTCAGTTACCTGTCTAACATCAGTTACCTGTCTGACCTCTGTCTGACATCAGTTACCTGTCTAACATCAGTTACCTGTCTGACCTCTGTCTAACATCAGTTACCTGTCTGACCTCAGTTACCTGTCTAACATCAGTTACCTGTCTGACCTCAGTTACCTGTCTAACATCAGTTACCTGTCTGACCTCTGTCTGACATCAGTTAGCTGTCTAACATCAGTTAGCTGTCTGACCTCAGTTACCTGTCTAACATCAGTTACCTGTCTGACCTCTGTCTAACATCAGTTAGGTGTCTAACATCAGTTAGCTGTCTGACCTCAGTTACCTGTCTAACATCAGTTACCTGTCTGACCTCTGTCTGACATCAGTTATCTGTCTAACTTCAGTTACCTGTCTGACCTCTGTCTAACATCAGTTACCTGTCTGACATCAGTTACCTGTCTAACATCAGTTACCTGTCTGACCTCAGTTACCTGTCTGACCTCTGTCTGACATCAGTTACCTGTCTGACCTCAGTTACCTGTCTAACATCAGTTACCTGTCTGACCTCTGTCTGACATCAGTTACCTGTCTAACATCAGTTACCTGTCTGACCTCTGTCTAACATCAGTTACCTGTCTAACATCAGTTACCTGTCTGACCTCAGTTACCTGTCTAACATCAGTTACCTGTCTGACCTCTGTCTGACATCAGTTACCTGTCTAACATCAGTTACCTGTCTGACCTCTGTCTAACATCAGTTACCTGTCTAACATCAGTTACCTGTCTGACCTCAGTTACCTGTCTAACATCAGTTACCTGTCTAACATCAGTTACCTGTCTAACATCAGTTACCTGTCTGACCTCTGTCTGACATCAGTTACCTGTCTAACATCAGTTACCTGTCTGACCTCTGTCTGACATCAGTTACCTGTCTAACATCAGTTACCTGTCTGACCTCTGTCTAACATCAGTTACCTGTCTAACATCAGTTACCTGTCTGACATCAGTTACCTGTCTAACATCAGTTACCTGTCTGACCTCAGTTACCTGTCTAACATCAGTTACCTGTCTGACCTCTGTCTGACATCAGTTACCTGTCTAACATCAGTTACCTGTCTGACCTCTGTCTGACATCAGTTACCTGTCTAACATCAGTTACCTGTCTGACCTCTGTCTAACATCAGTTACCTGTCTAACATCAGTTACCTGTCTGACCTCAGTTACCTGTCTAACATCAGTTACCTGTCTGACCTCTGTCTGACATCAGTTACCTGTCTAACATCAGTTACCTGTCTGACCTCTGTCTGACATCAGTTACCTGTCTAACATCAGTTACCTGTCTGACCTCTGTCTAACATCAGTTACCTGTCTAACATCAGTTACCTGTCTGACCTCAGTTACCTGTCTAACATCAGTTACCTGTCTGACCTCTGTCTGACATCAGTTACCTGTCTGACCTCTGTCTGACATCAGTTACCTGTCTAACATCAGTTACCTGTCTGACCTCTGTCTGACATCAGTTACCTGTCTAACATCAGTTACCTGTCTGACCTCAGTTACCTGTCTAACATCAGTTACCTGTCTGACCTCTGTCTGACATCAGTTACCTGTCTAACATCAGTTACCTGTCTGACCTCTGTCTAACATCAGTTACCTGTCTGACCTCAGTTACCTGTCTAACATCAGTTACCTGTCTGACCTCTGTCTGACCTCAGTTACCTGTCTAACATCAGTTACCTGTCTGACCTCTGTCTGACATCAGTTAGCTGTCTAACATCAGTTAGCTGTCTGACCTCAGTTACCTGTCTAACATCAGTTACCTGTCTGACCTCTGTCTAACATCAGTTAGGTGTCTAACATCAGTTAGCTGTCTGACCTCAGTTACCTGTCTAACATCAGTTACCTGTCTGACCTCTGTCTGACATCAGTTATCTGTCTAACTTCAGTTACCTGTCTGACCTCTGTCTAACATCAGTTACCTGTCTGACATCAGTTACCTGTCTAACATCAGTTACCTGTCTGACCTCAGTTACCTGTCTGACCTCTGTCTGACATCAGTTACCTGTCTGACCTCAGTTACCTGTCTAACATCAGTTACCTGTCTGACCTCTGTCTGACATCAGTTACCTGTCTAACATCAGTTACCTGTCTGACCTCTGTCTAACATCAGTTACCTGTCTAACATCAGTTACCTGTCTGACCTCAGTTACCTGTCTAACATCAGTTACCTGTCTGACCTCTGTCTGACATCAGTTACCTGTCTAACATCAGTTACCTGTCTGACCTCTGTCTGACATCAGTTACCTGTCTAACATCAGTTACCTGTCTGACCTCTGTCTAACATCAGTTACCTGTCTAACATCAGTTACCTGTCTGACATCAGTTACCTGTCTAACATCAGTTACCTGTCTGACCTCAGTTACCTGTCTAACATCAGTTACCTGTCTGACCTCTGTCTGACATCAGTTACCTGTCTAACATCAGTTACCTGTCTGACCTCTGTCTGACATCAGTTACCTGTCTAACATCAGTTACCTGTCTGACCTCTGTCTAACATCAGTTACCTGTCTAACATCAGTTACCTGTCTGACCTCAGTTACCTGTCTAACATCAGTTACCTGTCTGACCTCTGTCTGACATCAGTTACCTGTCTAACATCAGTTACCTGTCTGACCTCTGTCTAACATCAGTTACCTGTCTAACATCAGTTACCTGTCTGACCTCTGTCTGACATCAGTTACCTGTCTAACATCAGTTACCTGTCTGACCTCTGTCTAACATCAGTTACCTGTCTAACATCAGTTACCTGTCTGACCTCAGTTACCTGTCTAACATCAGTTACCTGTCTGACCTCTGTCTGACATCAGTTACCTGTCTAACATCAGTTACCTGTCTGACCTCTGTCTAACATCAGTTACCTGTCTAACATCAGTTACCTGTCTGACCTCAGTTACCTGTCTGACCTCTGTCTGACATCAGTTACCTGTCTAACATCAGTTACCTGTCTGACCTCTGTCTGACATCAGTTACCTGTCTAACATCAGTTACCTGTCTGACCTCTGTCTAACATCAGTTACCTGTCTAACATCAGTTACCTGTCTGACCTCAGTTACCTGTCTAACATCAGTTACCTGTCTGACCTCTGTCTGACATCAGTTACCTGTCTAACATCAGTTACCTGTCTGACCTCTGTCTAACATCAGTTACCTGTCTAACATCAGTTACCTGTCTGACCTCTGTCTGACCTCAGTTACCTGTCTAACATCAGTTACCTGTCTGACCTCTGTCTGACATCAGTTAGCTGTCTAACATCAGTTAGCTGTCTGACCTCAGTTACCTGTCTAACATCAGTTACCTGTCTGACCTCTGTCTAACATCAGTTAGGTGTCTAACATCAGTTAGCTGTCTGACCTCAGTTATCTGTCTAACTTCAGTTACCTGTCTGACCTCTGTCTAACATCAGTTACCTGTCTGACATCAGTTACCTGTCTAACATCAGTTACCTGTCTGACCTCAGTTACCTGTCTAACATCAGTTACCTGTCTGACCTCTGTCTGACATCAGTTACCTGTCTAACATCAGTTACCTGTCTGACCTCTGTCTGACATCAGTTACCTGTCTAACATCAGTTACCTGTCTGACCTCTGTCTAACATCAGTTACCTGTCTAACATCAGTTACCTGTCTGACCTCAGTTACCTGTCTGACCTCTGTCTGACATCAGTTACCTGTCTGACCTCTGTCTGACATCAGTTACATATCTGACCTCTGTCTCACCCCATCACAGCACTGAGACTGCTCTTATTAAGGTGACAAATGACATCCGCCTGAACACTGACGCAGGCAAAGTCTCAGTTTTAGTCCTGCTAGATCTGAGTGCTGCTTTTGACATGGTCGATCATGACATCCTGTAACAGAGATTAGAGGACTGGGTGGGCATCTCTGGCACTGCCCTAAATTGATTGAAGTCCTATCTAGAAGACAGGAGGTACTTTCTTTAATTGGTAACTGTGTCTCAGACCACATGGCCTTGACCTGTGGGGTGCCCCAAGGGTGCTGCTGTTACCTGTCTGACCTCTGTCTGACTTCAGTTACCTGTCTGACCTCTGTCTGACATCAGTTACCTGTCTGACCTCAGTTACCTGTCTGACATCAGTCTGACATCAGTTACCTGACTGACCTCAGTTACCTGTCTGACTTCAGTTACCTGTCTGACCTCTGTCTGACATCAGTTACCTGACTGACATCAGTTACCTGTCTGACATCAGTTACCTGACTGACCTCAGTTACCTGTCTGACTTCAGTTACCTGTCTGACCTCAGTTACCTGTCAGATAATCAGTCTGACATCAGTTACCTGACTGACCTCAGTTACCTGTCTGACATCAGTTACCTGTCTGACCTCAGTTATCTGTCAGATAATCAGTCTGACATCAGTTACCTGACTGACCTCAGTTACCTGTCTGACATCAGTCTGACCTCAGTTACCTGGCTGACCTCAGTTACCTGTCTAACATCTTGGTGCTGGCTCTCTCCAGTTTCTCCAGTATCTGAGGAAGCTGCGTGTCATCGTCACAGGCTGACCCCCATCCCAGGACCCGGGCCAGATCATTCCCGGTCCCCAGAGGAAGAACTCCCAGCTGACACTGCAAGAACAGCACAAACAAACAACATAAACAATAAACAACAGGTTCATCCTTCACAGAGACAGTCAGTCATATTTACACCTGATGGCACCGTCTATCTTTAGATTCAAACACAGGAGACATAGGAAGGAACATTCCTAACATCTGACCACAGAACTTTTCTTATTCGTCAAGACAATGAAATAAACTTGAAATGATTCATCAAAAATTAAGTATTAATTAAAAACCTGTTTGTGCAGCATGAGCGCGTCGATCTCAGATAGGACCCAGCCGACGCTGCCATCTCCTCCACACACCAGGATCCTGAACGTATCAAACTTCTGGAACAAACGCAGACTGAGAGACAGAATTAATGTTTACACCTGGACATGACACATGTGATTCGAACAAAACTGTCTGTCTGCGTCTCTGTCTTTCTGTGTCCCTGTCTATGTACCTGTCTCTGTCTGTCTATGTCCCTGTCTCTCTGTCTGTCTGTCTGTGTCCCTGTCTCTCCCTCCATCTCTGTGTCTGTCTGTCTCTCCCTCTTTGTCCATGTCTGCCTGGCAGTCTCTGTCTGTCTGTCTGTGTCTGTGTGTCTCTGTCTGTGTCTCACCCCAGGTGAGGGCCGCCGTTCATCAGGTCGAACACTTGTGCTGGGTTCAGCAGCTGTTTGAAGCGTCTTAGGAATTTGACGCCCTGATTGTCTCCACTCTTGGAGTTAACAAACACCAGCAAAGGACTGGTGCAGGACGGAGGACAGGACGCCTTCCAGAACCCTGAAGACACACG
Organism: Epinephelus cyanopodus; assembly: GCA_026686955.1. Classification (NCBI taxonomy): domain Eukaryota; kingdom Metazoa; phylum Chordata; class Actinopteri; order Perciformes; family Serranidae; genus Epinephelus; species Epinephelus cyanopodus. The sequence continues at coordinate 43,743,536 of CM048918.1, forward strand.
GACAGTCAGCATGAGTGAACTCAGGTGTGTCTGAGGAACGATCACCTGTCCTGAGGAGTCTCACCGTCAGAGTCAATGCTGTTGAGCGCAGTTGGAGGGATGACGGACACTTTACACTGTCCCAGTGGACACTTAGAGGACAGCTGCTCCTTACAACCCGAGTGCACCTGGAGGACAGATACACACCTTATCATGTCTGCGTGTTCAGTTACTTACACATCCCCCAACACCTTCAACTACACCTGATCTACACCTCAACTGTCTGCTAAACTACACCTAAACTGTCAGCTAAACTACACCCGATCTACATCTCAACTGACAGCTAAACTACACCTGATCTACATCTCAACTGTCAGCTAAACTACACCCGAACTACACCTCAACTGTCAGCTAAACTGCACCTGATCTACACCTCAACTGTCAGCTAAACTACACCTGAACTACATCTCAACTGTCAGCTAAACTACTCCTGATCTACACCTCAGCTATCAGCTAAACTACTCCTGAACTACATCTCAACTGTCAGCTAAACTACTCCTGAACTACATCTCAACTGTCAGCTAAACTACACCTGAACTACACCTCAACTGTCAGCTAAACTACTCCTGAACTACATCTCAACTGTCAGCTAAACTACACCTGAACTACACCTCAACTGTCAGCTAAACTACTCCTGAACTACATCTCAACTGTCAGCTAAACTACACCTGAACTACATCTCAACTGTCAGCTAAACTACACCCGAACTACACCTCAACTGTCAGCTAAATTGCACCTGATCTACATCTCAACTGTCAGCTAAACTACACCCGAACTACACCTCAACTGTCAGCTAAACTGCACCTGATCTACACCTCAACTGTCAGCTAAACTACACCTGAACTACATCTCGACTGTCAGCTAAACTACACCCGAACTACACCTCAACTGTCAGCTAAACTACTCCTGAACTACATCTCAACTGTCAGCTAAACTACACCTGATCTACACCTCAACTGTCAGCTAAACTACTCCTGAACTACATCTCAACTGTCAGCTAAACTACACCCGAACTACACCTCAACTGTCAGCTAAACTACTCCTGAACTACATCTCAACTGTCAGCTAAACTACACCTGAACTACACCTAAACTGTCAGCTAAACTACTCCTGAACTACACCTCAACTGTCAGCTAAACTACACCTGAACAACACCTAAACTGTCAGCTAAACTACTCCTGAACTACACCTCAACTGTCAGCTAAACTACACCTGAACTACACCTCAACTGTCAGCTAAATTACACCTGAACTACACCTGAACTGTCACCTCAACTGTCAGCTAAAGTACACCTGAACTGCCACCTAAACTACACCTGATCTACACCTCAACTGTCAGCTAAACTACACCTGAACTACACCTCAACTGTCAGCTAAACTACACCCGAACAACACCTCAACTGTCAGCTAAATTACACCTGAACTACACCTCAACTGTCGGCTAAACTACTCCTGAACTACATCTCAACTGTTAGCTAAACTACACCTGAACTACACCTTAACTGTCAGCTAAACTACACCCGAACTACACCTCAACTATCAGCTAAACTACACCTGATCTACATCTCAACTGTCAGCTAAAGTACACCTGAAATACACCTCAACTGTCAGCTAAACTACTCCTGAACTACATCTCAACTGTCAGCTAAACTACACCTGAACAGTCAGCTAAACTACACCCGAACTACACCTCAACTGTCAGCTAAACTACTCCTGAACTACATCTCAACTGTCAGCTAAACTACACCCGAACTACATCTCAACTGTCAGCTAAACTGCACCTGATCTACACCTCAACTGTCAGCTAAACTACACCTGAACTACATCTCAACTGTCTGCTAAACTACACCTGAAATACACCTCAACTGTCAGCTAAACTACACCTGAACTAAATCTCAACTGTCAGCTAAACTATACCTGATCTACACCTGAACTGTCAGCTAAACTACACCTGAACTACACCTAAACTGTCAGCTAAACTACTCCTGAACTACACCTCAACTGTCAGCTAAACTACACCTGAACAACACCTAAACTGTCAGCTAAACTACTCCTGAACTACATCTCAACTGTCAGCTAAACTACACCTGAACTACACCTCAACTGTCAGCTAAATTACACCTGAACTACACCTCAACTGTCAGCTAAATTACACCTGAACTACACCTGAACTGTCACCTCAACTGTCTGCTAAAGTACACCTGAACTGCCACCTAAACTACACCTGATCTACACCTCAACTGTCAGCTAAACTACACCTGAACTACACCTCAACTGTCAGCTAAACTACACCCGAACAACACCTCAACTGTCAGCTAAATTACACCTGAACTACACCTCAACTGTCGGCTAAACTACTCCTGAACTACATCTCAACTGTTAGCTAAACTACACCTGAACTACACCTTAACTGTCAGCTAAACTACACCCGAACTACACCTCAACTATCAGCTAAACTACACCTGATCTACATCTCAACTGTCAGCTAAAGTACACCTGAAATACACCTCAACTGTCAGCTAAACTACTCCTGAACTACATCTCAACTGTCAGCTAAACTACACCTGAACTACATCTCAACTGTCAGCTAAACTACTCCTGAACTACATCTCAACTGTCAGCTAAACTACACCTGAACAGTCAGCTAAACTACACCCGAACTACACCTCAACTGTCAGCTAAACTACTCCTGAACTACATCTCAACTGTCAGCTAAACTACACCCGAACTACATCTCAACTGTCAGCTAAACTGCACCTGATCTACACCTCAACTGTCAGCTAAACTACACCTGAACTACATCTCAACTGTCTGCTAAACTACACCTGAAATACACCTCAACTGTCAGCTAAACTACACCTGAACTAAATCTCAACTGTCAGCTAAACTATACCTGATCTACACCTGAACTGTCAGCTAAACTACACCTGAACTACATCTCAACTGTCAGCTAAACTACTCCTGATCTACATCTCAACTGTCAGCTAAACTGCACCTGAACTAAATCTCAACTGTCAGCTAAACTATACCTGATCTACACCTCAACTGTCAGCTAAACTACTCCTGATCTACATCTCAACTGTCAGCTAAACTGCACCTGATCTACACCTCAACTGTCAGCTAAACTACACCTGAAATACACCTCAACTGTCAGCTAAACTACACCTGAACTACATCTCAACTGTCAGCTAAACTACACCTGAAATATACACCTCAACTGTAACTCTAAACTACACTACAACTTACAATACACCTCAACTGTCAGCTAAACTACACCTGAACTACATCTCAACTGTTGGCTAAACTACTCCTGAACTACATCTCAACTGTCAGCTAAACTACACCTGAACTGTCAGCAAAACTACACCCGAACTACACCTCAACTATCAGCTAAACTACACCTGATCTACATCTCAACTGTCAGCTAAACTACACCCGAACTACACCTCAACTGTCAGCTAAACTACTCCTGAACTACATCTCAACTGTCAGCTAAACTACACCCGAACTACACCTCAACTGTCAGCTAAATTACACCTGAACTACATCTCAACTGTCAGCTAAACTACACCCAAACTACACCTCAACTGTCAGCTAAATTACACCTGAACTACACCTCAACTGTCGGCTAAACTACTCCTGAACTACACCTCAACTGTCAGCTAAACTACACCTGAACTACACCTGAACTGTCAGCTAAACTACACCCGAACTACACCTCAACTGTCAGCTAAACTACACCTGAACTACACCTCAACTGTCAGCTAAACTACACCCGAACTACACCTCAACTGTCAGCTAAACTACACCTGAACGACACCTGAACTGTCACCTGACCTACACATCCACTGCCACCTAAACTACTCCTGAACTAAACCTCAGCTGTCACCTGAACTACACCTCAGCTGTCACCTGAACTAAACCTCAGCTGTCACCTAAACTACACCTGAACTACACCTCAGCTGTCACCTGAACTACACCTCAGCTGTCACCTGAACTGCACCTCAGCTGTCACCTGAACTGCACCTGAGCTGTCACCTGAACTGCACCTGAACCACCACTTACAGAATACCTTAACTACACCAGCACTACACCTGTACTACACTTAAATTACACCCGAACGACACATGAACTGCACCTGAAATGTCACCTCCGCTATGCCTGAGCTGTCAACTAATCTACACCTGAACTACCCCTGAACTATTATCTGAACACGGTACCTCCCTCCATCTTTACACTTGTTGTTGTCAGTTATAATCAACACCCTTCTCACCATGGCCTTACACCAGAGACATCTCCAGTCCTGCAGGCGGAGGACACTGCCACACGTCTTATCACAGACGTTACATTTGGCCGACACTGGCAGGTTCCCCTCCAACCACTGATGAGGCATGGACACCTGAGGACAAGGGACAGAGGACAGTTCAGAGGACAGGTCACAGGACAGAGGACAGGCCAGAGGACAGAGAACAGTTCAGAGGACAGGTCACAGGACAGAGGACAGGCCAGAGGACAGAGAACAGGTCAGAGGACAGGTCACAGGACAGAGGACAGGTCACAGGCCAAGGGACAGGTCAGAGGACAGGCCAGAGGACAGAGAACAGGTCAGAGGACAGGTCACAGGACAGAGGACAGGCCAGAGGACAGAGAACAGTTCAGAGGACAGGTCACAGGACAGAGGACAGGCCAGAGGACAGAGAACAGGTCAGAGGACAGGTCACAGGACAGAGGACAGGTCACAGGCCAGGGGACAGGTCAGAGGACAGGCCAGAGGACAGAGAACAGGTCAGAGGACAGGTCACAGGACAGAGGACAGGCCAGGGGACAGGCCAGAGGACAGGCCAGAGGACAGGACAGAGGACAGGTCACAGGACAGAGGACAGGTCACAGGTCAGAGGACAGAGGACAGGTCACAGGACAGAGGACAGGCCAGAGGACAGGTCAGAGGACAGAGGACAGGTCAGGTCAGAGGACAGGACAGGGAACAAAGGACAGGTCAGAGAACAGGTCAGAGGACAGGTCACAGGACAGAGGACAGGTCAGAGGACAGGACAGGGAACAAAGGACAGGTCAGAGAACAGGTCAGAGGACAGGTCAAAGGACAGAGGAGAGGTCAGAGGACAGGTCAAAGGACAGAGGACAGATCAGGGGACAGAGGACAGGTCAGAGAATAGGACAGGGAACAAAGGACAGGTCAGAGAACAGGTCAGAGGACAGGTCAAAGGACAGAGGAGAGGTCAGAGGACAGGTCAAAGGACAGAGGACAGATCAGGGGACAGAGGACAGGTCAGAGAACAGGACAGGGAGCAGAGGACAGGACAGGGAGCAGGACAGAGGACAGGTCAGAGGCCAGGACAGGGAACAAAGGACAGGTCAGAGAACAGGCCAGAGGACAGGTCAAATGACAGAGGACAGGTCAAAGGACAGAGGACAGGTCAGAGGACAGGCCAGAGGACAGAGAACAGGTCAGGGGACAGAAGACAGGCCAGAGGACAGGTCACAGGACAGAGGAGAGGACAGGGAACAGAGGACAGGTCAGAGAACAGGTCAGAGGACAGAGGAGAGGACAGGGGACAGAGGACAGGTCAGAGGTCAACTGGAGACCAGGCATTCACTGTCTCTGTTTAAGTCCAGGAACACTGAGATGTGTCTCACCCCGTCCTCGTCCTCAATGATGTCCCTCCCAATAGAAGCCAGTGTCGTCCATTTACAGTTGTTGGTGGCCCGAACAGCACAACGCTTATGAGCCTTAAACTTACACACTGGCGCGCGCGCACACACACACACACACACACACACACACACACACACAGGCAGGATGATCAGTGTGTACTAAGTGTGTACTAAGTGTGTGCTGTGTGTGTAGTGTGTGTGTGTGTGTACCTTCACAGGACAGGCCGTGTGATGTCACCCCAGACAGCGCCTCCCTACAGACGTTGCAGTACGTGGGCCTGGCGTGGGAGCAGGCGTACCAGTTGTGCATCCCACTGAAGTGGTCCATGCTGTACTGGGTGGACTGGGAGAGACAGAGACACTGTTAGAGGGTGGGACTGGGACTGCTGGTCAGACTGGTACTGTTGGTTAGACTGGGACTCAGACTGGGACTAACCTCATAGTTCTGTCTGTTCTGGATGCTGCGCAGCGCCGCCATCCACTCCTCCATCTCCTTCCTGTTGTCAGCGCACAGGATGAGGCGTCTGCAGGGCGTGATCACCTGCACACACACAACAACACACATTACACCCACAGTACACACAACAACTACACACAGTACACAGAACAACACACATTACACACACAGACGCTGGTTAACTGTGTTGTTGCAGCTGGACCTTTGTTCTGTGTGTGTGTGTGTGTGTGTGTGTGTGTGTGTGTGTGTGTGTGGGACACGTGGTCTTCCACTTCCTGTTGCTCCACAATGAAGCGTCTGTTCCCACAGACACAAAGATGCAGAGACGTTCAGACAGTTGGAGGCAGAGCTGAGGAGACGAGTCCCATGTGACTGATCAGGGTTGATTATTGATCAGTCTGTGTGTTCACTGACAGACTGATGTATCAGTTATTGATCAGCAGGACGTCAGCGAGTGAGAAACAGACTGGGATGGTGAAATCTCATCATCACGGCTCGTTATGTGATGGTGATCAGGAGTCTGAGTGGCATCACTGTGAGCCCGCGGTGTCACATGACGCAGACACACAGAGCACTGCTTCATCTCAAACTGCAGAGACTGGAAATAATCAGCTGATATTTAAAGATGTTTGTTTCCAAATGCAGAGCTGAGAGTTCAACATGTGACGCTGTGATGACCAGCTGACTGGGAACAGCTGAGATTCATCTTATCTAACAGCCGAGTCTGAAACAGAATCTTTGCCGTCAGTCTCAGAGCGCACGCACATACCCAGACACATTAAAGGTTCTCCTTCTGAAACTAAACTTTATCATGAAGAAGTCAACACAGACAGAGGTCATCGCACTGAGACGTCCCTCATGTCTTCATACGTAGGAGAGGACAACAGGAAGTGAATCTCATGTCTGTCCTCCTCTGAGGGGGCGGAGTCAAACCCCCCAGTCTCTGAGGCTTTCAGTGACGTTCCTGGTCAGATTAAACTTCACGTCAGGTTCCACTCTGCAGCTCTTCTACATCATGTGTGATGTCATCAGATCATTTCCTTTGATTCACCTGCTCTGTGAGTAATGATGTGAACGCATTAGCTCAAGGACGACACAGGGAGGTGTCCACATGAACTCTTTATCCGCCATCAACCCCGGATTTCACTGTGATAACATAGGGGGCGCTGTGACACATCCTGTGAACTAGAACAGTACTGCTGTGTCCAAAAACCAGTGAAGAAGAAGCTCTGCTGGAAACAAGGCTATTCAAGAGAAGGCTGAAACACGGGGTCAAACATGGGGGGACTGCACATGTGCAGTAAAATCTGGTCTGCACCTCCTCAAAGGCTCAGTAGATGGCGTGAGACCGTGGAATAAGCATGCATGTCATTTTTACAGCTTATTATTGGACTGTCACTGGTAGCCTGCGTTGTGGGTGAGAATGACAGAGATGCAATTCCGACAACTTCAGGCAGCCGCCGTCCAAAAGTCCAAGCAGACCGCACCAAGCGCACTCCTTGATCGCCTGAGCAGATCCTGCGCTTTTTATCCAGCGCCCCTGCTGTCACCCTCCAGCATCGCAGCTCAAGTTACACTGCGCATGTGCAATCCGCCCATGTCTGAACCCGTGTCTCAGTCTTCTCTTGAATAGCATTGGCTGGAAACAGGAAGAAGATGTAGCAGCCTGTAAACTGAAGGACAGAAATGTTTACGGTTTCTAAAGTCGTGGAGATGTCAATTGCCTCAGACTCTGTCACTTCCTGTTCTGATCAACATTCTGAATCTGATTGGACGAAGAAGCAAACAAGTTTGGTGGGCTGAAACGGGATCTCCATGACGACCACAGAGGAGATGGAGACAATAGAACACTGAACCGCCACTGAACGTGACAACGTGTTCCGCTGCTGTACCTCACACAGAATATTATTATCATTTTCATTTATAGAATTCAAAATGACGTAAGGAAATGAGAAAAAACAAAACATGCAAATGTGAAATTCTTTTTAATATCGAAAATGACTTTTGCCAAAAATCATTTTTCCAATTTTCTGTCTGACATGTTCTTTTTTATGAGAAGTCATAAATTTGTTCTTTAGTTTGATGTTGAAACTGTTTATCTTCATACAACACATGACGCTGTAAAGATCAGTGAAGATGATCGAAATACTGATAATTAAAACTCTGAAAGGGTTACAATGTTTTCAATGATTCACTATTATTATTATTACTATTACTATTACTATTATTTACAAAGATGAATGTCAGCCTCAGTGTGAGTTGACACTGTGCTCAGTGGTGTTTCCTGTCCTCTGTCTGTTTCTCTAGCTCAACTCCTCCGCTCTGACACCATGACACATGACACCATGACGCCGTGACGCCGTGACGTAGAGAACAAAGATCACCATCATCGTCTTCTTTACTGATATAAAGAATAAACAGCTGAATGATGTCATCGTCTGTCTCCATTTTAACACCTAAACATGTTTAATGACCACATGATGATCTGCAGCAACCAGTCACTGACCTTTAAGACCCTGTTAATGACGGTAAAAACATCACTATGGCATCACAGTGTGACCAATAAGCTCCTTCTTACCGTGCACCTGTGTGAGGCACTATCCGGTCTCCTCTTCTGATCAGATCATTGATCTTATTAATAACTCCTGAGGAGACCTTATCCTCTTCTTCACTGTGTCTCAATGCCTCTCTGTCTCTACACTAGCCCCACCCACTTCCTCTCCTATGACTCCAGCCCACTTCCTGACTGTCGTCATGCCGATGCCCCCCCTCCTGAGTCTCTATAAATACACAGCCTGAGCTACAGGAAATGACAGAGCCCACCAAAATAAGAAAAACAGCTGAGCTCAGAGCGGAGACACAGAACGTTCTTCACTTTAAACTGGAATGAACACCTCGCCGCCGCATGCCGCCACGGAGCAATCAGCTCACAGTTTATCGTTCACACACTGAAGATCTGATCAATCAGATCAATCAAATGTATCCCCTTCTGTTCCTGAGATGTAATGATGTCACAGCCAACCTGACCTTTGACCTTTATTATTTTATCCTGTCAGACATTTGAGACAAGTTTGGTCTGAATCGGTGAATGAATTCTTTACTGAGGTCACAATGACCTTTGACCTTCAAGCACAAAACCCTGATCAGTTCATTACTGACTCCAAACGGATGTTTGTGCCAAATTCAAAGAAATATCCTCAAGCTGTTCTTGAGGTATGCAGATGAAGAGAATGCAATGGATTAGGTCACAATAACCTTTGACCACAAAATTCTGATCAGTTCATTGTCGAGTCCAAGTGGATGTTTGTGCCAAATTAAAAAAACATCCCTCACGGCGCTCTTGAAATATTGTGTTTGCGATAATGAAACTGAAGGAAGGTCACAATGACCTCTGACCTTTTAATACCAAGTGAACATTTGTGCCATATTCTTTTCTTTTAAAAACTCCCTCAGGGTGTTCCTACAATATCACGTTCATGAAATGAGACCATGTAAGGTCACAATGACCTTGGACCTTCAACTACCAAGTCTAATCAATTCATTCTGGAGTCCAGGTGGACGTTTGTGTCAAAGTTATAGAAATTCCTTCAAGCTGCACCTGAGATATTGCGTTCCTGAGAATGCAATGCATGAGGTCACAGTGACCTTTGACCTTTGGGCACCAAATCCCAAGTCCTAGTGCTTGTTGGTGCCAGATTTTAGAAAAAATTCCTGCAAGATGTTTTTGAAATATTGTGTTCATGATAATGAAATAGAAGTAAGGTCACAGTGACCTTTGACCACCAAATTCTGATCAATTCATTTTTGTGTCCAAGTGGACGCTTGTGCCAAAATGGAAAATTAATTAATTAATTTTATTTATTTATTTTTCTAAATACTACTACTAATAATAATAACAACAACGATGTATCACCTGACAGTTAAACAGATTATTTTATTATAATTTACATATTAATCTGTAGTTTTTGATTTTGGGGTGAACGTCACCTCCGTCACCATCCAGCTGCTCGCTGACCATCAGGAGTCTGGTGGGACCAATTTTTTGTGAATGATGAATACATGTTTGGATCTGTATTATGTGGGACCGTGAGTGTGTTGGTGGTGATGATGAGGAGGAAGATGGTTGAAGGATGAAGACTCACGGTGAAGCTGTTGTTGACGTTCTTGGTGCTGGACTCGGCCACGCTGGCGTCTGTCAGGTCCACCTCATCAAAGATGATCGACTGGAGACAGAAAACAATGTGACGTCACACAGAACTGACCACTCCCACACCATGATGTCACAGCGGAGCTACCAGGTGACTCACCTTGGCAGTCTGAGCGTAGTACAGAGTCCGCCCTCTAAGTTTGAAGTATCGTCTCTTCCACCGCTGGAACGAATTGGTCTGTTTCATCAGAGTGCCCTCCTTCAACACCGTCTGAAACATCAATAATCAATAATCAGATATATTGAACATCACAATTATCATATTAAACATGAGTCATGTGGTTGTGAATCAAACACCAATGAATAATCAATACTGAATGAAACATTGACAGACAGGAAGTAGTTTTATTGCAGTGGGTTGTGTCCATCAGCTGACTGATTATATTATAAATCAATCATCAATAACACAGATCTGTTTCTGTTCAATTAACATTCATTAAAAATTTATAAACACGACGACACATTAATGTTTTATATTAAACTGATTTTACATTTTTAAGCTGAGATTTGAGTTTCTATATTTTATATTTATTTTACATTTTGTCTTTATAATATCTTATATTGTATAATTTGTTATGTTATTTTTTCTTTCAGTAATAGTGTGTTGCAGCGGAGGTCTAACTCCTCTCTGACTCCTGCAGCAGGTCTCACTCCTCTCTGACTCCTGCAGCAGAGGTCTCACTCCTCTCTGACTCCTGCAGCAGGTCTCACTCCTCTCTGACTCCAGAGTTGCAGCGGAGGTCTCACTCCTCTCTGACTCCTGTGTTGCAGCGAATGTCTCACTCCTCTCTGACTCCGGTGTTGCAACAAATGTCTCACTCCTCTCTGACTCCTGTGTTGCAACAAATGTCTCACTCCTCTCTGACTCCTTCAGATGGTCTTCAATATGTCGTCTTAACTGATGCTGACTCAAGTGACATCACACGAGGCAGTTGATCAGACTTCAATCAGGAGACGTCAGAAACTTAATAACAGTGTTTTTATGGAGACTGCTGCAGAGTACAGCTCATCATGTAATGAACTGTTTGTTTGATTGTTTGATTTCATGTGATATCTATCGTGTCCTATTAGACTTAGACATGACTTTATTAATCTCTTTGGGAGGTTCCCTCAGGGATATTGAAGTTCCATATCACACACAGCACTGTTAAAATACATATACATAAATAATATTAAATAAAATAACACTGGAAGAATAGAGGGAAATATATATATATATATATACACACGTGTCTATATAATATATATAAACTGTACATAGTATTCAGTATTCAATATATTACTGCATCTTGTTTACTCGGCCATTCTGCATGTCACTAACTCGGCCTTTGTGCTCCACTGTCTCTCGGGTTAACTCGTATTGCAGCGGTGCCTGGATAGTGTGACGTGTGTGGTTGTGCTGCTGCCGTGGTCCTGCGAGATGCCTCCTGCTGCTGCTGTTATCATTAGTCATTAGTCATACTTCTACTGTTATTATACACATATGATTATTGTCACACATGTACACTGCCAGATATTAAGATATTATTATTAATTATATTATTACTGTCATTAATGTTGTTGTAAACTACTCTCTCTCTCTCTCTCTCTTTCTGTCTCATTGATTACTGATCAGAGAGACAGAAAGAGATTAATTAACAGATTACTGTTAATTTATCATGCTGATCTGTTCTGTACGACATCTATTGCACATCTGTCCGTCCTGGAAGAGGGATCCCTCCTCAGTTGCTCTTCCTGAGGTTTCAACCATTGTTTTCCTGATCAGCTGTGAGGGTCCAAAGGACAGAGGGATGTCGTATGCTGTAAAGCCCTGTGAGGCAAATTGTGATTTGTGATATTGGGCTTTATAAATAAAATTTATTGATTGATTGATTGCTGTCAGCAACAGCTGGAAACAAACTCTGATGCTGCAGCCAACCTTAAAAGACACCATCTAACTGATTCTTCTTGGAGGACTCAAACGCCTCAGCTTTTCATGTGAAAAACATCAGAGCCAAAGAGCATGGACACCAAGAGGCAAAGCTCTGTTGAATTTTTGCCAACTGCCACTAGGGGCGCTGCCGCCATTTTGGACTGTTGAGCTTGGACTGTTGCGCCCAGACAACATGCAAGATGTCAAGGAGAGAGGAGAAAAAAAAGTAAAAGAAAACAGTGTAGTGCAATTAACTGCAACAACTATCAGTGGAACACCCTGCACCTGACCTTCCACCTTTACCGTAGGATCCAGACAGGTAAGAACTCCTGAGGTTTAAGCTTTGAAGTGTTTTAATATCAATTTAATATGCCAGTTTTGGAGGGAAGGTAACACACACACACACACTCCATCAGGGGCGTCTTTTCCATGCGACTTCTCTGAGAAGTTCCAAGTCACCTGTTGGAAGCCTGAGAGGAAAGGAATGGTGCTGAGCAAATAAAAATACTTTTTATTGCGGTATTGGGTGACTGGACCATCACTCATTATATGTAGAATTGTAGAAGATGGATTGCAATTCTTCATCACATCCCTCAGCACTGGCTCCAAGTGGGCCCACACAGCTCTGTCATCATGCCGAAGGGATGCAGAGATGGTTGCATAGGACTGTGAGCCTGCTGCTGTATAAGCCACGCATGTGTGGACTGTGGCCTGCTTCCGACTCCCTCCAAAATGAAAAGCCTGCACCTCACTATTAAGTTTGCAGGAGAAATTCTCTGAAAAGTCCACATGGAGGACAATTTCATCTTCTCTTAGGGTTCCTTTTAGAGCCCTGCACTCTTTGGCTTGGTGCAACCAGTTGTCTACTACCTCTGATTTGTTTTCTTTGATGTTTCTGTCAGATATATCTGACGGAAACATCAAAGAAAACTAATCATTAAATTGAAACGTTCTTTTAGTTTAATTATAGATTTTATAGCTTCGGCAGAAAAAAACACATCATTTTGTTTTAGATAATGACTGACTTTATAAAAAGATAAAAAAGTAAAGCATGACGTCGATGGCTTTGTCTTTAGAGGACACATTATTATAGACATTCTCCTACCGTTCCTCTTTGAACACAGGAACATAATCGAGGGTGAATCACCTCTCTCTGTATGGGGGCCGGGCCCCTCCACCACATCAGGCCCCACAGCAACCACACTGCCTGCACTGTCTGTACTTACACCACTGGTCTGTCCAACAACACACTGTCTCACAGTCAACCGGACAAAATGTCTCAGTGAGACAAAGACAAATTTAGAAAGCTCTTTTTAACTTGATCTCCCACAGAACAGCAAACGTCTCTGATAATTTAGTTTATATACTTTATTAACCCTCCTGTGGGGGCACAAGGTGGAGAGATGTCAGAGTGAGGGGGCTGTCTTGGTTTAGGCGCCCTGAGCGGTTGGAGTTTTTGGTGCCTTGCTCAAGGACACCTCAGCAGTGTCCAGGAGGTGAACTGGCACCTCTCCAGCCCACGCTCCGTTTTTGGTCTAAGCGGGGACTCGAATCGGCGACCCGATTTCCAACCCAAGTCCCTATGGACAAAGCACATGGGGCCCTGCTCGACCACGGAGCCACCGATGCCCCGATAATGACATTTTTAAACTATTATACACAAACACCTTTATTTACTTCAGGGCCGCCCCTCCCTAAACGCAAAACTCGCGCTGTGCGTAGGGCCTCATCTTCCATGGGGGGCCACACTTTGCGCGAGGGGACGCATTTGCGCATATGCGCAATGGATGTGCACATGCGCTACCGTGAGGCGCGCGTAGAATCAGCTCGATGAAGGAGAGAAGAGACCCGAGCCTCGGGGGGTATGTGCGGGTCGGGAGGTTGGATGCTCCCAGAGAGGGGAGAGGGAGAAATATAACAAAATAAGATTAAATAGAAAAAACCTGTCTCCCTCTTTTATTTTATTTTCAGTGTTTAATCAAGGGTGGGGGGTTGAGGTGGTGGAAGTTACTTTCTTTTGATGAATAACTGATGGCTATTTGTGACTCAGATTTGTTTATTTATTTATTTCAGTTTGAAGTTATTTTTATTTAATATTTATTTATTTCAGATTGAATTTTTTATTTTATTTGACTCATAAAGCCAAACTACTGTATCTACAGTTCATTTGTTATTGCAAATAAAGGTTGTCAAGTTAAATGGCAAGTTGTTGTACGGTCATTTTGTACCTATGACATATTTGGGATGGGGGCCTCCAAATAAAATTTCGCTTAGGGCCCCAGTTTGGTCAGGGGCAGCCCTGATTTACTTTATTCAACACTGTATTTTATATTTTGTTTTATACTTTGTTATTTTAAGTATATTAAAAGAAGCATTATCTTATGAAGGTTAACTGCTGTACTTTGCTTTGTTCTTTATTTTAATTCATTTAAAAGAACCGTTATACTTTAATTTATTGGTAAATTCATTGAAATTAACTGTTAACGGTTCAATAACGGTTCAGCTGTTATTTGATTATTTTAATTATATGGATCGTCATCTTAACGGTGAGCCGTTACACTTAAATTTATACTTTAATTAATTATATTTAGGTGTAAGCATTACCTTCTAACGGTTCAACCGTTTTAATCTATTTTAAAGTTTTAATTAATTTTACTTCACCGTTATCTTGTGACGGTTGAACCGTGCAGAGTGTAACGGACTTAACGGCTCACTTCTTACCGACCTGTCGGCTGAGTTTACCGTTAGAAATGTCCGTTATTACCGGACATGATGAACCTGAGGACCGTTATCTCCCACCAGTCTGACACCGACCTGTAGTCCACCGTCATCACCGGGTAAAGCCCACCTCTGTCGGGTGGACATTAGTGGGAAACGGCGGGGCTTTTCATCGGGCCTGGGACCCTCCAGCTAGCCATAGTTAGCCTGGCGAGCTTTGCGTTAAATTACCGGTTTGTGTCGGTAAACCCAAGCCAGTAATCCACGTCTGCCCTGATACCGGGTCGGTTTGATGTGTTGTAACCGTGTCCGGCACACATTTGTCTCCAGGGGCCGTGTTTGGACCCCGGGCTGGATCCTGCTGTTTATTAGCTTAGCTACGAGCTACACATCACGGCTAATTAGATGTTCATTTAAAAAAAACAGGGGTTATAACATTGAATTAAAGCTTTTCTTTATGTTTTGATCCGGACAAATACTAAAACAAACTGTTTATCATATTATAATGTGTCGTTATGTTATTTACCGGGAGGTGAAGCGCAGCAGCTGCGGCCCTGAAGCCCCATATGAACCGTTTTCTCTGCCAGCCGCCAGCACGGCACCAGACTCCATTTAAAATCCGTCAGACCTGAGAGAGACACCGCTGCTCAGACCCGGTGCGTCCGGTAAAAACAAGGATTAACCTGAGTGAAGGTTCAGTCACATCCACTCTTTAAACCGGCATCACCAACATCTACCAACCAGCACCGGTGTCGGTGAAAGGCCCGTTTCTTTAAACGGTCACTGAGCCGAGCGCGGTGAGGAGTGAGGTC
Organism: Epinephelus cyanopodus; assembly: GCA_026686955.1. NCBI lineage: Eukaryota > Metazoa > Chordata > Actinopteri > Perciformes > Serranidae > Epinephelus > Epinephelus cyanopodus. Next base: position 43,759,353 of record CM048918.1, read on the forward strand.
AGGACCGGGAGAGAAGAGCGTCAGCCCGGGTGTAAAAGATGAAATATACCGGACACAAGTGAAGTCTGGTGTGTGTGTGGTGTTTGCCGAATTTAAAAGAAGCCTCTGTTTGTTTAAAGCAGGTTCAGACTGATGTCACGTGTCCTCTAGAAAAAGTCTCCGGTGGTCGGACATGTTAAATGTGAGATTTGATTATGGAGCTCCGTGTGCCGCGTTGTCCTGGAGGACAGCGGTGCTGCTCGGGGCAGACTGTGGCCTCCCCCCGCTGAATGAAAACACACAGTGACCGGAGATAATGTCCGGTGATCGCCGCCGGTGCTTTAACCCCCCCGTACCTTGCTGCGGATCTGGCCGGAAGTGGACACTTTTCGGATGAGTTTCTGTGGGGTTCCGGGCTCCTGCTCCGGCTCGCTGTCCGACGACTCGTCCGGGCACCGGGCCGCGGCAGACTCCGGTCCCCCTGCCTCCGCCATCCTGCCATCAGACTCCGGGGAGGAGCGGGGGAGGCGGCGCCCCCCAGCGGCGGAGCGCGGACAGTACGGGTGGGGGGTTACTGACCTCTGCTGGTCTAACGGCGACGTTATATCTGAGCACACAACCAGAGACAGTATATAAACCAAGGGCACGTCCGAAGTCCCTTAAAATTACTGCTAGCCACCTTACCTTGCCACCTTACCTAACTGTTTAGTCCCTCCCACTTAGGAAAACATGCAAGGAGTCAGGAGCGAGGAGTCAGGAGCGAGGAGTCAGGAGTGAGGAGCGAGGAGTCAGGAGCGAGGAGTCAGGAGTGAGGAGTCAGGAGTCAGGAGCGAGGAGTCAGGAGTGAGGAGTCAGGAGTCAGGAGCGAGGAGTCAGGAGCGAGGAGTCAGGAGTCAGGAGCGAGGAGTCAGGAGCGAGGAGTCAGGAGTGAGGAGTCAGGAGCGAGGAGTCAGGAGCGAGGAGTCAGGAGCGAGGAGTCAGGAGTCAGGAGCGAGGAGTCAGGAGTGAGGAGCCAGGAGTCAGGAGCGAGGAGTCAGGAGTGAGGAGCCAGGAGTCAGGAGCGAGGAGTCAGGAGCGAGGAGTCAGGAGCGAGGAGTCAGGAGTGAGGAGTCAGGAGCGAGGAGTCAGGAGTGAGGAGTCAGGAGCGAGGAGTCAGGAGCGAGGAGTCAGGAGTCAGGAGCGAGGAGTCAGGAGCGAGGAGTCAGGAGTCAGGAGCGAGGAGTCAGGAGTGAGGAGCCAGGAGTCAGGAGCGAGGAGCGAGGAGTCAGGAGTCAGGAGCGAGGAGTCAGGAGTGAGGAGTCAGGAGTCAGGAGTCAGGAGCGAGGAGTCAGGAGTGAGGAGTCAGGAGTCAGGAGCGAGGAGTCAGGAGCGAGGAGTCAGGAGTGAGGAGTCAGGAGCGAGGAGTCAGGAGCGAGGAGTCAGGAGTCAGGAGCGAGGAGTCAGGAGTGAGGAGCCAGGAGTCAGGAGCGAGGAGCGAGGAGTCAGGAGTCAGGAGCGAGGAGTCAGGAGTGAGGAGTCAGGAGTCAGGAGCGAGGAGTCAGGAGTGAGGAGTCAGGAGTCAGGAGCGAGGAGTCAGGAGCGAGGAGTCAGGAGTGAGGAGTCGGGAGTCAGGAGCGAGGAGTCAGGAGCGAGGAGTCAGGAGTGAGGAGCCAGGAGTCAGGAGCGAGGAGTCAGGAGTCAGGAGCGAGGAGTCAGGAGCGAGGAGTCAGGAGTGAGGAGCCAGGAGTCAGGAGTCAGGAGCGAGGAGTCAGGAGCGAGGAGTCAGGAGTGAGGAGTCGGGAGTCAGGAGCGAGGAGCGAGGATTGCTGATTAAGAGACATGAGACGGCCTTACTCTGAAGCGTCATGTAAAGCGACGTCCTTTTCTGATGACGACGCACAGCTGGATCTGCTGCATAACGGAGCAGCGTTTGGCGAACATCCCAAGTCACATTATATTCAGTGATCAAAGCCGTTGTAGTTGTAGTCACGTAGGCATGTGGATTACAGCGTGTCATTGCAAAGAATGCATGTAACGGGGACACTTGGCTGTTTCTCCGCCATCTCATTAAAATGAGCCAGATGTAGTGGGCGGGTATTTATACGTCAGGGCCTCAAGCCGAAAAAGACTTCCTGTTAGGAACCTCTCATGTTACCTTACTCATCGCACCTACAGATCCCTCCTAACGCTAACTCCTTACTGGCAGGAACAAGAGACATGAGACGGCCTTAAAGATGGCGGACCTCGAATCACTTCCGGTTCAAGTCAGGAGTTAGGAGTTAGCAGTATAAAATAAGAGACTTGGGGTGCGTCCCAAGTCTCTTATTTTTATAGTGCTACTGCTAGCTCCTTGCTTGAACCGGCAGTCAAATATAATGAGACTTGGGATGTACCCATAGTAACACCAGGCTGGCTGCTTTTACGGAGCAGATCCGGCGGTGCCGCTGTCATCAGGAATGGACGTCACTTCAAGTGACGCTTCAGAGTAAGGCCATCTCATGTCTCCTAAACTGACAATGTTCACTCATCGCTCCTAGCGCTAGCTCCTCACATTTTTTCCTAGGTGGGAGGGGCTAAACAGCGAGCAAAGTCAGCTAGGAGTAGCACTAGCAGTAATTTCAGAGACTTGGGACGCACCTTTGGGACGTACCCCAAGACGGTCCACTGCGAGTCAGTTTCCTGTATCAGTGTCACGTGGGGTTTGCGAGCACCATGCCCCTTTAGGAGACTAAAGCCCTTTTTACACAGAGCACGCAAAGCGCAGACCTCCGCCGACGAACCCGTTCATTGTGTATGTGTTACTGCGGCCCAAGAGCGCACCGCTCTACCGCCAAGCTGAGCAGCACGCGAGGGGACACATGTCACGGCGTCTGCGCGCTGCCAGCCTGCGCTCGAATTGAACATCTTTTAATTTCACCGCAACGCGCTGTGACGATACCTCAGCGCGTCCAATAGCAGAGAAGAGCCTGAAGTAGACCCGGAAGCGGTCACCATAGAGCTGTAGCTCCTGAACCAGAGCGATAGATAAGAACAGAGTGACGACAGCCTTTGATGTCGCCGCCAGAGTGATCATGTGGTTCATGTAAGCCTCAATAGTTCCAAACACAGCCTCCCCTTTCATGTTCTTCTATGGGACAGACAGCAGTGAGCTCGCTTTTGAACGGTAAATATTAAAATAAACTGCACACAGGTACATTTATAACTCTTATTGAATTACTGTGTATACATCAAGTCAGTTACGTGTATTGAGTGGCTGGATGACAACTACAAGTGTAATTAGACAAGTTTTTGTGTGTTGTTTTTTTTTTTTGGAGGGAAAGTTTTGTGTTAGCTTCATGGACTGCAAATACATTAGCATCTAAACTGTAATCTGGTGCAATGCATCTCTTATGTAGCTACATGAGATTAATGCAGGCTATTTGTGAATACTCCCTGACATTGGACAATGATGATAAATGATGGGTTTCAGTTAAACATTTTATGTATTTAAACGATGAATGTGACAATAAGAGCAATTGTGTGTCTTTGAGAACAAGAAAAACTTAAAAGACAATGTATGAAGGTTCTTACATCACAGAAAATAATAAATTTGGCATTAAGGAAGAACAGTTTTATTTAACAGATACCATATTCCAGCATCACGACAGCAGAACAAAGGTGGAGTTATGAAATGATTAAAAAAAAAGCCATATGACATTTACTGCAGGCTCAACTATGTACACAACTCAAGTGCCGATTCCACTGCCTGACATCAGGTTGTCATTATACAAAGGACGACAAGAGACTTGAGACAATCTCTCAATATGGCGGAGCAGAAGAACTTCCAGTTCAAGCATGGAGCAACACACACTTAGGACAATCCATTCTCAGCATATTCTGCCATTACAAAAATACTGTTCACTTTCCATCCCAGATCTCTCGACCTCTGTAGTAAGATGCTGCAGATGTTTAATCAGTCTGTGGTGGCAAGTGTGTTGTTTTATGCTGCAGTCTGCTGGGGAGGAAGCATCAGACACAAAGATGCAAGGCGGCTGGAAAAACTAATCCAAAGAGCTGGCTGTGTGATTGGAGTCAGGTTGGACACACTGGAGGAGGTGGTGGAGAGATGCACACTGAAGATGTTCGAGGCCATCATGAACAAGCCAGATCATCCACTTCACAATACCTTGATGGACCAAAAAAACAGCGGTGGACAGCTTCTCTCTCTTCGATGCAGGACAGAGAGATACAGAAGATCCTACATACCTACAGCCATCAGCCTTTGTACTTCTTTTGCAAATAATAAATGAGCTGACAGACTATTGAATAAAGTTATTCTTCTTATTCTTATTCTCTAATCTGCCATTCACATCTTTAGTGAAGGACCCAATGATGGTCTGAGATGCCTGGTTGAGGAATAGCAACAGTCAGCATTATAACAGCCCTGAGAGGTCTCAGTCTAACAATGAACTCTGAATATGGGAAACTGAGTATTCAGTTCTAGAACAGCTGATCTTAATTGGTTGAATAAACTCTGAATATGTTAACCTTTGTATGCACTGATTCACTATAGCAAAACCAGATAAACAAAGAGCAACTTATCTCACGCTAGTGGAACACAAGCTCCTTTTACATGCTAGAGAATATGAGCACATATTCTGTAAAATCAGTAACACTACTGTAGTACCTGGTAATAAGATTACTCTTAAAAGTGGACCCTTAAACCTTTAATATTTGATCAGTGTAGTGTTTGGCCCACTCTGACTTCCCCGAACAGGAACAATTTAAAAAAGAGGTGTATCTGGTGTAAAAGTAAGTTGGCTTTATTACAATATGAAGATATATAAAATCTAAGTAAAATATAGGCATGCGACAAAATAAACAATACACACTAAATGGATAGTAGAAATCGGTCCTCTGCTCTGCACAAGCATGCACTAAAATCTTTATGGTTACAAAATATCGCGCGGTGTCAACTAAGTATATACACTACCACAAAATATTCATCTACTCTGTGTGCACAATTATTAGGCAAGTTGTATTTTTGAGGATTCATTTTATTATTGAACAACTGCAGTGCTCTCAGTCAATCCAAAATGTTAATAATAATCAAACCTTAATATTTAAGAAAGTAAAAGTGAGGTTTTGGCTTTCTTAGGAGAATGTCTTTATGTGCACATTACTGGGCAACTGTAAGTGTGCATAATTATTATGCAACTAAATGAAAAATGAAAATTTTCTCATCTCACTTGTTTATTTTCATTTGTTAAAATAAGAATAATATACAAACAACTCAAAATTTACAAATTTGTTCCCATCTCTGGAGCTGGAAAAGGCATAGCTTTAGGAACAGCATACTCTGCAAGAAAAGATGAAAACATGACACATACACAACTAAGAAAAGGAACAGCCACAAAATAATTTGCTGCTCATGTAATTTCTAGCTACCTCACTTGTGTCTTTTGACAGCAGAAACTTCACTGGGCTCTTTCAGGATCCCCTAAAAGACACAATTTAAAATAACTAAACTCAACGTTCCATATAAACATATAATATTTAAAATCAGAGGTAAACAATATCATTAATTCAGTGGTAACAGGTGTTGTGATATACTCCCGTAGTGTTTAAACCACTGTGCAATGTTTTGGTCTTGTACGATTAAGTTTATGAATGTAACATTCAAAGACAAGCTGAAACAGCATTTTTAAGCCGTCTAGCCTCGATAGTATGACTGTTCCAAGTTAAACATAATATATGTCTTAAATGCTGACAGAAGTAGTAGTAGTGAAGTAGTAGTACTATTTTTGTCTGTCATCACACGGCATACATATAAAGAGGAATTAAATTATGAAATAACACTCTTACGTAAACATTAAAAGAATACACTGTATATAACGTTAGGTATTTGATAAAGGCTCAGGCAGAAGTATGTGCGCCTGTCCTTAATTATCTTCTTATGGAACAGTCGAGAAAACTAATAAAAGCTAACACATCCTATTAACGTTACCCTTACCGAACACCGTCAGTTTCAGATGATAAAATCTAAATAAAACCTATTAGTAATCATCCCAACTATATGTGATTTGTCTGTGATTCATTAATCAAACAGGAATACCACAAATTTTACGCGCTAAATTTTAAACCTCCACAGATGGCGACGTCAAGCTAACGAACTAGCAGGCAATGCCTGAAAATCGATCATAATTCCCGACTCAAAAAAAACATAATTACATTGTGAACATGCAAAAAAAATCGATATCTACATAATAAAGGACCTCTGATATAATAAGCACACATAATGACTTAAAACTGGTCGGTATCTCATCACCTTACCGCGGGAGTTTCTTGTCATGCGGCCATTGAAATAAACGGGGTCCGGCGCCGCAGGAAGAATTTGAACTATAGAGGGCTCCATAACCCAGAAGTCCTGTCCGCCATGTTTTACAACGGAGTCCTATGGGAGTGTCGCCACTCTGTTCTTATCTATCGCTCTGTCCTGAATGAGCCTGTACTCCCCCAAAATCCTGTCCTGTGCGCCTTGCTCTCCACTTGCTCTGCGCCCTACCCTGCCGTGGGCGCCGCGAAAATCGCGCTCTGTGTGAAAGAGGCTTAACAGCAGGTCCTGAGTCCATTGACTTCAGTGGAAGAAATGAACGTGATTACAGACATTTAAATATAAAAATTATTTAAATATATAAATTAGTTAAATATACAAATTATTTAAATATATGAATTAGTTAAATATAAAAATTATTTAATTATATAAATTATTTTAATATATAAATTAATTAAATATATATGGTGTAAAATCTGAACATGTATTTCATTACAAACACAGATCAAGTGTGGTGAAACAACACCATCAAAATGTCCCACACGTCTTCTCCTATTCTAGAACGTTTCAGCTGTTATCACACTCATACACCCCCCAGACTATGACTGTAACTGAGGACAGACAGACAGACAGACAGACTGAG
>CM048918.1:43768766-44064317 GCA_026686955.1 Epinephelus cyanopodus
TGCATAAAGATTTTAATGGACAGAATAAGAATCTGAAAGTTCTGCTGCTCTGTCACTCAGTCTGTCTCCATGTTCCAGCTGGACAAGGACATTTAACTAGACTATTGTCCTTGTCCCAGTATAAAAGCACAAGAGGGGAATCCGTTTATTGAGCCAAGTATGTGAGACTCCTGTGCAATAGGTGGAGATATGCCCCCTTTCAGCTTCTTACTATTGGACCTTTTTCCTTTTGATTTATCAACAGTGTGACTTTATGGAGTGTTTATTGTACCTGCAGAGCTCCAGACTGTGACTACTGAGTCACATTTTGTGACCATGGAGCACCACTGTGACGTGCAATTATTAATATATAAACTGCAGAGCGTTTAACAGCACTGCATCAACAGTCTAACAGTAGACAGTGGACTAACTGTGATTTTTCTACATGCAGAGCTCCAGACTGCGACTTTTGACCATGGAGCACCACTAACAGATATTTAATCTGTTACCTCTTCACCTGTTTACCTGTGGAAGGCCACACACAGGTGTTTCTCACTATTTATTACAACCTGAGTGTTCATTTACAAAGAACAATAAAGTTTATCAGTTTGAATATAAAACCAGGATGTGATGATCCTGGTTTCTCAGACTTTTATCCACGACTGTAGAAATGTTTCTGAGCACAACTTGGTGGTGTCCAGCAAACAATGTGGGTTTCATTAATAATTGGCAAACTTTCGGGGGAAAACCTGGTCTCATTAGGAGAGACGGCATTCATACCACTTTGGATTGAGCTGCTCTCATTTCTAGGAACCTGGCAAAGTTTATTAGTAATTCAAATCCCTGACAACCCAGAGTTGAGACCAGGACTCAGAGTTGCAGTCCTATACGCTTCTCTGAGCTTCTAGTTCACTTACCCAGCCATAGTTTCCATAGTTTTATAGAAACGGTGTCTGTCCCCCGACCACCTAAATTATCTAAATCTAAAATTAAACAAAGAGGAGTTGTGCATAACAACCTCATAAAAATTAAAACCTCTTCTGTGACAGAAAGACAAAACAGGAGAATCAAATGCGGACTGTTAAATATCAGGTCTCTTTCGTCTAAAGCAGTGTTAGTAAACAAATTAATATCAGATAATCATATTGATTTACTCAGTCTCACTGAAACCTGGCTGTGTCAAGATGAATATGTTAGTCTAAATGAATCCACTTCTCCCAGTCATAATAATACCCACATTCCTCGAGGCAGCGGCCGAGGAGGGGGAGTTGCAGCCATTTTTAACTCTAGTCTGTTAATCAGCCCTAAACTAAACTTCATAATTGTCTTAAAGACATAAAAACTTGGATGAGCACCAATTTCCTGATGTTAAATTCAGACAAAACTGAAGTTATTGTTCTTGGCCCCAAACAACTCAGAGACTCTTTATCTGATGACATAGTTTCTCTCGATGGCATTGCTCTGGCCTCTAGCACTACCGTAAGAAACCTCGGAGTAACATTTGATCAAAATTTGTCTTTTAATTCTCATTTAAAACAAACCTCACGGACTGCATTTTTTCATCTGCGTAATATTGCAAAGATTAGGCCTATCCTGACCCAAAAAGATGCAGAAAAATTGGTCCATGCTTTTGTTACTGCAAGGCTGGATTACTGTAACTCTCTATTATCAGGTAGCTCTAGTAAGTCATTAAAAACTCTCCAGCTAATTCAGAATGCAGCAGCACGAGTACTAACAGGAACTAAGAAACGAGATCATATTTCTCCTGTTTTAGCTTCTCTGCACTGGCTCCCTGTAAAATCCAGACTTGAATTTAAAATCCTACTGTTAACTTATGAAGCTCTAAATGGTCAAGCTCCGTCATATCTTAGAGAGCTCATAGTGCCATATTATCCCACCAGAACTCTGCGCTCTGAGAACTCAGGGTTACTCGTGGTCCCTAAAGTCTCCAAAAGTAGATCAGGAGCCAGAGCCTTCAGCTATCAGGCTCCTCTCCTGTGGAATCATCTTCCTGTTACGGTCCGGGAGGCAGACACCGTCTCCACATTTAAGACTAGACTTAAGACTTTCCTCTTTGATAAAGCTTATAGTTAAGGCTGGCTCAGGCTTGCCCTGTACCAGCCCCTAGTTAGGCTGACTTAGGCCTAGTCTGCCGGAGGACCACCTATAATGCACCGGACACCTTCTCTCTCTCTCTCTCTCTCTCTCTCTCTCTCTCTCGCTCTCGCGTATCCTATTACTGTATCTTGTTTGCTCGGCCATTCTGGATGTCACTAACTCGGCTTCTTCTCCGGAGCCTTTGTGCTCCACTGTCTCTCAGGTTAACTCGTATTGCAGCGGTGCCTGGATAGTGTGACGTGTGTGGTTGTGCTGCTGCCGTGGTCCTGCCAGATGCCTCCTGCTGCTGCTGCTGCTGCTGCTGCCATCATTAGTCATTAGTCATTAGTCATACTTCTACTGTTATTATACACATGATTATTATCATACATGTATACTGCCAGATACTAATATATACTTTCAACATATTGTACCACAGTAGCCAGAACTATAACGACAATATTATTACTTTCATGAATGTTGTTGTAAGCTACTGTCATTACCGGGGATGTCATACAGATTATTGTATTGTGTCATACAGATTACTGTTAATTTGTTATGCTGATCTGTTCTGTACGGCATCTATTGCACGTCTGTCCGTCCTGGAAGAGGGATCCCTCCTCAGTTGCTCTTCCTGAGCTTTCTACCATTTTTTCCCCCCGGTAAAGGGTTTTTTTTGGGGAGTTTTTCCTTATCCGCTGTGAGGGTCCAAAGGACAGAGGGATGTCGTATGCTGTAAAGCCCTGTGAGGCAAATTGTGTTTGTGATATTGGGCTTTATAAATAAAATTGATTGATTGATTGATTGATTAAACCAAAACTACATTATAATTCTTTTGAAAGCCTCGTTCTTAGTCTTTTACATCCGACCTGGAAAACCTCGCAGCCACTTTTATTTGTTATAGTGTGCTGTGCTCCTGGCCCGTATTCTGAATTTGTCTCTGAATTCTCAGAGTTTTTATCCAGTCTAGTTCTTAAATCAGATAAAGTTATTATTGTAGGTGATTTTAACATTCATGTCGACGTTGATAATGACTCCCTGGCTACTGTGTTTTTCTCATTATTAGAGTCCATTGGCTTCAGTCAGGGTGTACATGAACCCACTCACTGTTTTAACCATACCCTCGATCTAGTTCTGACGTATGGAATTGAAATTGATAACCTAACAGTCTTTCCACAGAATCCCTCACTATCGGATCATTATTTGATTACTTTTGATTTCTTTTTACTCGATTACACACCACTCAGCAACAATTACTATACTAGATGTTTATCAGATAATGCTGTCGCAAAATTTAAGGAAATGATTACTCCATTGTTAAATTCTATACCAAGTCCTTTAGTAACAGAGGTTTCCCTTACCGACTTTAACCTCTCCTGAATTGATCAATTTGTTGATAGCGCCGTAAGCTCGCTGCGAACAACACTCGACTCTGTAGCTCCTCTTAAAAAGAAGTTAACAAAGCAAAGAAAGTTCACTCCTTGGTATAACTCTCAAACCTGTAAGTTAAAACAAATATCGCAAAAATTTGAAAGGAATTGGCAATTAACCAAACTGGAAGAATCTCGTTTAATTTGGGCAGACAGTCTCAAAACATATAAGAGGGGCCTCCGCAATGCCAGAGCAAACTATTACTCAGCTTTAATAGAAGAAAACAAAAATAACCCCAGGTTTCTTTTCAGCACTGTAGCCAGGCTGACTGAGAGTCACAGCTCTATTGAGCCTTGTATTCCTTTAGCCCTTAGCAGTAATGATTTTATGAGCTTCTTTAATGACAAAATTCTAACTATTAGAGGCAAAATTCACGACCTCCTGTCCTCAGATAGTACCTATCTAACCTCAAACACAGCTGTAACACCTAATATTTATTTAGATTGCTTCTCCCCAATTTCTCTTCAAGAACTGACCACAGTGATTTCTTCATCTAAATCATCAACGTGTCTCTTAGACCCCATCCCAACTAGGCTACTCAAGGAGGTCTTACCTTTAGTTAACACTCATATATTAGATATGATCAATATATCCTTATTAACAGGCTATGTACCAGTCTTTTAAGGTAGCTGTAATTAAACCTCTACTAAAAAAGCCCACCCTGGATCCAGAGGTGTTAGCCAACTATAGACCAATATCTAATCTTCCCTTTATGTCAAAGATCCTTGAGAAAGTAGTCGCAGACCAGCTGTGTGATTTTCTCCATGATAATAATTTATTTGAGGAATTACAGTCAGGATTTAGAGTGCATCATAGCACTGAGACAGCACTAGTTAAAATTACAAATGACCTTCTGATTGCTTCAGACAAAGGACTCGTCTCTGTACTTGTTTTATTAGATCTTAGTGCGGCGTTTGACACTGTTGACCATCAAATTCTGCTACAGAGACTGGAACACTGAATTGGCCTAAAAGGTTCTGCACTAAGCTCGTTTAAATCTTATTTATCTGATCGTTTTCAGTTTGTTGACGTTCATAATGAATCATCCTTACGTGCTAAAGTTTGTTTTGGAGCTCCGCAAGGTTCTGTGCTCGGACCAATCCTATTTACTCTATATATGCTTCCTTTAGGCAACATCATTAGAAATCACTCTATAAATTTCCATTGTTATGCAGATGATACACAGCTGTATTTATCTATGAAGCCAGAAGAAAGTAATCAATTAACTAAACTTCATAGTTGTCTTAAAGACTTAAAGACTTTTTCATCTGCGTAATATTGTGAAAATTAAGCCTATCCTTACCCGAAAAGATGCAGAAAAACTGGTCCATGCTTTTGTTACCTCAAGGCTGGATTACTGTAACTCTCTATTATCAGGTAGCTCTAGTAAGTCCTTAAAAATTCTCCAGCTAATTCAGAATGCAGCAGCACATGTACTAACAGGAACTAAACAAACTGTAAATAGACTAAATAAACTGTAAACAAACTGTAAACAGACTGTAAACAAATTACACAAACTGTAAACAAACTGTAAACAGACTGTAAACAGACTGTAAACAAATGAAACAAACTGTAAACAGACTGTAAACAAACTAAACAAATTGTAAACAGACTGTAAACAAACTAAACAAACTGTAAACAGACTGTAAACAAACTAAACAAATTGTAAACAGACTGTAAACAGACTAAACTGTAAACAGACTGTAAACAAACTGTAAACAGACTGTAAACAAACTAAACAAATTGTAAAAAGATTGTAAACAGACTAAACTGTAAACAGACTGTAAACAGACTGTAAACAGACTAAACAAACTGTAAACAGACTGTAAACAAACTAAACTGTAAACAGACTGTAAACAAACTGTAAACAGACTGTTACCATTGGAAATTGCCAGTTTCAGTTCAATGCTGGAATTTGCACCAATAATCCATGCAAGGCATCATGGGGGAATAAGGTGGATAGGGTTTGTATTTGATCCTCGTACTGCTCTTGTGATAACTGATGATGACGCATGATGAATGTGTGTGTGTTTTCACACTGCGATGTGACACCTGTGTATTATGATAACGAGGTCACACATTTAACAGCAAATACAAAAACATCACAAAGACACACAGACAGACACACACACACACACACACACACACACACACACACACACACTCAGTAACTTCCTGGAGACCCAAAAATCTTCTTCCTGATGGAAGACAAAAAATGTCCCAAATAAAAACCTGCTCTTCAGTTCGCTGCGTCCCTGAAGACACACACACACACACACACACACACTTACCTGTGCTGACGGTCAGTGAGTGGGCGGAGTCCAGGTGTTTATTAGCAGCTGTGAGTGAGACAGGTGAGATCAGCTGCAGGTGACTTCAGAGACGCTTCAGAGACGCTTCAGAGACGGTGAGTCAGACACACACATCATATTTAATATTAATTTCCTAGAAAATACAAAGACATTTCAAAAACTTTAATTATTAATAATCATTTTGATTTGCAAAATTATAATATGTAAAAAGACTCAAAAAAATGACACGTGGGGCATCGGTAGCGTAGTGGATAGTGCTGGCGCCCCATGTACAGAGGCATTATCTCACTGCAGCAGCCACGGGTTCGAATCTGGCTCGTGGCCCCTTGCTGCAGGTCAGTCCCCATTTCACTCTCTGTTTCCCCATTTCACTCTCTGTCCTGTCATTAAAGGCAAAAAAAAGCCCACAAAAATAATCTTTAAAATATGACACATATTAATTATCTGTAACAGCTGATCCTGCTCAGAGCCATCATATCATATTATTATTATACAGATTATATTATTAATATTTTATATGTTTAATGATATTCAAATAAAGGAAGAAGACAAACAGCATTAAGTCAATCAAAGATACATAAAATTATTCATATGAGCAAAATTATTATTAAAGTAGTATCATTATTGATAGTAACAACAGTTATTATTATTATGATTATTATTTAAATAATAATAGTAATAATTATTATTATTTCAATATCAATTAGTAGTAGTATTAATAATAATATTGTTATTAATTATTATTAATAATAACAATGTTATTATTATTAATAATAATTATATAATACTAATAACAATGTTTAATAAATAAGTGACCCCAGTGATGTGTCAACATGGATACGATTCTCTGACTGATACTGAAGTTACTTTGCTCTGAGACTTTTGATTAAAGTGATCAGAGGTCAATAAATGAACAAATATTATTAATAAACAGATCAATAATCAGCTCAGAGCTCCGTTAAAAGCTGCAGGGATCCTTCTATTATTATCATTTTTAAATGAGCCATGTTTTTAAAGTTTTTCTGTCTTCAGACAAGTCAGAGATGGACACACGAGAACATCAGCACGTCATCTGTATCGACTTTAAAATAATAAAAATGATGATATTTATATTTACAGAGAGATGACCGCTCTGTTTTAATCAAACGTAGATTAAAACTGTGTGTCAGTTGTTCAGGGAACAACAGGAAGACAATCCAAAAATACAGAGAACCAGGAGGCAAGAATTAGGCCCAATCCCAATTCTATCTTAACCCTCAACCTTAATTCTCAAGCTCAACCCTCAGTCTCAGTAGCCCTCAAAACCAAGTGTAAAGGGTTATCTTGTGACTTTAAAATGGGACACCCCTCAAAGGCAAATACGTCTTAAGACTGTGGGGGCCAAAACTCTGTCCAGTCTGTCATTTCCAAGAAGAAGAAATATACATCATCAGTAGTCTTCAATAAAAAGAAGCGACAATTTTTTCCCCCCAACACTTTATTTCAATTCTTGTACAAAACAAGCAGTGACAGACATGAACAGAACAAATATGCCAGGGTTAAGAGAAAAGAAAGAGAAATAAATTAAACAAATAAATAAATAAAAAAAAAAAGTTCAGCAGCTCAAACCATTAAATTGTTTACATATTTTCAGTCTTTATAGCTTTGGAGTTTGTGGAGTGCTGAATGGTTTCTAAGAATTGCTGCATTTCATTCATAAAAATTTTGAACAAGCGTTTTCTGTTACAAAATTTACTCTTATGAATATGGAATTTCGCTAAGATAATAAATAAATTAATGATATACAATTGTTTTTGTTTTGAAATGCTGACATCATAAAATCCAAACAGCACATCTTTGTACAGTAGTGAAAATAGAACATAAATGTTTCAACGAATATACTCGACAAAATCTTTCCAAAAAGTGACAGTATAGGGGCAGCAAAACAAATGTGCAGTTACCGATCTGCTGCCGTCTGCAGCTGTGTTGATTTCATATTGAAACAGAATGTTTGATCACTAGGGGAACAGCTGCCGTTGTGCCCGAGGATTATGTTATGAATATGAACAGTTCACAAGTTACAAATTACTCACTCCCATAGTTTTTTGGAGCCTGCTTGCTTTTTGTAAACTTGTCTTCATTGGTGGTCTTGAAATGAATCAGGGCTTGTGTTTTGCCTGGTGGCTCTGAAATGGAACAGAGATAACAACATTACTTTCTTTCATTTTTTTTGGCTACCTGTCAGATATTCGTTAAGTTATCAGTTTAGTTTCATGCTGTATTGCAAGTATTATCACAATGAATACTGTAGTCAACATCCAGCAGAACTGGTGAGGCTGTTTACACGGTCACACAAGTGTTATCTGGTGACTTTCATCTATGTTAACGTTTCACTCTTTGGGTTATAAATTGATATTCAACCAAATAACCTGTATCACAACAACCGACGTAACTTAATCAATCGATCAATCAATTTTATTTATAAAGCCCAATATCACAAATACAATTTGCCTCACAGGGCTTTACAGCATACGACATCCCTCTGTCCTTAAGACCCTCACAGCTGATCAGGAAAAACTCCCCAAAAAACCCTTTACCGGGGAAAAAAAAATGGTAGAAACCTCAGGAAGAGCAACTGAGGAGGGATCCCTCTTCCAGGACGGACAGACGTGCAATAGATGTCGTACAGAACAGATCAGCATGATGAATTAACAGTAATCTGTATGACACAATACAGTAATCTGTATGACATCCTCGGTAATGACAGTAGCTTACAACAACATTCATGAAAGTAATAATATTGTCGTTATAGTTCTGGCTACTGTGGTACAATATGTTGAAAGTAATAAGTAACTTATTCAGCGGAAAGTCACCAGACAATACGATCACTAACGTTAACCTGCAGCTGTAACGTTACCAGCTGCAGACTCTACGGCTACAGGAGATGACACCGTCTGGTCATCTTACAAAAATGTCAATGCCAGCATTTCATTAAAACAACTTAACAACTACATTATCACTGAGAAAAATGACTTTTTGTAACTGAATGACAGCATACTCGGTTATCAGAGAACTGGGGTTACGTGCAGGGGCAAGCACCCGCGCTGGCTTCGTTAGCTAGCCAAAAGATATGTGCGTTACACCACATAGAGGTCTATAGTCCATAAAATGCCGTTAAACTAAGATAATTCAATGGTTATCATAATTTTAAAACAACTATTAACGAGGAAAATACTCACATTGATGACTCCGCTTCCTTACGCTTGTCGCCGCCATCTTGCATTGACTGAATCGTCTGTACTCGGCCGGGCTTGGCCGGGCTTGGCGGACGATACGCAAAGGATTCTGGGATAGTACTCACTACCAAGGGTGGTCCTGAAAAATCTTCAAAGTGAGGGACATGCAGCCCTTATTCTTGACCCTGAACTCAACACTCTCAGAATCAGGACAGCACTAGCACTTCACGGGAGCGTGGATTTTTGAGACTAAGATTTAAGGTTAAAATAGGAATTGGGATTGGGCCTTAAAAGTCCTTTGCTGTAGCAGTGAAAGGATTAAATAGCTGACACGTGTGGACCCTGCAGGTCTGTGTCAGGACTTCAAAAACTGTTTTTTTGTAGATATATCAGAGCAGCACAGAGTAAATCTACAGGATTCTGCGTCACTTTTTATTTTGTCACATTAAAGGGAACGATCTTTATAACTCAGATGATGAAGCGACAGTCTGACACAGACACATGGAGATAAATCAGCTGTAACATTAGACAGCACAGATTTAGCTGTTTAAAGTTTCATACAACAGAAGAAGTTCAGAACAGGTCATAGGTCATCAGTCATCGGTCATAGGTCATCGTTATAGGTCATTGGTCATCAGTCATAGGTCATTGGCCATCGGTTATAGGTCATAGGTTATCGGTCATCGGTCATCTGTCATCGGTCATAGGTCATTAGTCATAGGTCATAAGTCATAGGTCATAGGTTATCGGTTATTGGTCATTGGTCATTGGTCATCTGTCATCGGTCAGAGGTCATAGGTCATCAGTCATAGGTCATAGATTATCAGTCATAGGTCATAAGTCATAGGTCATAGGTTATCGGTTATTGGTCATTGGTCATTGGTCATTGGTCATCTGTCATAGATTATCAGTCATAGGTCATAGATTATCAGTCATAGGTCATAGATTATCAGTCATAGGTCATCGGTCATAGGTCATAAGTCATAGGTCATAGGTTATCAGTTATCGGTCATCGGTCAGAGGTCAGAGGTCATTGGTTATCGGTTATCAGTCATTGGTCATCAGTCATCAGTCATAGGTCATCAGTCATAGGTCATCAGTCATAGGTCATCGTCATAAGTCATAGGTCATCAGTCATAGGTCATCAGTCATAGGTCATCAGTCATAGGTCATCGTCATAAGTCATTGGTCATCAGTCATAGGTCATCAGTCATAAGTCATTGGTCATCAGTCATAGGTCATCAGTCATAGGTCATCGGCCAAATGAGTCGTTACATATAAGCAAAGTAATCCAACACCACTCATCCTGGTTCCCATGATCCTGGAGAACCTGGAAAAGTCATTGAAAATTTTTAAATATAAATGTAAGATAACAGTAAATGAGTTTAGTGTAGCTGCTGTCCAGTATCCATCTGTCCCCTCTCCACCTGTCTCATCTCTGTCTGTCCCCTCTCTGTTTCAATTTCAGTTTATTCTATTTATAAAAAGGAAAGTACACATGAATCAACATTAATGTAAATGTGCCAGTTTTAGCCAGCCGGCTAATTCATAACTGTCGTCCTTCGATAAGATGTTATGAAACCATAACTCTAAAACAGAAGCATTAAAAGTAAATTACAGTGTTTACAATATACACAGAACAGGACAACACAATAATGATGATGATGATGGTGATGATGATAGTGATGATGATGATGATGATGATGATGATGATGGTGATGGTGATGGTGGTGATGGTGGTGATGATGATGATGATGATGATGATGGTGGTGATGGTGGTGATGATGATGATGATGATGATGGTGGTGATGGTGGTGATGATGATGGTGATGATGGTGATGATGATGATGATGATGATAGTGATGATGATGGTGATGGTGATGGTGGTGATGGTGGTGATGATGATGGTGATAATGGTGATGGTGATGATGATGGTGATGATGATGATGATGGTGATGATGGTGGTGATGATGATGATGATGATGATGGTGATGGTGATGGTCATGGTAATGATGATGATGATGATGGTGATAATGATGGTGATGATGGTGATGATGGTGATGGTGATGATGATGATGGTGATGATGATGGTGATGGTGATGATGGTGATGATGATGGTGATGGTGATGATGGTGATGGTGGTGATGGTGATGATGGTGATGATGATGATGGTGGTGATGATGATGATGATGATGGTGATAATGATGGTGATGATGGTGATGATGATGATGGTGATAATGATGGTGATGATGGTGATGGTGATGATGGTGATGGTGATGGTCATGGTAATGATGATGATGATGATGGTGATAATGATGGTGATGATGGTGATGATGGTGATGGTGATGATGATGATGGTGATGATGATGATGATGATGATGGTGATGATGATGATGGTGATGACGGTGATGATGGTGATGGTGATGGTGATGGTGATGATGGTGATGATGATGATGATGATGATGATGGTGGTGGTGATGATGGTGATGGTGATGATGGTGATGATGATGTTGACGATGGTGATGGTGATGACGTGATGGTGATGATGATGGTGATGGTGATGATGGTGATGATGATGATGGTGATGGTGATAATGATGGTGATGGTGATGATGGTGATGATGATGGTGATGGTGATGAGCTGTGAGCACAGACCGCTGTCTGATCAATAATGATCAATAATCAATAATATAACCTCTCTGCAGATCATGTTGAAGTTTCCTCTTCACTTCCTGCTGCTGGCGGTCCCTGTCATCATGGCAATGCCTGAGCCCTTCCACTCAGGTGACGGGGAGTCTCCTCGCTTCCTTCCTCCAATGCCTCCTTACCCGCCCATGGACGGCCCCGAACATTATCCTGACGGAGACAACATGACAGGGCCCCCGGATGGCGCCATGGAGGCTTACTGTCAGATGCTGCTGCAGGGCCCGGAGCCCGTCCCCGCAGACCACATCCCCTGGTACTGTCTCTGTACACACTGTAAGAGCAGCCAGGGGCCCAAAGGGGACAGAGGAGACCGTGGACCGCCAGGTGAGGTCACAGTGACATGTCAGCTCAGGGCCGGCCCTGGAAATCTGGGGGCCCTGAGCGGGATAAGCTCCAGGGGCCCTACTTTGCCATAAACAGACAGTTAAGGATACACAACACCGTATGCATTACACTCACTCACTCACATAGTGTCAGCTTTTATTTAATGAATCATAAATACTGAGGGAACGTTTATATAAATACACAAATCTACAACATGAAAATTTATATAATAAATAAATTTAACCCTTTGTAACCCGGAGCAACGTCACTTTTCTTGAGCTGTTTTCAGACTTTATTTTGATCTCATCAGAAAAAACAGAGTTTTAAATATTTCAGTCCACAGACAACCTGAGCAATCTCATTACTCGGAGTAATGTCATTACTCAGAGTAATCTGTTGCCTCATACATGACCTGGATCAGTCTGAGGGGGCTGAGTCGATCCAGGATCAGTTAGATGATGTGAGTCTACTAACAAGTCTCTGTCCTCTGTCCTCTGTCCTCTGTCCTCGGTCCCTCTGTCTCTCTGTCCTCTGTCCCTCTGTCTCTCTGTCCTCTGTCCCTCTGTCCCTCTGTCGTCCGTCCTCTGTCCCTCTGTCCCTCTGTCCTCCATCCCTCTGTCGTCCGTCCTCTGTCCCTTCAGGTCCTCCCGGCAGTCCTGGACCAAGAGGGTTGATGGGGTTCAAAGGTCCTCCAGGTTTTGTGGGCAGACCAGGAGTCAAAGGTAAACACTTTCCCATCATGCTTTACGCTAATGTCTCGGAGGTGTCTCTACCTGTCCGTCCTCTGACACTCGTCTGTCTCTGTTGAACTCTCAGGACAGAAAGGAGATGAGGGACTGAAGGGGGACCGAGGACTGCAGGGCTTTATGGGATCCAAAGGAGAGCGAGGCTTTAAAGGTGAGACCGGCGCTTCATCCTCATTGTTTTCCGACATGTGTCACTTCTTGTGTCTCATCTGGTCTCTGTCACCCCTCAGGGGAGAAGGGGGAGTCAGGTCTGGAGGGACGTATGGGGGATCAGGGTCCTAAAGGAGATGATGGCGTCTGTCCCGGTGACTGTGAGGCCACTGAGGGTCCCCCAGGACCTCCCGGAGTTCCTGGGCCTGTGGGGGTCAGAGGTCCACATGGTGAACCAGGACTGCCGGGACCTAAAGGACCAAAGGGGGACATGGGTGAGATGGGTCACCCTGGTGTTCCTGGATCTGAGGGTTTGAAGGGAGAACCAGGACCCGTGGGGGACTGTAACTGTACAGACGGAGAGGATGGGGCCCCAGGACAGAGGGGGAACAAGGGAGACAAAGGGGACCAGGGACAGATGGGGCCCACGGGGCCGATAGGGACACAGGGGATAAAGGGAGACATGGGGCCCATGGGTATGATGGGTCGTCCTGGTCCCTGCATGCCTGGCATCCAGTCGGCCTTCGCTGCGGCGCTGACAACCAGTTTCCCCCTGCCCCTCGCCCCTGTCATCTTCGCCCACATTCATTACAACATTCAGGGGAGCTATGACCCCGCCTCTGGCATCTACACCGCCCCTGTCAACGGCACCTATGTCTTCAGCTTCCACGTCTCTGTCTACCAGCGAGTCCTCAAAGTGGGCCTGTTCCATAACTTCCAGGCGGTTGTCATAAACACATGCGTGAAACCGTTTGGGACAACCTCGCAGTCCGTCGTCCTCCACCTGGCCCGTGGGGACAGGGTGTGGGTCCAGGTGAAGGACGGCGTCACTAATGGCATGTACGTCAGTAATGAAGCCAGCAGCACCTTCTCCGGCTTCCTGCTCCACCCTGACATGTGTGACATGCCCTTACTGAGAGCACCCATCGTACCTGTGAATGGCACCTACACCTGGCCGTCCTCTGACCCTATGCCCACCGCTGCCGATGAGTAAACGCTCACCAGGGACCTGTAGGACATAAATTATTGTAGATCCATAATGTGCTTTTCCTAAAATCATTTAGCACCAATCAACCGACAGACGATCAGATTCAACCGCCAAAATCACCCCCAAATTAGCCGTCGCCAAGTTAACCAACCAGATCAATCCAGATCATATACCCGCCCCCACAGACCAGTTTATTGTGATGTCACTGCATCGATCTGTCACACCTGAAGAAACTGTTGGCATTTTACGTTTCTGCAAACCACTGATATGTTACATCTTAATGGTCCTGACAGTGAGGAAAGATGGCCGCCAGCCATTTTCAGCCATTCCCCAAAACCCCTAATTTTATACCCGTATGTTTTCCGAACGTATTCCGATGCGTTTTTGTACCTTAACGTAACCTCGCCGTCACCACAGCATCGCTGAAAGGTAAAGTTTAAACTCACCACATGTCACTGGTTTGTCATCAGTGACCTTCACATTTAAAGCTGACACGCTGGGTTTTCTCTGCCGTCTGTCGTTGACGTTCCGAGGCGCCGGGTTGTTTCCTGTTTGCTAGATTCAGACAGTGTTTTCAAAATAAACCTCTGTCAGTGAAACTCATTAATGGTTTAACTCAGCGTTCACACAGGGAGTGAACAGCTGGCTGCTGGATGAAAGTCCGGGGTTTGTTGGACCCGCCCACCTCCCCTCCGCTCCCCCGCCCTGTAGGGACTGTCCAGCTCTTTCAGCCGGTTCTCGTTCTGACGTCGTCAAATACCATCATGCTGTCATCAGACACCTGACACTAAACCTTCGTCATTGTTATGATTCGCTGTCAGTCAGCTGTACGGCACCGGTCACAGCTGTATGGTACGCAGTTGGGTGGCATCATGTTGAAATGCTGTCGGTAAAGATGTAATCTACGGAGCTGGATAGTCCCTACAGGACCGGTGGGAGGGGAGGTGGGTGGGTCCAAGGAACCCCAGCAGCCTGATGTTCACTTAATGTGTGAACGTTGAGCCAAACCATGATGTTTTCTGTAAACCTAACCTTTTGTTGACATCCTGGTGTTGGTTGTGGCGTCTCAAAACATCAGCAAAAGGAGGAACCGAGTGCGTAATATGTAGATATCAAAGTTCAGAGACAGAGCGGCGATATGTGATGAGCTGTGATGAGAACAGGTTGGGTATTTGGTATCACACGCTGACTCTGTCCAGCAGCATGTTGTTCACTACAAAGGCACCTTTTTGCATCAGTGTGATGCTGATATCACAGACGATGTGGCAGTATGTGATGACCTGTGATGAAAATAGGCAGCATGTCATCAGGGCTCGACGATCTCTCTGACAGTAAGTGTCATATTTAAATGTTTTTGTTCATGTGCCGTATCGATATCACGTCAGTCTCTTGCTCCTCATCATGTCACATAGAAACTTTGACTCTGTCCCAGGAGACATGAACATGAGACAGGACGGCCTGTCTGTTCAACTGAAGTCTGTCTTCTGTCCATGAAGGTTTAAACCTTTAGCTCTAACAGCTGGCTAGCCTTCCATCGTCTGCTGAGTGATGATGTGGTGATGTTTTGACCCAGAAGGCAAAGTGTACGAGCCAGTCACATTTCACAACATTAAACACTTTGACCCAAAAGATATTTAAAAGTAGAAACATAAAGAAAATATTCCTGAACTTGTGGTGTTGTACTAACATAGTGCTTTTATTTTGAAAGAGACTGTATGCAAACTGTACATTTCCTGTGAAAACAGAAGTGTATTTTGAAAGCAGCATGTAACAGGTTGAAGTTGACACGGCGTCCCAGAACATCAACAACCAACACACCCAGGGTACCTTGGACGCCATATGTTAATGACCAAACGTGGACATGTGATGAGGGCGGAGTCAGAGCTGAGGTGTCTGAGCTGCGCCACTGATTAATCTTCAGGTTGGAGCATTCAGATGATGTAAACACCTTCTCTGTGACATCCACTGTTCACCTGCTGTCTTGCCCAAAATGTCCCACGCCCCGCCCAGAAAAGACGAGGACTGGTCTGTGTGGGTCTCTGAGGGTTAACCCGTGTCATGTTTAAAAGTGACGGTCACTGTTGTTCATGTGGACAGGGGACACAGGTGTGGAGAGCACATCAGCCTCCTGTTGGTGAATCTGTGAATCCTATGATGGAGAAGGAACTTCACGCCTTACTCCTCCTTACTCTTCCTCTAATTGGCTGACAAACTAACCTTAACCCTAAACAACCCTTATCCAAAGATGTTGATGAGAACCAGCCAATCACAGACAGAGTAGAGCGGGTCATTCGTTGGGTTCCTAAATTTGCCTCCTGAAACATTCCAGCATCTCTTTTATGGGCATCAAGGTGAATCTCTGCCTTCTGATTGGCTGTAGAAACAATCCACCTGGACTGATGTTAGACTGTAGGCTCTGTGTGATGCTTCATGATGATGAAAATGATGATGATGATGATGATGATGATGATGATAGTTCTGTTGATCAGGAGTGTCTGACCTGTAACAACATCCTACACTGTGATTTTTATCTCCTCTCTGTCTTTGTATCGGCCCCGGTGTTAGTTCAGGCGGCGAGTCACCTGATGACGCTCTGACACCGATCCCACAGCGCTGCTGTGAAACAATTGAACACCTCGCTTTAGATCCACATTGTCTCAGCTGGGCAGGGTTTCCCTCCACTGTCTCTGCTGTGTTCAACAACAAAGACACAAAGAACACCCGAGTCTGCAGGTGTGTCTGAGGTCATCATGCCACAATGAGCCAATCACAGCAGCGTCTACGATTTCATACACGGGACATCTGATGATTTAGCAACACTTTGTCCCTCTGATGTTTGTCCTCTCAGCTGAAACCTGAGGACAGACATGACGAGGATGCAGGGTCACTGTGAGGACTAAAGATGTGTTGTGTCCCTGAGCTGCTTAATGTTTCCAATAAAACACTGAAACTGACTGTATATTTGTTTTCATACGTCCATCAATAACACCATCAATCATACGTCCATCAGTAACACCATCATTCATACGTCCATCAACAACACCATCAATCATACGTCCATCAGTAACACAATCATTCATACGTCCATCAGTAACACCATCAATCATACGTCCATCAGTAACACAATCATTCATATGCCCATCAGTAACACCAACATTCATACGTCCATCAACAACACCATCACTCATACGTCCATCAGTAACACCATCATTCATACGTCCTTCAATAACACCATCATTCATACGTTCATCAATAACACCATCATTCATACATCCATCAGTAACACCATCATTCATATGTCTATCAATAACACCATCATTCATACGTTCATCAATAACACCATCAATCATACATTCATCGTAACACCATCATTCATACGTTCATCAATAACACCATCATTCATAGGTCCATCAGTAACACCATCATTCATACGTCCATCAGTAACACCATCATTCATACGTTCATCAATAACACCATCAATCATATGTCCATCAGCAACACCATCATTCATACGTCCATCAGTAACACCATCATTCATACGTCCATCAGTAACACCAACATTCATACGTGCATCAGAAACACCGTCATTCATACGTCCATCAGTAACACCATCAATCATACGTCCATCAGTAACACAATCATTCATATGCCCATCAGTAACACCAACATTCATACGTCCATCAACAACACCATCACTCATACGTCCATCAGTAACACCAACATTCATACGTCCTTCAATAATACCATCATTCATACGTTCATCAATAACACCATCATTCATACATCCATCAGTAACACCATCATTCATATGTCTATCAATAACACCATCATTCATATGTTCATCAATAACACCATCAATCATACATTCATCAGTAACACCATCATTCATACGTTCATCAATAACACCATCATTCATAGGTCCATCAGTAACACCATCATTCATACGTCCATCAGTAACACCATCATTCATACGTTCATCAATAACACCATCAATCATATGTCCATCAGCAACACCATCATTCATACGTCCATCAGTAACACCATCATTCATACATCCATCAGTAACACCAACATTCATACGTGCATCAGTAACACCATCATTCATATGTCCATCAACAACACCATCATTCATACGTCCATCAGTAACACCATCATTCATACATCCATCAATCATTCATACGTCCATCAGTAACACCATCATTCATATGTCCATCTGTAACACCAACATTTATACGTCCATCTATCATTCATACGTCCATCAGTAACACCATCATTCATACGTCCATCAGTAACACCATCACTCATACATCCATCAGTCATTCATACGTCCATCAGTAACACCATCATTCATATGTCCATCTGTAACACCATCATTCATACGTCCATCAGTAACACCATCATTCATACTTCCATCAGTAACGCCATCATTCATACGTTCATCAGTAACATCATCATTCATACGTCCATCAATAACACCATCATTCATACGTTCATCAGTAACACCATCATTCATACGTTCATCAGTAACATCATCATTCATACGTCCATCAATAACACCATCATTCATACGTTCATCAGTAACACCATCATTCATACGTTCATCAGTAACACCATCATTCATACGTCCATCAATAACACCATCATTCATACGTTCATCAGTAACACCATCATTCATTCGTCCATCAATAACACCATCATTCATATGTCCATCAATAACACCATCATTCATACGTTCATCAGTAACACCATCATTCATACGTCCATCAATAACACCATCAATCCACTCCGTTACAGATGGAAGGGAGGACATTGATATACAAGCTGAGGAGCAGCGGTCCAAGGATTGACCCTTGTCCCCAGACTTCCTTCGCCTCTTGAGTTCAACAGCAGTGATAGGATGTAGTTTACCTTTGTCTCGTTTGTATGTGCAAAACTTAGCAAGGAGATTTAAGGGGACTGGATTTCTGTGAAGGGACTACTTCATTCTAAAAGAGTTGATAAAATAGTTGTTAAAAATACTAGCGACCGCTGAGCTATCCTTCTGTGAAACTCCAACATGCTCCAAAACATTTTGAAGGAGCTCAATCTGTCTGCATTGGATACCCATTTTAACATAACTGAAAACACCACCATCCTCACCATGAGTCGCTCTCTACTAAAAGTGTTGTAACCTGGAATATTGAAAAGTCAATCCTGTGTAATAGAGCCCCAGATAATCAAGATTTGAATCTGACAGTAGCCTCTCTAGTTGTTAAGTCTTAGAAATAATACTTCTGATATCAATATGCCCACCAAAAATCCCTTTTGGTTTAACTTTCAGGTCCCCAAGAACTTTAGCATGATGAACAGTCTGTAGTAGTTTAGTTCGCTGTTGTTCTGATACTGCCATGTTCAGAGTGTGTGGTATACTAATGCAACCTGAGACCAATGAATATTCAGAAATAACTTCAAGCAAAGGAGGTATAGTGTGACGAAGAGCCCTTCATCACCTGACTATTAACTTTTCACTTGCACATTAGATGGGATGTCTGGTATTTTTGCACATAAATAATTGCACAAACACTTTAAGAGGCAACAGCACTTTATTGAATATTTGCACATTACATTTTTAATCACATTGTAGTTTTGCACATTTGTATGGCGTTGTTTGCACAGTTGATTGCTTCAAATGTTTGTCTCCATTAGGTTGTCCTGTGTAAATGTGATTGGCAGGCAGGTGCTGTGTTGGCCACACAGTTTTACCTGGGAAGAGAGCAACCATGGAATAAGTATACAGCCATGTTTTATTTCATAAAGCAAAGCTAAGCTAAGATGTGATTGATTAAATGTGTAACCTGTGGGCCTTAAGAGTGTGTGTGGTGCAACATGAGAAAAAGTGTACTTACCAGTCCTTTGTTCCAGGGTGTTCAGGGCAAAAGGCTTCCCCAGGCAACAGAGGCCATCTTTTATGGTTCCGGGGGTAACCAAGTGGAAATTGGTGTGGGGTGATTTGGGAATATGTGTTTTATTCTTATCAGTGCAATAGGGTTTAGTCAGGGTTTGTATTTCATGGGTTTAAAGAAGTTTATTCTGTGTTATATAGCGTGGTGATAATTTGTATTTGAAAATATTGGGGGAAAAAGTGTGTTTTATTCTGCGCAGACAGTGGATCCCTGTCATTGAGATCACCCGCAGCCATGAGCAGGAGCACAGCATAAAAGGTGCCATTTTAACAGCTTGCTGGGTTGTTGCTGGTCGGACTGCGGGAGGTTTTGTCTATGTGCTGCTGAGATGGGTGAAATAAAAACCTTATCTGACACACGCCAGAATGCCTGAGACGTCAGTCATTTCGTTGTATTCCAGCCGTAATTGTGGTCCATCTTACAAGTGGTGTCGGAAGCTGGGGCCCACGTTACAACAATGATGACAAGGCATGGTAAGAAGAATGACCAGGAAGAACCAGATGAGGGGCTAAGCAGAGCATGTGCTACAGACACCATGACGGATGCTAAACAGGATGATAAGCTGGATGAACTAGCAGGTCTGGTGAAGTCATTAATGCAAGCCCAAGCAGAGAGAGATCAGCAAAGAGACAAGGAGTCCTCTCGTCAAGAGCAGCGATGGAGACGCATGCAGCACCATGTCTCCCAAATTCAGATGCAGGTAAACATGATGAGAGAAGAACAAAGAACAGAGCCTGACACTATGGATGAAAATCGTCGCCCTCAGAGGATGAGGATGATGATGGTGGTGATGAAAATGGTGACTTTGATGACGTGGATGACATGATGAGCCAGAACAGTTGGTATTTTAGACAGCAGAGGAAACCCCTTGCCCACAGGGAACCCAAACTGCTGCCACTATCTCCAGGGGATGACATTGAACATTTCCTCACAACATTTGAGAGAATGGCCCAGGTTTGTCACTGGCCTAAAGAGGGCTGGGCTGTGCGTCTGGTTCCTCTACTCACTGGCAAAGCACGCAGTGCTTATGTTTTGATGGACATGGAAGACTCAGAACAGTATGAAAAAGTCAAAGCTGCAATTCTGGCAAAGTATGAAATTACAGCTGATACCTACCGCAGAAGATTTCGGTCTCTCAAGATTGAACATGGTGAAACTCCGCGAGAGCTGTATGTGCGTCTGAAAGACCTGTTCGGGAAATGGGTCAAGCCAGAGAAAGCAACTGTAAAAGAAATAACAGAGACTATGATACTAGAACAGTTCCTGAGGATGGTCCATCCAGAACTGGAGATCTGGATCCGGGAGCACGACCCCAAGACAGCCGAGGAAGCAGCGCGCCTAGCAGAAGTCTTTACATCAGCCAGAAAAGGAAGTCGAACTGCCTCCTTTGGTTGGGAGAACCACCAAACCCAGTCAAGTAAGTCCACTGGGGGGGAACAGGGGTCTGGTCAGCCACGAGGTAGAGGGTTTCCAAGTGATAGGCAGTTTACTCCCCAGGCCTCAAGTTATGCTAAAAAGCCTCCTTCCCGAGCCTCTAAACAAGATGTCAGGTGCTACCATTGTAATGCTCTAGGTCATACAAAACCATTTTGCCCAGCCTTAGGCCACACCAAGCCATCTCTCCTGTGTTCTGCTCCAAGGCCAACCACAGTAGGTGCAGTGAGGGAGGCAGGTCGTACAGCTCCAGTTCTGGTCAATGGTCAACGTGAGATAGCATTGCTTGACTCTGCATGTTATCAGACAGTAGTTTTGTCCAGTCTGGTCCCCAGAGAAAAATGGAGTGAGGACAATTCACAGCTAAGCTGTATTCATGGGGATAAGCATGTTTATCCGACAGCTGAGGTCTATCTGACTGTAGGGGGGCAGACTTTCCTGTTGCCAGTGGCATTAGCTCCAACATTACCATATGCTGTAATTCTAGGCAATGATTTACCCACCCTCTACGACCTTATGGCCCAGCCAACATGCAAACCTGACATAAGCAGTGATGAGGGTCAGAGTTCAGTAGCCAATTTTGGTGAGCCACAGAGTGAGGCAGTCACATTGCCTGTAAAACCATGTCATGTAACCACCAGAGCACAAAGTGCAGAGGGAGGCCTTAAAGAGTTGCCTTTCTTTGGGGTAGACTGGGAAGCAGGGCCAGTTAAACCTCACAAATCAAAGTCACAGAGAAGGCAGGAGAAGCTAAAGGGTTCTCTTAGACAAGGAGCACAGAGCTCTCCCAAACCACCCGAGTTGCTTGAGTTTGAGTTTCCCCCAGATCTGAGCACGCTTCAAAAACAAGATGCTACACTGAAGCAATGGTTTGAGAAGGTGACAGAGGTGGAGGGTGTTCAGACAAATAACCCAAGCTGCTTAGATGAATCCACCTACATAATCAAAGAGAGCCTTCTCTACCAGAAAAAGGGAAAAACTGAGGCCTTAGCACTTCCACAACAGTTCAGACAGAGAGTTATGGAGATGGGTCATTCAATCCCATGGGCAGGTCACATGGCATTCCAGAAAACTCTGAACAGGATTGGAAGCCGTTTTGTTTGGCCAGGGATGTACATTCAAGTCTCTCAGTTCTGTGCTTCCTGTGAATCTGCCAGCTAACCTCTGCTAAGGGAGTGACACGTGCCCAGTTACAGTCTTTGCCCATTATTGACACGCCTTTTGAGAGGATAGGCATGGACATTGTAGGCCCACTTGAGAAAAGTTCCTCAGGCTATCGTTACATATTAGTTATATGTGATTATGCCACACGCTACCCAGAAGCCTTTCCTCTCAGATCGTTCAAAGCTAGACAGGTAGCAGATTGTCTGTTGCAGCTTTTTTCGAGGGTAGGCATACCTAAGGAGGTGTTAACAGATTGTGGACAAACTTTTTGTCCAAACTGTTGCAGCAAGTTTATCAAGTGTTGGGAGTTAAGGGCATTAAGACCACCCCTTATCACCCCCAGACGGACGGGTTGGTGGAGCGCTACAACCAGACATTAAAAAACATGCTGCGCAAGTTTGTGTCTCATACAGGTTCTGACTGGGACCGCTGGCTGCCATATCTGCTGTTCGCGTATAGAGAGGTCCCACAAGCATCAACTGGATTCTCTCCATTCGAACTGTTGTACAGCCGCCAGGTGAGAGGACCGCTGGACCTGCTGAGAGATTACTGGGAGAATTCACAGTCGGAAGGAGAAAATGTTGTGGAATATGTGGTGAAAATGAGGGAGAGGCTGGAGGAGATGACGGCGCTCGCACATGATCACATGGAGTCAGCTCAACGAAACCAGAAGGTGTGGTATGACCGGAAGGCCAGAGACAGAGTCTTTCATCCAGGCCAAAAGGTGCTGTTGCTGCTGCCGACCAGTGAAAGCAAGTTGCTGACTAAGTGGAACGGACCATATGAAATCAGCAAACGTGTGAGTAAGGTCACATACGAACTGTTCATGCCTGACAAGCTTAAAAAACACCAGACTTTTCATGTTAACCTGTTGAAGGAGTTCCAGGTGCGTTCAGAGCCGGTGCACCAGCAGCTGTTGGTCCGTGCTGTGAAGGAGGAGGACAGCGTTGACGAGTTCTTCCCAGCCACCACCACGACAGCAGAGACCCCAGAGATAGACCTATCACATCTGTCTCCCAACCAGCAGGCAGAGGTGAAACCCCTGCTTGATCCAGAGCTCTTCAGAGAGACACCAGGTTTCACCTCGCTTGTGCAACACAAAATTCGGCTGAAAGGAGATGCCCCAGTGCGTCAGAAGAGCTACCGGATTCCTGAGCGGTTGATTCCTCTGCTGCAAAAGGAAATCAAGCTGATGTTGGAGCTGGGAATCATAGAGGTCTCCTGCAGTGAGTGGTGCAGTCCCATTGTGTTGGTTCCAAAGAAAGATGGTACGCTCCGTTTTTGTGTCGATTTCAGGTACCTGAATGCCGTGTCCAACTTCGACCCATATCCGATGCCTCGGATTGATGAGCTGGTGGAGAGAGTTGGAAGAGCTCAGTACATCACCACACTGGATCTCAGCAAGGGCTACTGGCAGGTAGCATTAGCACAAGAGGCCAGGGAGATGACAGCTTTCAAAACGCCTTTTGGTATGTATCAATTCAGGGTCATGCCGTTTGGTCTCCAGGGGGCACCTGCCACATTTCAGAGACTGATGGACCATGTTCTGAGAGATTTGTCTGACTGTGTGGCTGCATATTTGGATGATGTGGTTATTTTCAGCCAGTCATGGGAGGAACATATGGTTCACCTGCAACAGGTGCTGCAGAAACTGAAGGCAGCTGGCCTTACCGTTAACCCTCATAAGTGTTCTGTTGCCCAAAAAGAGGTGGAATACTTGGGTTATGTCATTGGACTTGGACAGATCAAACCACAGCTGGGGAAAGTGGAGGCCATCCGATCCTTTCCTGTTCCCACCACCAAGAAGAAGCTGAGGGGATTCCTGGGTCTGGTGGGCTGGTATCGTAAGTTTGTGCCTCGTTTTGCAGATAGAGCTGTGCTGCTCAATAACCTAACCAAAGCCTCTGCCCCAAGTAAGGTTCCATGGACGGATGAGTGTGACAGAGCCTTCAGGGACCTCAAGGAAGCCATCTGCACTCACCCGGTTCTCCACAGTCCTGACTTTGAGAAGCCTTTCATCCTGCAGACAGATGCGTCAGGAGTGGGCCTGGGAGCAGTGTTGCTGCAGGAGGTGGAAGGGGAGAGGAGACCTGTGGTGTTTCTAAGTCGGAAGCTGCTGGACAGAGAGACAAGGTACTCAACAGTGGAAAAGGAGTGTTTGGCGATGAAGTGGGCCATCGACACCCTCCGATACTATCTGTTGGGACGCCACTTCTACCTGGAAACTGACCATCGGGCTCTACAGTGGTTGCACCGCATGAGGGATGCCAACATGCGCATTGCAGGCTGGTACCTGGCTCTGCAGCCATATGACTTCACAGTACATTACAGGTCGGGGAAGTCAAATGTGGTGGCAGACTGTCTGTCCCGAATGTTGGAGAACTGAGGTACCTTTCTCTTTGGGGAGAGGGAGGAGGAAATGTGACGAAGAGCCCTTCATCACCTGACTATTAACTTTTCACTTGCACATTAGATGGGATGTCTGGTATTTTTGCACATAAATAATTGCACAAACACTTTAAGAGGCAACAGCACTTTATTGAATATTTGCACATTACATTTTTAATCACATTGTAGTTTTGCACATTTGTATGGCGTTGTTTGCACAGTTGATTGCTTCAAATGTTTGTCTCCATTAGGTTGTCCTGTGTAAATGTGATTGGCAGGCAGGTGCTGTGTTGGCCACACAGTTTTACCTGGGAAGAGAGCAACCATGGAATAAGTATACAGCCATGTTTTATTTCATAAAGCAAAGCTAAGCTAAGATGTGATTGATTAAATGTGTAACCTGTGGGCCTTAAGAGTGTGTGTGGTGCAACATGAGAAAAAGTGTACTTACCAGTCCTTTGTTCCAGGGTGTTCAGGCAAAAGGCTTCCCCAGGCAACAGAGGCCATCTTTTATGGTTCCGGGGGTAACCAAGTGGAAATTGGTGTGGGGTGATTTGGGAATATGTGTTTTATTCTTATCAGTGCAATAGGGTTTAGTCAGGGTTTGTATTTCATGGGTTTAAAGAAGTTTATTCTGTGTTATATAGCGTGGTGATAATTTGTATTTGAAAATATTGGGGGAAAAAGTGTGTTTTATTCTGCGCAGACAGTGGATCCCTGTCATTGAGATCACCCGCAGCCATGAGCAGGAGCACAGCATAAAAGGTGCCATTTTAACAGCTTGCTGGGTTGTTGCTGGTCGGACTGCGGGAGGTTTTGTCTATGTGCTGCTGAGATGGGTGAAATAAAAACCTTATCTGACACACGCCAGAATGCCTGAGACGTCAGTCATTTCGTTGTATTCCAGCCGTAATTGTGGTCCATCTTACATATAGACTTTTCAATGTTGGTTAAATACAACAAAAGATTATCTGCAAATAAGTTAATTTTATACTGTTGTTTCCCTATATTAACACCTGTAACTTCTGGATTTTGTCTAATTTTCTCGGCCAACAGTTCTATTGCTAAAGGAAAAAGGAGTGGGGAAAGTGGGCAACCCTGTCTTGTGCCTCTCTCCAGTGTAAATTCCTCGGACAGTAAACCGTTGGTATAAAGCTTAGCTGAAGGATATTTATATAGTAATTTTACAAAATTTATAATCTCAGCTGGTAGGTTGAATTTTTCTAAAACTTTAAACAAAAAAGGCCACTCAGGCCAATAAAATGCCTTTTTGGCATCAACTGCCATCACTGATAATGCTATATTATGTTTTTTTTTCACCATCAGCACAGGGCAGTTGCTGTTCGACGGGTCCTGGCTCGGGACATCCATCACTGGCCGCTGCTGACTCTACGCTCAACACACTTCCCCCTGCTTTGATTTGGCCATCTTCTTTGTAGTCGTCCCTGGTCAGACATTTTGTCCTGGAGGTCATGTGGCCTTAGATATTGTGAAATCAGCCAACCATGTTGTCCTGGAGGCACACTGACACCACTCACCTCATCAGCTCTGTGTCAACTCTCATCAACAGCTTCTGTTTGTAGTTGGAACATCACTTCTTTATCTCATCATCAGTGGAAACTTTGCAGTGTTCAGCTCTCTATCAAGTAATCTGTGTCCTTAGGACGTGACTAAAAGCCTCGTAGTATGTGCGTAACCTTTTGACCTGAACATGTTCAAAGTGTTATGTTGAGTTTCCTGCACAGGGAGAGTTTTATTTTATTTTATTGAAGTCATTAATAACGGCAGCCTGTCAGAAGTCAAACCCTCTTGAGGGAACGAGGTAGAAGCTAAAACAGAAATGTCAAAAGTTAAAAAGTCAGCGGCACACATCCACACATTTCTAAAACACACACTACTTACATACAATCACAACAAGCATCACGTGACAACAAGCATGACAGAAATAACCTGCAGTCTAGCACACAAGCATCAGGCACAACAACACAGAGCAAGAGCAGCATCCAAAGGCAGCAAGACAAAGACAAACAGCAGCAGGACAACAAGAAAATGCTTGTGACAACAGCACGTGGCAGACAAAGGTTAGGGGACAGTGACCGGGGCCTCATGTACAAAGACATGCGTGGATTTCCTACTGAAACATGGCGTACGCTTAAATCCAGAAAATGTTGTATGCACAAAAACATCCAGATGTATGAATCTGTGCGTACACATGAATCCAAGTACATTTCCTTTGTACATCCCAATCAACGTGGAATTGAGTGCACATGTTGGAGTACCCGACCCCTCCCTTACAAAAGAATGAGTAAGACGGGAAGAAAAAAGAAAAACTTCACAGAATGCGAATTGGAGACGCTACTCACTGAAGTGGAGGCGCGCAAAAATGTACTTTTTGGCACACAGTCCTCCGGCATCAATACTAAATGCAAGAGGAGTGTGTGGGAGAGTGTATGGGAGGCTGTCAATGCTATGGGGTCAGAAAAGCGTAAACACGCAGAATTAAAAAAAGAAGTGGCCCGACATTAAGGTGTGGCCAAAACAGGCAGAGGGACAGGAGAGGAGGAGCTCACCCCGTTTGCGAATTGGAAAATTGAAAGCAGACAATTGATTATGTGAACTGGATTTACAGTTTCCATTTGCTAATTTTATACACCACTAACATGGATTACACACTACTATTGTAAATTAATGCAGAAGTGCACCTGGGAAAAGGTGAGACTGATTAAGAAATGTCACACTTTACGCACGGGTTTATTGACATGAGTACTTTACACACAGAGACAGTCAGGGGCTTGTTAGAAAGCTCTGAAGCTGCAGTTTAACCAGCAAAAAAACAGCAAGTCACTAACTTTAACCACTGATTAGTACTGATGCTGTGAAGACAGGATAATATTTGAGGGCGCACATGCTCAATGTGCATCAGGGGGATTAATATTAGGACAATTAAACGAATAAATTATTTACTTACCAAGAATCCACCCATCGCGCACAGCTCCTGCTTGTATTCTGTTCCCAACTATGCTGTTACTCAGAATGCATGAATCATGCGTTGAACCGGGTGACCTCGCTACAGTGTTGATTAATTGCATTTGCACATCACATATTTGATCAAATGAAAATGCTTCCTGTTGACATAAACAAATTCATCCTGTGATGGCGCTTTTTATAGAAATGTGTGTGTGGTCAATAGCTCCGATTACAAAACCGGCTCTCGCTGCAAATTGCGCTTTAATGTTGGCCTGTTCAGCTGCATTTGGGAATTTGATATACAGTACAGGCCAAAAGTTTGGACACACCTTCTCATTCAATGCGTTTTCTTTATTTTCATGACTATTTACATTGTAGATTCTCACTGAAGGCATCAAAACTATGAATTAACACATGTGGAGTTATGTACTTAAAAAAAGGTGAAATAACTGAAAACATGTTTTATATTCTAGTTTCTTCAAAATAGCCACCCTTTGCTCTGATTACTGCTTTGCACACTCTTGGCATTCTCTCGATGAGCTTCAAGAGGTAGTCACCTGAAATGGTTTTCCAACAGTCTTGAAGGAGTTCCCAGAGGTGTTTAGCACTTGTTGGCCCCTTTGCCTTCACTCTGCGGTCCAGCTCACCCCAAACCATCTCGATTGGGTTCAGGTCCGGTGACTGTGGAGGCCAGGTCATCTGCTGCAGCACTCCATCACTCTCCTTCTTGGTCAAATAGCCCTTACACAGCCTGGAGGTGTGTTTGGGGTCATTGTCCTGTTGAAAAATAAATGATGGTCCAACTAAATGCAAACCGGATGGGATGGCATGTCGCTGCAGGATGCTGTGGTAGCCATGCTGGTTCAGTGTGCCTTCAATTTTGAATAAATCCCCAACAATGTCACCAGCAAAACAGCCCCACACCATCACACCTCCTCCTCCATGCTTCACAGTGGGAACCAGGCATGTGGATCCATCCGTTCACCTTTTCTGCGTCTCACAAAGACACAGCGGTTGGAACCAAAGATCTCAAATTTGGACTCATCAGACCAAAGCACAGATTTGCACTGGTCTAATGTCCATTCCTTGTGTTTCTTGGCCCAAACAAATCTCTTCTGCTTGTTGCGTCTCCTCAGCAGTGGTTTCCTAGCAGCTATTTGACCATGAAGGCCTGATTGGTGCAGTCTCCTCTTAACAGTTGTTCTAGAGATGGGTCTGCTGCTAGAACTCTGTGTGGCATTCATCTGGTCTCTGATCTGAGCTGCTGTTGACTTGTGATTTCTGAGGCTGGTGACTCGGATGAACTTATCCTCAGAAGCAGAGGTGACTCTTGGTCTTCCTTTCCTGGGTCGGTCCTCATGTGTGCCAGTTTCGTTGTAGCGCTTGATGGTTTTTGCGACTCCACTTGGGGACACATTTAAAGTTTTTGCAATTTTCCGGACTGACTGACCTTCATTTCTTAAAGTAATGATGGCCACTTGTTTTTCTTTAGTTAGCTGATTGGTTCTTGCCATAATATGAATTTTAACAGTTGTCCAATAGGGCTGTCGGCTGTGTATTAACCTGACTTCTGTACAACACAACTGATGGTCCCAACCCCATTGATAAAGCAAGGAATTCCACTAATTAACCCTGATAAGGCACACCTGTGAAGTGAAAACCATTTCAGGTGACGACCTCTTGAAGCTCATCGAGAGAATGCCAAGAGTGTGCAAAGCAGTAATCAGAGCAAAGGGTGGCTATTTTGAAGAAACTAGAATATAAATCATGTTTTCAGTTATTTCACCTTTTTTTGTTAAGTACATAACTCCACGTGTTCATTCATAGTTTTGATGCCTTCAGTGAGAATCTATAATGTAAATAGTCATGAAAATAAAGAAAACGCATTGAATGAGAAGGTGTGTCCAAACTTTTGGCCTGTACTGTACCTGGCTGACATCCGGATAATTCCGTCCGTCAACACCTGTATGGATACACATCAGCGCATGGCTCCTCGCAGTGTTGCGCAACAAGGCGTACAGTTCCAGGAGGATTGCACTCAGGAACCTAAAGCAGCTGATGAGCCAGTTGTTATCATGTGCCAGCGCCATCTGTCTCTGAACACACACTCTCTTCGTATTGCACCATTTACAATGTCTTAGTACTGCTAAAGCAGCAATTGTTAACGGTATTTTTGGCACCACTTTGTGCATGCTTTTATATCCACTCATCTAATTGCAGACACGTGGGTGTGTTAATTGTTCATCAGTGTTAATTGTTCATGTTTCTCTGATGTCCACTTCACTTGTGGACTTATTGTTTTCACATGTATTTATTATAACAGTTTCCCAGCATCACCTCTCAGTGTCGCCAAAGGATCAACAGCTGTAGAAACGTGCGTACGCCAGCCATGAAGTTGGCGTGAGGTGCCGCACATTTCCATGGTCATTTCACTCTTGATACATCTGAACTAGGACGTACGCCACGTTTTTGTGTGTACGCACCCTTTGTACATGAGGCCCCTGATGTCCTGGTTTTAACCTGAGTGTCCTGACAAATGAAGCTCTAGTGAAACATCAGTCAGGATTTAAGCAGCCAGTCTTGTCAGCACTGATCTCAGATAGATGTTAGAGGTTACCCCAGCAGGTACATAGATGTTACATGTTTCCCTCATGGGTACATGTGCTGCTAACTTTGCCATGTGTAATGTATTTATTGTATATTTCTTACTGTAAATTGGACTGTGCAGCCTGTGCCTGCCATGTTAATTGTGTGAGGCAGAGAAATTAACTTTGTCACTGAAAAATATAATAATTGCTCTTCATATTGCATTTCAATCATGCAATGTGTGCTTACTGTCTTTTTGCTTAAGGAAGGCATCAGCAGCAGTAACCTGCTCACTTTTTAAGGTAGTTATTATGTTTGTTTTATATTGTATTTTGTACCGTGCAGTGTGTACATGCTGCTTCTATTATATTAGGCACATGGATTTACTGTAGTCTGCATTGCACCTCAAATTTTATTTTCATTTATTGTGCTTCTTGTTATG
The DNA here is from genome assembly GCA_026686955.1 of Epinephelus cyanopodus. NCBI lineage: Eukaryota > Metazoa > Chordata > Actinopteri > Perciformes > Serranidae > Epinephelus > Epinephelus cyanopodus. The sequence continues at coordinate 43,799,637 of CM048918.1, forward strand.
TGCAGGACTGGAGATGGAAATTAATGCTTCAATAAATCTGGTGCAACCATGTTTTCATTTCTTGTAACTGATTAATGTCATTGCACACTGTCCTTTTATTAATAATCTAAACTTAAGTAAACTAAACTATGTCTCTCTCACACACTTTTCTCTAGTGGTCAGAGGACACAGATTACTTGATAGAGAGCAATCGCCACAAAGTTTCTTGTGATTATGAGATAAGGGAGTCATGTTGTTCCGTCCACTAAGAGAAGCTGCTGATGAGAGTTGACACAGAGCTGATGAGGGGAGTGGTGTCACTGTGCCTCCCGGACAACATGGCTGAGGCCACATGACCTCCGGAACAAAATGTCTGACCAGGGACGACTACAAAGAAGATGGCCAAATCAAAGCAGGGGAAGTTCTGCCAGTGGAAGACTTCAGTTCCCTCTCTGCATGTGTAGCTGGATGTAACAACACATTAGAGTCAAAGCAAAAACCATGTTTAGTTGCATGTTAGACTCTGTCTGTGTGAAGCATTGGCTAAACAGCAACAACTACCAAATAACATGATGACCAAGAGATCAAAGCAATAACACATCATAGAAACATCAGCTCACAGTTGATGGAAGTTAAAGGACAACTTCAGCATTTTTCTAACAGGACCCTATTACCCCGTGTAAAGTGGTCAAAGACACTGATGTCAACAACGTTTGAAACGGTTCCAGTATTGAGTGAGCAGGCAGCAGCTGTGGGACAGGCTTTAATGGAAGCACATGGGGCAACTAAACACTGTCACTGTGTGTCCATTAACAGTGGTTACATTCAGCCAACGCACACGCACAGTAATGTTTAGCCAACACACACACGTAGTTACGTTTAGTCAACACACACACACACATAGTTACATTTAGCCAACACACACACATAGTTACATTTAGCCAACACACACACGTAGTTGCGTTTAGCCAACACACACACGTAGTTACGTTTAGCCAACACACACATGGTTACATTTAGCCAACACACACACATGGTTACGTTTATCCGGCACACATGTGGTTACGTTTAGCCAAAACACACACATGTGGTTATGTTTAGCCAACACATAAACACGTGGCTACGTTTAGCCAACACACACACATACAGTTATGTTTAGCCAACACACACACATGGTTATGTTTAGCCAACACACACACGTGGTTACATTTAGCAAACCCACACACGTGGCTACATTTAGCCAAGACACACACAAGTGGTTATGTTTAGCCAAGACACACGCATGTGGTTACGTTTAGCCGACACACACACACGTGGCTACATTTAGCCAAGACACACACATGTGGTTACGTTTAGCTAAGACACACACGTGATTACGTTTAGCCAAGACACAAACATGGTTACGTTAAGCCAACACACACACACGTGGCTACGTTTAGCCAAGACACATGCATGTGGTTACGTTAAGACAACACACACACGTGGTTATGTTTAACCAACACACACACACGTGGCTACGTTTAGCCAAGACACACGCATGTGGTTACGTTTAGCCAACACACACACGTGGTTATGTTTAGCCAACACACACACACATGGTTACGTTTAGCCAAGACACACACATGTGGTTATGTTTAGCCAACACACACACACGGTTATGTTTAGCCAATACCCACACACGTGGTTACGTTTAGCCAACACACACATGGTTACGTTTAGCCAACACACAGACATGGTTATGTTTAGCCAACACACACACATGGTTACGTTTAGCCAAGACACACACATGTGGTTATGTTTAGCCAACACACACACACGGTTATGTTTAGCCAATACCCACACACGTGGTTACGTTTAGCCAACACACACATGGTTACGTTTAGCCAACACACAGACATGGTTATGTTTAGCCAACACACACACATGGCTACGTTTAGCCAACACACACACGGTTATGTTTAGCCAAGACACACACATGTGGTTACGTTTAGCCAACACACACACGGCTACGTTTAGCCAACACACACACATGGTTATGTTTAGCCAACACACACATGGTGACGTTTAGCCAACACACAGACATGGTTATGTTTAGCCAACACACACGTGGTTACATTTAGCCAACACACACGTGGTTATGTTTAGCCAACACACACACACGTGGCTACGTTTAGCCAACACACACACGTAGCTACGTTTAGCCAACACAAACGGTTATGTTTAGCCAACACACACGTGGTTACGTTTAGCCAACACACAGACATGGTTATGTTTAGCCAACACACACATGGTTATGTTTAGCCAACACACACACACACACACACACGTGGTTATGTTTAGCCAACACACACACGTAGCTACGTTTAGCCAACACACACACATGGTTATGTTTAGCCAACACACACGTGGTTACGTTTAGCCAACAGACAGACATGGTTATGTTTAGCCAACACACACGTGGTTACGTTTAGCCAACACACACACATGGTTATGTTTAGCCAACACACACGTGGTTACATTTAGCCAACACACAGACATGTTTATGTTTAGCCAACACACACACGTGGTTATGTTTAGCCAACACACACACGTGGCTACGTTTAGCCAACACACACACGTAGCTACGTTTAGCCAACACACACACACACGGTTATGTTTAGCCAACACACACATACACACGTGGTTATGTTTAGCCAACACACACACACACACATGGTTGGGTTTAGGAAAAAAGAACAAGGTTTGGTTTTACAATCTTACAGGAAGTGAATACAGGCCTCCTGGGTGAAAGTCAGTGGTTGTTGGACCCATACCCCACCCCTTCCACGTTGGGTGCCGTTGCACAATAATGTTGACCAGCTGCATATCATGCAGACGTGAAAGGACAGCTTCTTTTCATCACTGTCTGACAGCATGAGTTAACAAGCGCTGCTATTTCACGACTCCTGAGTGAAACAGGGTTGACTCAACCTATGTAACTTCACTTTGCTAAACCAAAGCTACATAACATTACAAGTATGTTCTGTGAGTTCATGTTCAATAACAGCCGTCTAAAAAATCTGTCAGTGACACATTTGGTTGCTGTTCTCAGTGATCGATTTATTAAATCTTTATCATAAAGACATAAATTCATGTGTTCACTAACATCAAATAAAGAAATGTAAAACTCAAAAACAGAAACTATATTTTTCTGAGAGGAAGCAGACTGATCACACTCAGTACTAAACTGACGCAGGACATTTAACAGGACAGTTACACACTACCTATTAAATTCACACACAGGTGTCACTACAGCAGCTTCAACACAACTAATAAACACAAACTAATAAACATCATCATCTCATATCAGTCAACATGTTTTAGATATAAAGACTCTACACACATTATTATTATTACTATCATCATTATTATTATTATGATCAATAAATGAGATTAACAATCATGTTTATAACAAATCTACATTCATCATTTATCTGTGTCCAGTCTGAACAGTTACGCAGTTTGCCCTACAGGGGACGCTACGGGAGACATCATGGACACAGTAAATTATTTTGTCCTCAGTCCAGTCTGTGACGGCCATCTTTGTAGGTCATGCCTCAGTGGGAGACTCGTCGTCGTCTCCATAAACGACGCCCTTCAGGTAGGCTCGTTTAAACTCCTCAAACACCATGTCGTCTGGTTCACTGGACACAGAGACATGAAGACATGAAGACACATCTGACCAGAGATCCGCTGTGACTCTGACCTGAGATCAGCTGTGTCTCTGACCAGAAATCAGCTGTGTCTCCGACCAGAAATCAGCTGTGTCTCTGACGTGAGATCAGCTGTGTCTCTGACATGAGATCAGCTGTGTCTCCGACCAGAGATCAACTGTGTCTCTGACCAGAGATCAGCTGTGTCTCTGACCTGACCTGGCATCAGTCTGAGTTTCTCCAGGTGAGACACAGACAGGAAGTCAAACACAGGTAAAATAAGAGATGAATGATCTCACCTCTCTTTGGCTGCCATCACAGTTCAGACAGGAAACAAACAAAAAAAACCAAAAGTTATTATTTTCTTGAAAAAATAAATTCAAGATGGAGAAAAGAATTTAAAGTCACTGAAACTTGACGATTTATCAACTCTGATTTAAAATATTTAATATTTTTTATAACCAAAATCTTCTGGCAACTTCAAGGGTTAAAGTTTAAAGTTTGAAAGTTCAAATTTAAAGTCTGTTTGTGTTGATCTGAAAAATCTGACTGTTTATTATTTATTAAATCTCCTCCTCAAGGACTTATACATGCTAACACACAAGCAAACATGCTAACATACCACTCATACTAAGATACATTCTGAAATACTGTACATGCTAACAAACATGCTAAGATATGGGCTAAAATACACTCCCATATACTGTACATGCCAACATACAAGCTAATATACGGACTCAGATACATGCTAATATACTGTACATTCTAACATCCATGCTAATATACAGGCTAGACTACCTGCTAATATACTGTACATGCTGACATACATGCTAAGATATGGGCTAAAATACATTCTAATATACTGTACATGCTAACATACATGCTAAGATATGGGCTAAAATACATTCTAAAATACTGTACATGCTAACATACATGATAAGGTACAGGCTAACATTCCTCCTGAGATACGGGCTAAAACACATTCTAATTTACTGTACATGCTAATATACAAACTAATGTACTGTGCATGCTAACATACATGCTAACATATCATACTTGCTAACATGCATGCTGAGATACCACAAGGGACACATTCTAATATACTGTACATGCTAACATACATGCTAATATATGGCTTAGACACATTCTAATATACTTTACATGCTACCATACATGCTAACATACTGCACATGTTAACATACATGCTAATATACTGTACATGTTAACATACATGCTAATATACTGTACATGCTAACATACATGCTAAGTTACAAATAAAATACATGCTAATATACTGTGCATGCTAACATACATGCTAACATATCATACTTTCAAACATACATGCTGAGATACCACAAGGGACACATTCTAATATACTGTACATGCTGACATACATGCTAAGAACCATGCTAACATACATGCTAAGGTACGAATACAATACATGCTAATATACTGTGTATGCTAACATACATGCTAAGATGCGGGCTAAGACACATTCTAATACTGTACATGCTAACATACATGCAAAGAACCATGCATTCATGCTAAGATGTGGGTTAAGATGCATTCTACTATACTGTACATGCTAACATACACGTTAAGGTATGAATAAAATACATGCTAATACACTGCAGTGTTTCCGCTACATTCAAATACATGCAAATTATTGCCGCTGCTGATGCTCCTTCAAAACATTTATTTTATATTCGGCCAAATATTGCAAAAAACACACATTCTGTATTCAGTGGAATAAGTGAAAAGAAAGGCTGAATAATAGCGGCATGGTTTGATAACGCAATCAAACAGCGTGTGGCAACAGACGGAGTAAAATGTCGGCAGTGTGGCAATATTTTACTCCGTCCATCACCGCACTCGCATTTGCAACTAAAAATAGTTTTGTGCGGGTAAAATAAATCATTCAGCACGCTGTGTGAGTATGATAACAAGCGCATGATAACGGCTTACCGGCTCCAGGTGAATAACTTGTTGTCATGACTGCCCAGTAGTACCTGAACAGCCGAGCCGTATGCACACAGTATGTGACGTGTCAGAGGAGAAACGAGCCGTTCACATTTCTCTCTTGTGACAGGTAACGGTCCACAAACCTCACCGCACTTTAGGGACTGTTCTTTACTTGTCAGGGGAGGAGGGTGGCTGGTTGATTCTTATTTTATTTATTTATTTTGTTTTGATCCCCCCTATGTTAATCACTTATTGACGCTGTTTTTGAAGTACGAATAAGTCAATAAGTAATTTATTCCATTGAAATATCACTGCTGAAAAAAATCCTAGAGGAAACACTGTACTGTGTATGCAAACATACACGCTAAGAGACGGGCTAATATACATGCTAAGGTATAAATAAAATACATGCTAACACAGAGAGCAGTCACGTAAAGTCAGTTTAACGACTGACCTGCTGCTCATTAACATAATAAATCTAATTATATATGGTATTGATCTGTACACCCATGCAGGGCAGGGTCAGACAAGATGGGCAGAGTCAGTGTAAGGGAGCGGGGTCATATGATGATTATAGATCACATACATGTGTGTGTGTTAATCTGTATCAATCAGCAGGACGTTAATCTGCCAAACAGCTCGCTGTTGTCAGCGATACTACAAGCTGCTTATCACACACACAGGAGGAGGAGGAGGAAGAGGAGGAGGACCAGGAGGATGAAGGCAAGGCAAGGCAAGGCAATTTTATTTATATAGCACCATTCATACATGAGGCAATTCAATGTGCTTTACAAGACAAAACAGTAAAGGAACAATAGATAATTAAAAACAAAAGCTAAAAGCGAGACAATAAATAGTTAAAAAAAGTGCAGAAAATGCATTTGAAAAGCAAACATAAAGCAAAAGCAACAGCAGACAAATATAAAAACAATAGCTACAGATTATCCTAACAATAAATTACATATCTAGTTCACTGGAAAGCTGCAGTAAATAGTAATGTTTTAAGCCCTAATTTAAATGAGCTGACAGTTTCAGCCGACCTCAGATATTCTGGGAGTGTGTTCCACAGGTGGGGGGCTTAGAAACTAAAGGCCTGGGAACACTGAGTAAACCTGTTCCAGATGATCTGAGGGGTCTGGATGCTTCATAATGTACAAGTAAATCAGAGATATATTTAGGCCCGAGACCATTTAGTGCTTTATAGACAAGTAAGAAGATTTTAAAGTCTATCCTTTGACACACAGGAAGCCAGTGCAGTGACTTAAGCACTGGTGTAATGTGCTCCACTCTCTTGGTGTTGGTGAGGACTCTGGCAGCAGCGTTCTGGACGAGCTGCAGTTGTCTGATTGATTTTTTACTCAGGCCTGTGAAGACACCGTTACAATAGTCCAGCCTGCTGAAAATGAAAGCATGAACAAGTTTTTCTGTATCTTGTTTAGACAGAAATTCTTTTATTCTTGCTATGTTTTTAAGGTGGTAGTAGGCTGATTTAGTAATTGTCTTAATGTGACTATTGAAATTTAGGTCTGAGTTCAGAACTACACCAAGATTTCTGGCTTGATTTGTAGGTTTTAGTGTCAAGGCGTCAAGGTGAGCACTGACTATTGATCTTTGTTCTTTGGGGCCAAAAACAACTATCTCAGTTTTGTCTGTTTTTAGTTGTAGAAAATTCTGGCACATCCACATATTGATTTCGTCAATGCACTTATTTAGCAGATGTAGGGGACTGTAGTCATCTGGTGAAAGTTGTGTGTCATCTGCATAAGTATGGTAGGAGATGTTATGATATTCCATAATCTGAGCATATAGATGTTGAACAGAAGAGGCCCAAGAATGGACCCTTGAGAAACTCCACATGTAATTTTTGTTCGCACAGATTCATAATCGCCAAGTAACACAAAGAAATCCCTGTCTTATAAATAAGATTTAAACCAATTTGGCACAGTGCCAGAAAGTCCCACAAACTTTTCTAGTCTGTCGAGCAGTATCTTATGGTCAACTGTGTCGAATGCAACACTGAGGTCCTGTAATACCAGAACTGAAATCTTTGATGCATCACTGCTCAGATGAATGTCATTTAAAACTTTTACAAGTGCAGTCTCAGTGCTGTGATGTGCTCAAAATCCAGACTGAGAGGCATCAAAGGAATTGCTTTGCTCCAAGAAGGTGTTAAGTTGCTGAAAAACAACCTTTTCAATGATCTTTCCTAAAAATGGTAGGTTTGATATGGGCCTGTAGTTATTTATTACTGAGGCATCCAGATTAGGCTTTTTTAAGAGAGGTTTAATGACTGCAGTCTTCAGGGCTGTTGGAAAAAGGCCTGACTGAAGAGAACAGTTGACTATCTGTAGTATATCTGATGCTATGCAGTTAAAACCATCTTTCTCTCAAAAAAGCTTGTAGGCACAGTGTCAAGGCAGCAGGTAGTGGACCTAAGGTTTCTAACTGTCTGTCAAAGTAGCATCATTTAATGGGTGAAAAAGTGCCAAATTAACTGGAGTAGTCTTATGAGGCACAGGTGAAATAGCCACTGTGTTGGAGTTACAGACTGTCTGTCTTATTTTTAAAACCTTGTCTGCGAAAAAAGAAGCAAAGTCATTGCATGACTTGGTAGATAGCAGTTCAGGAGGGACTGACGCTGATGGGTTTGTCAGTCTGTCAACAACAGTAAATAAAGTGAAGAGGACATGAAGAGGATCAGGGGCATACCTGGTTCAGGTCTGGGGTTCATCAGCTTAAATGGCAGCTCCAGAGACACTTCACTGGATCCCACCGTCCTGTCAACACAAACACACAATGCCTTCAGGAACAATCCGATTTTACACTCATTAAAATGTCACAGTGAACAGTGGCGTGTGTGTTTTGGTCATGTGATAAACAGGAAGTTTAACTGAGGCTTCCTGAAGGACAGGTGAGCCGTGTTCCCAGCATGCCGTGTGGCTCAGACTCACCCTGAGGCGATCATCCTCAGCACCACCTTATAGGACACCAACATCCCCTGGACCTCCTTCAGCACCTCCTGCTTCACTCTGAGACAGAGACACACAGTAACAGTCAGTCCTCTAGTTGGTGTCAGAGACACGTGGACATCATGTGGACATCGTGTGGGTGTCTGTCAGTGTCCTACATGCTGGAAGACGCCAGGTTGGTGTCCTCATGTTTTAGGCGTCCGTCCAGAGCAAGTCCTCTACGGTCTTTGTTGTGAGCCAGCAGAGGATACAGAGTGTACTCCTTCTTCAAGGTGGTACCTGAGGGGGCGGAGTCACTGCACACGTGCGCACACACACACACACACACATTAAAGGGACATTGTGTAACATTTTCAGTTGTTTACTGGCAAAAAACGATGTCTGCATTCATAAACATGTCATCACTGGTGTATCAATACCTCCACCAATAATCTGACTTATTCTCGTAAAAGGAGAATTTTGGATTTGTTTGTACATTGTGAGGGTAAGTCGTCTGGGGGGTTCCATTACGGTTCGCCATCTTGAGAATACCTCCGCCACCAAGGGACATGCAGCCTCGCCTTTGGCGTTTTCATTGAGAGCCAGGCCAGTGCTGCGTGACTGAGAAGCCGAAGGAGAGGAGCAAGAGGCGCTTCACTACTATCCCGGCACAATTGCAGCATAACAGAGTCCCACTCTTTGAGCATAATGCAGGATCATGCAGAGAGGGATGAGGTGTGTGAGGTTGAGCTACTTCTCAGTTGTCAAAAGACAAGACGTGATTGGTTTGTTTGGATTTACACCCGCCCCAACAGTCCTTCGTTGTAAACACAGCCAGCATGGTGAGGAGGGGGTTTGTCACCTGACATGGCGTGTGTCTGTGTAGGAGCCTGAATGAATACTCCATGAAGTATCCCATGACATGGTGTCATCAATGCTAACATAGCTTTTTGGTACACAGTGGCTACTGTAGTTGCAACACGCGTTTGAAACAGTGAGGCGCTAGAGTGCGCAATGTGTTTGAATGAAATATATGATTTCAAGGTTAGATGGGAGAAATATACACACTGTGGTTTAAAACCTTCTTCAGACAGGATGTCAAAATAAAAGCCTGACAGGAAGTACCTGTGTGTGTTGGACTCACCTGGTCTCTTCTTTGGCCACTGATTTGACATATTTGTCGTTGGAGTAAAGAACAACGTTGGTCACCTGTTCAACTAAACAGGAAATGACACGTTATTAATCTGATCATCTCTACCTGAACAGAGGATGAAGAAAGTTACTTTCATAAATCAACATGTGTGGTGACTCAAGCGGCGCTGTGATTGGCTGGAGCATAAAACGACCAGAGAGAAAAGACATAATCTGCCCCGCCCCCAGAGAGACACATCCACGACTCCTAATCCAGGAGACTGTGGACACAGGTGTGTTAGAGACGACAGGTGTGTTAGAAACAGCAGGTATGAGGTCACCTGATGGACACAGGTGTGTTAGAGAAAACAGGTGTGCTAGAGACACAGGTGTGTTAGAAACAACAGGTGTGAGGTCACCCGATGGACACAGGTGTGTTAGAGACGACAGGTGTGATAGAAACATCAGGTGTGAGGTCACCTGACACGCTGATGTCTTTGATGTTCCTGCTGGACGAGTTGTTGATTTCTGCGTTGACTCTGACTGGTTCACCATGGTAGAACGTCTGTGGACAGACAGGTGGAGGGACAGGTCAGAGACAGACAGATAGGTAGAGACAGGTTAGAGACAGACAGACAGGTGGAGGGACAGGTCAGAGACAGACAGATAGGTAGAGACAGGTTAGAGACAGACAGACAGGTGGAGGGACAGGTCAGAGACAGACAGACAGACAGGTAGAGACAGGCCAGAGACAGACAGACAGGTGGAGGGACAGGTCAAAGACAGGCCAGAGACAGACAGAGAGGTGGAGACAGGTCAGAGACAGACAGACAGACAGACAGACAGACAGACAGACAGACAGACAGGTAGAGACAGGTTAGAGACAGACAGGTGGAGGGACAGGTCAAAGACAGGCCAGAGACAGACAGAAAGGTGGAGGGACAGGTCAGTGACAGACAGACAGACAGACAGGTAGAGACAGGTCAGAGACAGACAGACAGGTGGAGGGACAGGTCAGAGACAGACAGACAGGCCAAAGACAGGCCACAGACAGACAGACAGACAGGTGGAGGGACAGGTCAGAGACAGGCCAGAAACAGATGGACAGATATAGAGGCAGGCAGAGACAGATGGACAGACGGACAGACAGACAGACCTCTTTGGGCATGCTCAGTTTGACATGCAGCGGTTTCTCAGACATCAGGAACTCGAAGGTTGTCTCTGCTGTGGGGACGACTTTACTGTCCTCTGGACTGTACTGAATCTTACGGATGGTGAGACGAACTGAACTCCTGTAAACACAATGTCAGGTCATCTCACTGATGATGATGATGATGATGATAATCATCCACATCATCTTTACATACTTAAGTTTGTTTCGGAGTTCCACAGGGTTCTGAGCTTGGACCGGCTCTGTTCACTTTATATCTGCTTCACTAATGCCTGGTTCACACTACACATCAGGTGATGGTGGAGTCATAAAACCTGTCCGTGACTTGGCCGACAGACATTAGAGATGCGCGGTTGATCCGCGGACCCGCGGACACCGCGGATAAACTGCGGATCGGGCGGATGACGCCACGAAAAATAATATTTTAATAAAATTCGGGCGGGTTGCGGTTGAAGCACTCAAATAAAAAAAAAAATCAACATTTTACATATTATTCCAAACGTAAACAAACGATACAAAAACACTTTTTAATCAGGCAATTGTTTGCTCATCATCTTACTGACGAGATATAATGAACTGCACTGTTTGAAAAAGACGATAGGTCTACTAATAGCGAGGCATCTTCAATAGACCTAAAAACTAATCGGCGGATGGCGGGCGGGTTCGGTTTTGAAAATTGGTGAAAAAACGTTCGTGTAAATGGATAGCGGGCGGATAGAGATTTTAAGAAGCGGTTGCGGATGAAAAAATACGTCATCCGCGCATCTCTAACAGACATGACAGACGACATGTTGGTCCACACCAGTCATCACTGGTCGTCTTTCACAACGTGTGTGATGTAATCAGATTATTCTGGTCCTATTATTATTATCACCTCAGTCACTGTGTCTGTTCATGTTCCAGCTGAACTGTTACTGTGGTAACGTAAAAACTGTCACCAGGTGGGCGGAGCTACATTTGAAGTACCCCATGAAAACTATGACAGTAGCTGTGTTCGAAATCGCACCCTATCATGGATATAGTGCTCTATATAGTGTGTTCGCCATTTTGTAGTGTTGTTCGAATTCTCCGCTGTTAATTTCATTCACTATATAGTGGACTATAAAATACCCACAATGCACAGCAAATGTGAGTGAACAAACGATGTACCCTACATTTTACTCCTGTATACCACAATGCAATGCGGTCGTCTTTTGCCAGAGGAGAAGAAGAAGAACAACCGCAAAGAGAAAAGAAATGAATAGCATGCTAGCTGGTAACGTTAGCTCACGAGCTAACAATAGCCACTTAGCTTGCACGAGCCAGGTAGCTTGTAGCTCGTGCACTATCGTGGGCTATTACAGCTCACAATGCAGACACACAAGTGTAGCTTACAAAACCAAACGTCCACACCACTGACATTTCAACAATTTATTGACAAAAAGTACAACTACCACACAGTTCGGTCATCCTCGAAGCGCCCGGTTTGTTTACATGATGCTCGGCGTGTCCACTTGCGTCACAGGAGTACGCGGCGCAGCTACTGACGCAACGACGTTCAGAAAATTTCAGTTAGTGTCCGAAATCTCGTTCAGTCGCTCCCCATGTAGTGCACTATATAGTAAACACGAAATAGGGAATAGTGAGTGAGTGAGTGAGTGGACGGTTTCGAACACAGCTCATCACTGAATCCTCCACAGGAAGTTCCTGCAGATGTTTCATAATAAAAGCCTTTTTAGAAAATGACTGAAATGATGAGGGGCTTTTAATTTGAAACAGAGTCAGGAAGTGTTGAATTTGATTGAACTAAAAAGAGAATGATAAATGGTGTGGTGTGTGTGAGATGCAGCTGGTAGCCTCTGCAGCTGTGTTGAGTAAAGGCCCAGACACTATCAGTGAGTTTGATTCCTTTATATCCTCCATCTAAGGCATTTCTAGCCCATTTTTGGGAGTGCTGAAGTAACCCTAAATTGACTCCGAGCACCCCAAAATTTGAGAGATTTTTTAATATTTTATTACTGTATGTCCTTTTTTAACAAGCTAGAAAACTGTCAAAACCATACAGTACTTGGTTGAAACTTAATATTTTAACAACAAAAATACAGCAGCATCCCCCCCTTGCCTCAAAAATGGTTTGACCCATCCCATCCCTCCCACCTTTCCCCGACCCGGGCTCTGAGCCTCTATCTGCACAGAGCAATGCGCTGCCTTTCAGAGTGGGTGACATGTGGCACATTTCTTAACTCCTACCACTCAATACCAACACATTATTATCATTACCAGTCCTCATTGTTGATGCATTTAATTGTAGGTCACTGTTTATGTTGTTAGGTAGGAGTTAACTGACATTTTTTCTAGCTAGGAAATGTTACAGATGGTCAGTACCACTGTCCTCTGTTTGAATTGGAATGAGAGAAGCTGGCTGTTGTGTCATGTGCATGTGTTAATATTAAAGCCAAGGTGCTACTGACTAGCTGACTGACTGGATGCTCATTAACATTATACATTATAACTCCTATTGTGTGTGTGTGTGTGTGTGTGTGTGTATACAGACAGACAGCCTCATCATGGATATAAGATTGTTTTTTCGAAAAAGAAAAATAAAAGAGTCAGGTTCAGGTAAGAGTGTAAGATCAAACGGTCTGTCTATCTAGAATGATGTTGTAAACTGGATCAATGTATCAGTTTATATCTCTTATTAGATATAAAATGCATTGTTTGGTTATTTGCCTTTTGGTTGACAGTACAAAGAGAAAGAGAGGAGCAGAGAGAGGAATTTATTTATTAGTATTCTTATCAGTATGTTTGGTGCTCACTATAGTGGGCTGGTTTACTCCACTTGATGCTAATGGCAGTACCCAGCGGGTTGATAAAGTGCCTCTGCTGTTTCCTTTTTACTTTGTGTGCTAACGTCCCTACAAGAAATATCTAAAAGGCTGGGCTGTTGTTGTCCTACAGTTTCCACGGCAGCAGATTGCTCTGTGTTCCTATTGGTCAAACTGACGGCTGTGACGGGAGATGTCAAAAAGAAAAGAGACAAAAAGAAAATCAAACATGCTAGACTTTCTGTAAGAACGTCGTGAGGCATCCCAGACATGGTGTCGGTTGTCGTCTACTATGACACACTACACCAGATGAAACCATGGCTTATCGCGCAATATACTCACGATCACGAGTCACGATCCGAGCAACACCGTACCACACTGCGTCGGGTTGTAACCAGGCTGATGTCATGTAGTGTGAACCAGGCATCATTAGAAACCACTCTGTAAACTTCCACTGTTACAAAGATGATATATATTTATATCTACGGTGGCCGAGACCCGCCATCGCTGCAAATAAAAAAGCCACAATGGAAGTAAATTACCAGGGACTATTATTGCCCATCTACGTTTTTTTATGTGAAAGAAGAAGAAGAGAGTAAAGAAAGAAGAAGACGAAAACTAAGAACAAAAAACAAACGAAAAACTAAGTGTGTTATATATGGTTCGGCCATGTAGCACCAGGTTTGATATGAAGCTGAACTGGAGGATGCTGGTGTTCCTCCATCTGTATAGTATAGATGAATTCGGCGAGTGATTTGTGTTTGCCGCCATCTTGCGGCGGCGCCATTGCTGCGGTGACGTGTGTCAGTCATCAATTCATGATGCTGTCATTGTGAAGTGACTCTCTACAATGACAGCATCATGAATAGCTGGGTTGATGTTAGACAGTGGCCTCCGGTAACTGATGAAGGCATCTTAAATGAGTTCCGATATTAATTTAGAAATTAATCATCTGTTTGAGCGATAAGCAGGAAAGATTAGAGTAACAGGGAGATAATAGACTGTGTGATTAAACACTGTAATATAACGTTAGCATACGTTACGTGTGCTGACGTTAGCAAGCTAGCAGCGTGACATTTAATCATTATGGATTTTTCGTTCATTTTTCTTCTCATTTTCCGTCTTCTTGTTACTTTTCTCTCTTTGTCTTTTTCTTCTTTTACATAAAAAAAACATGTGCATTGGCAATAGTAGTCCCGGTAATTCACTTCCGTTGCGGCTTTTTTATTTGCATTGTTGCCTTTTTTATTTGCGTCATTGCTTTTTTTATTTGCATCGCAGCATTTCTTTTTATTTGCAGCGTTTTTTTTTTAATTTGCAGCTATGGCGGGTCTCAGCCACCACATATATCTATTGATCAGAAGGAACTGATCAATAACTAAACTTCACAGGTCTCAGACTGCATTCACACCTGTCCTGTTTGGTTCGGTTCAGTCAAACTCAGGTTGGATTGTGCAGGTGTGAACACACTAGAACAAGACTCGGTCCAGAGGACTGGATCATAACAAGTCTCTAAAGACTCGGTCCAGAGGACTGGATCATAACAAGTCTCTAAAGACTCGGTCCAGAGGACTAGATCATAACAAGTCTCTAAAGACTGGATCCTGAGGACTGGATCATAACAAGTCTCTAAAAACCCAGTCCACAGAACTGGATCCAGGACTCTGTGGATCATGTTCTAACAGGAACATGGAGAACGTTCTGCCACTCACTGTTTGTCGATCTTCTCGTCCTGGGTCTCACCACAGAAAGCTTTCACCTCAAACTCCACCGCACATTTCTGTCAGAGACACAGAGACACCATCAAACATCCGCCCTCTGATGTCCTCGTGGTATTTTAAAGACATGAAGGTGACGTGATGACATCATTACCTTTCCCACGTCAGATGGTCCGGGCTGCAGAGCAACGGAACATGGCAGGTTGTCTGGAAACTAAACAAAGACACACTGAATCATCAGGACAGGAGGACAGACCCACCTGGAGAAAATCACTACACCTGAGACAAAACACATCCTAATGTCCTCAAACTGGTCAATAAATAAGTCCCACTGTCTTCAAATGGGACAATAATTAAGTCCCACTGTCCTCAATCGAGTACGTCCTAATTAACAACGTCTTGCCCCTGTTGATAAATCGGTCTCGTGTGTCGTCATATCAAACTACAAAGACTATGAATCATAAATAAAGTTTGAACCATAAAATCTAATCAGGTTTTGGACCTCATCGACGTCTGTCTCAGGATCAGCTGCAGACTGACTCAGCAGAGATGGCAGCCATCTTGTTTTTACATGGATTAGTGTGTTGTGGTCTGACTACCACTAAATGGGACAGAAAGTCTCCACGATGGAGGACAAAAGGTCTGAGCGAAGCAGAGTGAAGTATAAGGAGCAGCAGACACAAAATGTGACGTCCTCATCCGAGGACACAGGGACTCAGGATGTCCTCCTGGACACCTCGCCCTGAAGGTTTCCTGTCCAACCAGCTCTAAGACACCACTGCAGACCCATGATGTGTCTTGATGTCTCAGTGTCTCACCTCGAAGAAGAACGGGAAGGCATTGTCCCCCAGCTTCCGCAGCAGCCTCTGCTGGATCTTGGTGTGAGTCAGCTTGTCTTTGTCCTGCAGCTCGGGGTAAACCTGCCGCGTCACCACGAACAGGTCCCTCCTGAAGGCCACGCCCATCACATCCATGTCCTGACGGCCGTAACGAAATGTACAGGACAGCATCACGAACACTAAGGACACAAACACATATCACGTTAACAATAAAGACATTTTACAGGGACACATCGTCATGTTCAGCTTTAATTTATTCAGAGGTGAAAAAAGTTATTTGAGTCCGATCAGAAACACAATGACGTAAAAATGTTCTGGTACCAGAAGATCTAAACTGTGATGATGTGGGAATAACCTGCTGGAGCCAGAAAATCTGAGACTGTGTGTATGTCTTTTCCCAAAGTCACACTTTAGACAGTTCTTTAATGATGTTGTTGGGACTCAGTGAACCGCAGATGATTCGTCATG
The DNA here is from genome assembly GCA_026686955.1 of Epinephelus cyanopodus. Taxonomy (NCBI): domain Eukaryota; kingdom Metazoa; phylum Chordata; class Actinopteri; order Perciformes; family Serranidae; genus Epinephelus; species Epinephelus cyanopodus. Next base: position 43,816,349 of record CM048918.1, read on the forward strand.
TATTGAGATCTAGACTGGACATGAGGAGGTTTGTACTCTGGGTCTTTCTGTCTAAAATGGTGGCTGACGCTGCATCTTCTCTGTTCCTCAAGCAATGGACAGAGTTCGCCGCCTGTCCCACTTTTCAAACTTGATTGAGCACTACTGTCACAGTGACATGTGACCCTGTGATGTCACCTGGCTAACTAAAGGAGATGCTTCTATTCTGAACTTGCTCTCTTTCTCCTCAGCCCCTGACGGGCTCCTGCTCCTAAACCTCTGCAGAGGGAAGACATCACCCAGGAGGACCTGCTACACCCTGCCTCCATTTTTTGTCTCTGCATGTTCACAGCAGGACCTGCAGCTTTGCTCCCAGCAGACACAGAACTTGAAGACCGGATTAGTTAGTGTGCCAAACACAAGGTTGCAAACTAACTTTCCAATAACAACAAGGAAAACCAAGTTGAGTTAGCACCAGACGTCTAACTCTGTAAGGACACAGAGCAACCGTCTCCTCGGATATGCACCTTCAGAACACTGACACAGCGAGGACTGAACCTGGAACCACAGCTCCTTCCAGCCTTCCTCTGCCTGCTAACAAAAGCAGCATACCACACACAGACTATTCCCTCCATCTATTGAAGGATCGGTAATGTAACAACTGGGCATAGCTTTATCACAGCTGTGCAGGCTGAGCAAGACTTCAGCTCTGTTGATTGCGATTTAATGCTGTTCATTGAGCCATTGTTGTGATTATTGCAGTTAGGTCATTGGTTTGTTGTGATTTGATTTGATTTGATTTGATTCGATTTGATTTGGAAATCTTTAATGTCCCCAAAGGACAATTTGGTTTGCAACAGAAGTTAAAACATGCATATCTCACATGACAACAACACCACAAATCTTACATAACAATATAAAACAATACAGATAAATAAACAGTCATCACAGTTTCACAGGTATATCGTTCCCAACAAGCTGGCCTACAGCTCATTTAAAAAGCTAATGGCAGATGGAACAAAGGATGTAAGGTACCTGTTTGATTTGGCCCTACAGGGAAAGTATACCTTCTCTTAGATGGGAGAAGCTGAAACTCTGCATGAAGAGGATGGAGGGGGCTTGCCAGAATGACCTTTATCCTCTGAGTGGCTCTAGCTCGATACACATATTCAAGATCATTCAGGCTAATGTTAGTTTGCTAATGCTGTTCAGTCTTGAATGTAACTAAATATCCACTGCACTAATCCAGACCCTTTGCAACACATATCGCATAAACTGTTACCAATATATTCATCATTTTCCTGTCCAATAAAAACGGCTCTGTGTCGTAACAGGAAGTGAAGCTACAGTTTTATTGGATGACCTCCTCCCATCTTTACTTCCTCTTTTGGCTGTGGACTTTTTCCCAGAACAGGAAGTCATGTTGAGGACAGTCTCTGGATGTTGTCTTCTCTGTCATCAGTCTGAGTTCATGTTGTGTTTTCAGCTGACTGACTTCATTCATCACATGTGGATATGTTTCTGTCCATCAGGGACAGAGACAGTGTCTCACTGAGCTTGTTCATGATACAGACCTCTGATTGCATCTGAGTGTTAAATACAGTGAATGCAGAGTATCAATCTGACAGTCATCTGTCGCCGGTTTGACCTTTACCTACCTTTCTTTCCTTTGAGCTGCACCGGGTCGATCACAATAACTCCATCTGAAACACACAGGGGAAAACTGTTAGCCTAGCTTAGCACAAAGACTGCAGACTCAGGGAAATTGTTAGCCTAGCTTTGCATAAAGACTGCAGACATGGGGAAATTGTTAGCCTAGCTTAGCACAAAGACTAGAGGCAGGGGAAAACTGTTAGTCTTCTGGGGCGCTTGTCATGGTTCTGTTTTGACCAATATTATTGTTTTGTTGTTTTCTGCCTGCAGTTGCTTCTCCCCCCCCTTTCTCTGCTCTCCTCTCACTCTCCCTCTGCAGAGCTGGATCATGGCAGGGGGCGGGGCTGAACCCGTTGGCTGAGCCTCATTCACCACACCTGAGCCTCATCAGGCTGATTAGCATGTAGCTTTTTAAGCCGGCTTCACCCCTGGTTTGTTGCCAGAAGATTCCTTTGTCTTGGACTGTGTCTCGCCACGCTTCTGCCCTCTTCTCCTGCCACGCATTCAGCCTCAAGTTTTTGCCTGTGTTCCTTTGGTTCTCTCATCACGAGTATCTCCCTGGGGAGTTTTTCCTTATCCGCTGTGAGGGTCCAAAGGACAGAGGGATGTCGTATGCTGTAAAGCCCTGTGAGGCAAATTGTATTTGTGATATTGGGCTTTATAAATAAAATTGAATTGAATTGAATTGAATTGAATAGGTGATTTTCTGTTGTTACTTTGTTCCCTCAAGTATCTCCCTGTTTAAGGTGATTCTCTGTTGATACTTTGTTCCCTCTAGCTTCTCCCTGTTTAAGGTGACTTTAAGTTGATACTTTGTTTTTTCCCTTGTTACTTTTCCCATAACGGTGATTTTGTGTTTTTCTAGTTGTTAAATTTTTTCTTGAGCTTTAACTTTTGTTTTGTTTTTTGTTCCCATCTAGCCTCCATAGCCTTTTTTCCCCTTGTGGTGATTTTCTATTTTCTTTGTGTTGATACTTTTGTGCTTAAATAAACTTGTGCTCTTGTTCTCTGCATACTGGGTCCTGGCCTCGCTTGTTGCCTCACGGCTCGTAACAGCGCTGCTCTGCTGGCGACCTGGGCCATAGTGCTGTGGCTGCATAATGCGGTTTTTGGATTTATTTATGTTTCTACGTTATTTCTGTTGTTACATGTAGTCCGTTCATTGTACAATTAGCATTACTGGGTTTAAGTTTAGTTGGTTTAGATGGTTGTATGCCACTACACCACGCCGAGAGATAATGTGACCGTTGTCTAGCAACTGGATCTTTAACTGGACAGCTGGGCAGCTTGTCACCACAGCGACTGCACGACCAGTCGCAATCGGGAAGTATACAGTGTCCAGCAGGTGGACACTGCAGCGACAGCTTTAAGGTCGGTAACGACACAGCCATGACGACGCTCCTGACCCTGCTGATCCTTCTCCTGGTGGTGGGTGAACTTTCGGGCTTTCCAGCTCGATGACTCCACAGATGTCAGTGGAAATGCACAACTTGTTACTTTTGTGAGATACACTGAGACTATTGACATTTGTGAAGACATACTTTTCTGCAAAAGTTTGGAGGGGAGAACAACAGGAGAGGACATTTTTAATGTTGTTAACGCGTTCTTCTCTGAAAACGGTCTCAGCTGGAAATCCTGCAGCAGCGTCCACACCGATGCGGCTGCATCAATGACGGGCTGTGGGAAAGGGCTCGTAGCGCAGATTAAAAAAGAAAACCCCGACATTAAGTGGACTCACTGTGTGATTCACAGGGAAGCATTGGCATCCAAGAAAATGAGCCCTATATTGCATGATGTTTTGAACGACAGCATTAAAGTGATAAACTTCATCAAGTCAAGGCCACTTAATGCACGTTTGTTCCGCAGCCTCTGTGAAAATATGGGAGCTGAACACATACTACTGCTCCTGCATACAAAAGTGCGCTGGCTTTAGAGAGGGAGAATACTCAACAGGCTGTTGGAATTACGATCAGAAGTGCACACCTTTCTGACAGAGCACGGATCTCCCCATGCCACCTTGTTTGAGGACATGGACTGGCTTGCAAAGCTATGCCATCTGGCAGATATATTCAGCAAACTGAACGAATTGAATGTGTCTCTGCAGGGCAAGGACACCAGCATCCTGAACCTGTATGACAAGCTGGGTGGTTTCCTGAAGAAAGCAGAGCTGTGGAAAAGGGCATGTGCTCAGGAGGATTTCACCTGCTTTCCTCAGGTGGATGCTTTTCTCTCCAATGAGGATGTAGAGACAGCTCCGGTGAAGTTAGTCATAGTGGGACATTTGGCTAACTTGATAAAAGGTTTTCATTCCTACTTTCCTGACATGGAGGAGAAATCTGCACAGCTGGATTGGGTGAGAAACCCATTTCTCTTATCTGAAGCAAACAGAAACAAGCTCCTTGCCATATTATCCCACCAGAACACTGCGCTCTAAGACTTTCCTCTTTGATAAAGCTTATAGTTAGGGCTGGCTCAGGCTTGCCTTGTACCAGCCCCTAGTTAGGCTGACTTAGGCCTAGTCTGCTGAAGGACCACCTATAATGCACCGGGCACCTTCTCTCTCTCTCTCTCGTATCCTATTACTGCATCTTGCTAACTCGGCCATTCTGCATGTCACTAACTCGGCTTCTTCTCCGAAGCCTTTGTGCTCCACTGTCTCTCAGGTTAACTCGTATTGCAGCGGTGCCTGGATAGTGTGACGTGTGTGGTTGTGCTGCTGCCGTGGTCCTGCCAGATGCCTCCTGCTGCTGCTGCCATCATTAGTCATTAGTCATACTTCTACTGTTATTACACACATATGATTATTATCACACATGTATACTGCCAGATACTAATATATACTTTCAACATATTGTACCACAGTAGCCAGAACAACAATATTATTACTTTCATGAATGTTGAATGTTTCTCTGTCTCTCTCTTTCTGTCTCATTGTGTCATATGGATTACTGTTAATTTATCATGCTGATCTGTTCTGTACGACATCTATTGCACATCTGTCCGTCCTGGAAGAGGGATCCCTCCTCAGTTGCTCTTCCTGAGGTTTCTACCGTTTTTTTTTCCCTGGTAAAGGGGTTTTTTTGGGGAGTTTTTCCTGATCAGCTGTGAGGGTCCAAAGGAGTTTTGGGTGTGTGTGAAGCAGGAGCACCCTGAGCTGGGACAGAAAGCTTTGGAGCAGCTGCTACCCTTTGCCTCCACATATTTATGTAAGGCCTCCTTCTCTGCAATAACGCTGATCAAAAGAAAACAAAGAAACAGACTGTGCCTGGAGAAGAGCTTGATCACCGCAGTTGCCTCCCTGCCACCAAGAATGACAAAGATCCTCAGTGAGGTACAAGCCCATGTTTCTCACTAAAATGTACTGTAAGTGCTAAAGACTAAGTTCAATGCAACAATGCAATTCTAAGTGGTCAAACTTGCATTTTTCATTTTTTGATCCCAAAAGAGGGCACTTTAAGTTGATGATTTTTTTTTTTTGTGAGCAAATTATTTATTTATTATTAAGTTATCAATTTCTTTTTGTAAAGAAAACATTATTTATTTATAATTAAGTCAATGATTTATTTTTTATGAACAAATCTTTATTATAATTAAATTAATTATTTGTCTTTTTGTGAACACATTTTCAGTAATTTGTGTATATTTTTTTTATTTCCATTACAAGAGAGACCAATATAAATTAGGAGGGTTTTGCATATTTGAGTTTTGACTGTTTTTTGCCTTCACTGTTTTCTGTTTGTTTCTTTTTTGTTTCTACGTGCAATGTTTGCGATTTAAAAGTATTTGTCAGGTACTTTGGTACAAGTTTGTTTAACTTTAATAAATCAGACACTGATGGCACAGCACTGTACCTCTTTCTTTTCTACAAAAAATGTTTTGCGTTGGTCAGGGGGTACTTGGCTGAAAAAGTATTTCAAAGGGGGTACATCACTGAAAAAATTTGAGAACCACTGGTTTAGAGCTTGATGAGCTTCATCGCTCTGACACTGAACAAAGCTTTAGAGCCATGGATAACAGGAGGTTATGGGATTGCATGAAGAACATAACTAATATGATCCCATGTAAGAAACAGCGAGCAACCTTAGATGATTCAGGCAGGGCAAATGAAATAATAATAATGAATGAAATAATAATAATGAATGAAAAATAATCCTATGGGGAAATGTGACCTCTTAATTTCACCTCAGCAGGCGAAGGCTGTCTTTACCAAAGCTTGCAAAAGAAAATCAATGGGTGACTACATACCTCCGCAATGCCAGAGCAAACTATTACTCAGCTTTAATAGAAGAAAACAAAAATAACCCCAGGTTTCTTTTCAGCATTGTAGCCAGGCTGACTGAGAGTCACAGCTCTATTGAGCCTTGTATTCCTTTAGCCCTTAGCAGTAATGATTTTATGAGCTTCTTTAATGACAAAATTCTAACTATTAGAGGCAAAATTCATGACCTCCTGTCCTCAGATAGCACCTATCTAACCTCAAACACAGCTGTAACACCTAATATTTATTTAGATTGCTTCTCCCCAATTTCTCTTCAAGAATTGACCGCAGTGATTTCTTCATCTAAATCATCAACGTGTCTCTTAAACCCCATCCCAACTAGGCTACTCAAGGAGGTCTTACCTTTAGTTAACACCCATATATTAAGGCCCGTTTCCACCGCAGGAACTTCGGGGTAGATTTACGGGGCCGGGGCCGTTGGTGCGTGTCTCCACCGCAGGAACCACCCCCGAAGGACAGAGTTCCGGAACTTTTACAGGGGCTAAAGAAGTCCCTGCTTCGGGGTAGGTACTCAGAACGGCCCCGAAAGATTCCTGGCTGGGGCTTGGGGTTTACTTGGTGCTGATTGGATATACTAAAGACGGGATGTGACGACAACAGAAAGCAACAAAATAGCTGGCATTATTAAAACTCAGCAAACGAAGGTTAGCATGTTCATATAGCTTTCGCCGCCATGTAAAAAAAACTCACTAAATGGCCCGTGAAAAAAATATTCTTTCCAGCGGATATCTTAGTTAAAACATGATTGAGCTAGCAAAGCAGTTTTGTGTTGATATGTGTGGTATTTATTCAGTTTTGGGAAATCACGATGTCTAGAAAGCATCAGCTGACAGGGACGGCAAACAGCAGCAGCAAGCTAACATCAGGACGTCATCTGTTAAAAGCCTCCCGTTGTCGGATACGACATGAAACTACTCCAGTTAGCTCAATCATGTTGTAACTAAGACATATTTTTTTCACGGGCCACTTAGTGAATTATTACAGACACCGCTATCTAACCTACGTCGCCCCGGTCAAAATAGTCGAGCAACGATTACGTCACATCCAGAGCCCGTAACTTTACAGGAACCTTCCTCGTACTTCGCTCTCTCAGTGGAGACACGGCGGTTGAGAGGGCCGAATGAGAGGACGTTCCTGTAGTAGTTCCTGTCCCCCAAATAGTACCAGGAACTTCTTCAGTGGAAACGGGCCTTTAGACATGATCAATATATCCTTATTAACAGGCTATGTACCACAGTCTGTTAAGGTAGCTGTAATTAAACTTCTACTAAAAAAGCCCACCCTGGATCCAGAGGTGTTAGCCAACTATAGACCAATATCTAATCTTCCCTTTATGTCAAAGATCCTTGAGAAAGTAGTCGCAGACCAGCTGTGTGATTTTCTCCATGATAATAATTTATTTGAGGAATTACAGTCAGGATTTAGAGTGCATCATAGCACTGAGACAGCACTAGTTAAAATTACAAATGACCTTCTGATTGCTTCAGACAAAGGACTCGTCTCTGTACTTGTTTTATTAGATCTTAGTGCAGCGTTTGACACTATTGACCATGAAATTCTGCTACAGAGACTGGAACACTGAATTGGCCTAAAAGGTTCTGCACTAAGCTGGTTTAAATCTTATTTATCTGATCGTTTTCAATTTGTTGACGTTCATAATGAATCATCCTTATGTACTAAAGTTTGTTTTGGAGTTCCGCAAGGTTCTGTGCTCGGACCAATCCTATTTACTCTATATATGCTTCCTTTAGGCAACATCATTAGAAATCACTCTGTAAATTTCCATTGTTATGCGGATGATACACAGTTGTATTTATCTATGAAGCCAGAAGAAAGTAATCAATTAACTAAACTTCATAACTGCCTTAAAGACATAAAAACCTGGATCAGCAGCAATTTCCTGATGTTAAAGTCAGACAAAACTGAAGTTATTGTTCTTGGCCCCAAACAACTCAGAGACTCTTTATCTGATGACATAGTTTCTCTCGATGACATTGCTCTGGCCTCTAGCACTACCGTAAGAAACCTCGGAGTAACATTTGATCAAGATTTGTCTTTCAAGTCTCATTTAAAACAAACCTCACGGACAGCATTTTTTCATCTGTGTAATATTGTAAAAATTAGGCCTATCCTGAAAGATGCAGAAAAATTGGTCCACGCTTTTGTTACCTCAAGGCTGGATTACTGTAACTCTCTATTATCAGGTAGCTCCAGTAAATCCTTAAAAACCCTCCAGCTAATTCAGAATGCAGCAGCACGAGTACTAACAGGAACTAAGAAACAAGATCATATTTCTCCTGTTTTAGCTTCTCTGCACTGGCTCCCTGTAAAATCCAGAATTTAAAATCCTACTGTTAACTTATAAAGCTCTAAATGGTCAAGCTCCGTCATATCTTAGAGAGCTCATAGTGCCATATTATCCCACCAGAACTCTGCGCTCTGAGAACGCAGGGTTACTCGTGGTCCCTAAAGTCTCCAAAAGTAGATCAGGAGCCAGAGCCTTCAGCTATCAGGCTCCTCTCCTGTGGAATCATCTTCCTGTTACGGTCCGGGAGGCAGACACCGTCTCCACATTTAAGACTAGACTTAAGACTTTCCTCTTTGATAAAGCTTATAGTTAGGGCTGGCTCAGGCTTGACCTGTACCAGCCCCTAGTTAGGCTGACTTAGGCCTAGTCTGCCAGAGGACCCCCTATAATACACCAGGCACCTTCTCTCTGTCTCTCTCTCTCTTTCTCTCTCTATCTATCTCTCTCTCTTTCTCTCTCTCTCGTATCCTATTACTGCATCTTGCTAACTCGGCCATTCTGGATGTCACTAACTCGGCTTCTTCTCCGGAGCCTTTGTGCTCCACTGTCTCTCAGGTTAACTCGTATTGCAGCGGTGCCTGGATAGTGTGACGTGTGTGGTTGTGCTGCTGCCGTGGTCCTGCCAGATGCCTCCTGCTGCTGTTGCCATCATTAGTCATACTTCTACTGTTATTATTACACATATGATTATTATACTATCAGATATTAATATATTATTAGTAATTATAATATTATTACTTTCATGAATGTTGTTGTAAGCTACTGTCATTACCGTCTGTCCTGCATCTCTCTCTCTCTCTCTCTCTCTCTCTCTCTTTCTCTGCCGCAAGTGGAGGTGAGCTGACGATATCTGTATACAGACAAAGATCTGCTGTGATAAAGATGAAGCTCTGCTGTGATGTTAATTTATCATGTTGATCTGTTCTGTACGACATCTATTGCACGTCTGTCCATCCTGGAAGAGGGATCCCTCCTCAGTTGCTCTTCCTGAGCTTTCTACCGTTTTTCCCTGTTAAAGGGTTTTTTGGGGAGTTTTTCCTGTGATATTGGGCTTTATAAATAAAATTGATTGATTGATTGATTGACTGTCTCATCTGTTGTGATTAAATGTTTTGAAAGGATCATTGTCAGTATGCTTAAATCTGAGGTTGTTGGTTGTGTTGATCCTCTACAGTTTGTCTACACACAGGGTTGCAGCACTGAGGATGGAGCTATTTCTGTCACTCTGCATCGAGAGGACCCCAAAGCATATGCTAGAGTGTAATTTGCAGATTTTAGTTCAGCTTTTAACACAGTCCAACTCTACCTGATCATTCAGAAGTGAATCAACATGAAAGTGAATTCTTTTATCATCAAATGGTTTTATTCTTTCTTAACAAATACGACCCAACGAGTCAGAGTGAACAGCTCCCTTTCAGCAGTCACACAGTGGAGCACAGGTGTGTCTCAGGGCTGTGTCCCTTCTCCTGTACTCTTTACATTGTACACCAAAGAATGTAGTGCACATCCCAACAATCATGTCATCAAATTTTCAGATGACATCATCATCTTGAGCCTGTTAGATGTGAATGTTTGCCCCTCTGTGTATTTCAGTGAGATGGACACTTTAAGACCTGGTGTGATGACAACTATCTTGTGTTAAAGACAAAATAAACTAAATTGATGATCTTCGACCCTGAGTGAACTGTAGCTCATGACCCTGTCACAGCAACAGGTGTCCTCCAACAAACACCCAGGACTAATGTTGGCTAATAATCTGAGCTGGAGCGTTCATGTCAACCACATGTGTGACAGATTAGCAGATTAGGTGTGTTAGCTGCAGCTGTTTGAGGTCTAAACTGAGATCGTGTTAACATTCTACAGTGCCGTATTAGCAAGCATTATAAGATATGGTATGACAGTGTGGTTCGGCTCCCTTACGGTCCAGTGTGAGGCTAGACCTCAAGAAATGGTGACAACTGCCATGAAGTTAATGGGGAAACACGACCAACTCCAGTCTCTCCAGTCACTTTATGAGCGTCCGCTCTCCCTACTAGGGTAGTGGGGGGGCCTACTGCTGTGGATCCACTATCCTAGTCCTCTCCTGGGACAGTAAAGTGAATGTCTCTGGGTTGTGGACAAAACGAGACATATCATGTTCATGACAGTCATGTTGAACTTTGGGATTCACTGACAATTAATGGAGATAGTGATCGATGGATTAATGTAGACAGTGACGGACACATTAATGGACACAGTGATGGATGGATTAATGGAAACGATGGACAAATGAATGGAGACAATGATGGACAGATTAATGAAGAAAATGATGGACGGATTAATGTATACAATGATGGACGGATGATGGACAATAAGACAGTGAGACATAAACCTGATGTCCGTTTTTAGAAGACATATTTTAGGTTGTACTCACCGACTGGATCCACAAAATCACAGTGATCTACAAAGTCTCTCTTTCCCATGTAGACGGACACCTGGAAGACAGCGCATCCACACAACGTTCAGAGTGAGACAGTGATGCAGGACTGAGCTGACAACCTCAGGTCTCTACAGAACAATTGTTGGTGCAAAACTTACCGACTTGTCCCGAGACACTTTCTTAAAGACGACGTGTTTAGGACTCATATTGACGGACAGACAGACGCCTCAACCTGCAGGACAGGACTCACACATGAAGGGCCCTATTTAGATGGTCTAAAGCGGACGGCGGAGGGCGCATAGTCCATGTCGCAATTGTCATTGCTATTTAGATGCAGGCGCAGTTGTCATTTTCACGCCCTGCGCCCTCGACGTCTAACTAGCAAATTAACTTGCGCTCCTCTGGGTGTGTTGGTCTAAAATGAGGAGTGGTCAGGAGCAGTCATGGTGCGTTGCTAATTAGATGACGTAAAAAGCAAATGTGCCAGTGACCAACAAAAACCTGGTCTAAAGTCAACGGCGCAGTAATTTGCTGTTAAACAAGTAAGTAATATGCGTCTCTAGGCGGGTGCACAACGCGCGCGGCAGACACACACGGAGCAGCCACACATATGCAAAAGATAAATAAAAATATGATTACAATCTGAAAGGTTATTATTGTGCACGTTAAAATATTTATCAGAAACACGTCTTCAGTCATTAATCAGAATGATCTAATCACAGTAATAATGATCATCATGATCTGGGAGGTCTGCTCGCAGTGTCCGAATATACGGAACTGCTCAGGATGCTGGAGAGGGAGCTGGGCTCTCTAACCTCCCGGGTTAAAATAAAATAAATTGAATAGTTTACATTCATTTGTTGACAGCGTTTCTCTTGTGTGTGCGCTCTCTCTCTTTCTCTCTCTTAGTCTCACTGTGTTTCTTTTGTTTTGGCTTTTCTAAGATGACAGATGCTGAATATATACTCTCTATCTGATGCTGTGGCTGTTTGTTGCTGACTGAGAGGGACGTGAACTCAGCTGTGTTAATCAAATCAGGTTGGGTTTCCATTACGTGTGCCAAACGGTGCCAATCCCCTTTGATCTGACATCAGATGTGACGGGACAGTCGATATAGAGACACATTTATCGTCTCCTCAGCTGTAAAACACTCACTCCCTCCAGTTGGTAGGTCCACCATCTAACTAGCTCTCCACCGTGCGCTCCAATCAGCCTCATTTAAAGGGAATGAGAGGTGACACTGATTGGCTTATTGAACAACACGCCCAAAACACACCCAGGACTAATTCACAGAGTAAATCCAACCCTTTCAGACTCTCCGCCATGGCGCACAGTCTGAAAATGCTCTGTCTAACTAGCAAGTGACTGGGACACGCCCATGCGCTGCACACCTTGCGCTTTGCATTTTAGACCATCTAAATAGGGCTCGAAATGTCCTCAACCACCTGAGACCCAAATGTCCAAGTGTCCACGGACGAGATGATAATAAAGTCCCAACGTCTTCAAACGAGACAATAATTAAGTCCCAATGTCCTCAAATGAGACGAAAATATCAATTCAAATCAAAGAACTTTATTTTTCCGTTAGGAACTTCGTCTGTGAAGAGGGACAGTGCATATTAAACAAAATAAATACAAATAGATGAATACAAATGTTAAAAAGTTAAAAATACAAATACAAGTTAAAAGGAGAGAAAAACAAACACACACACCCACAAGCATACACATACCAGATCAAATCAGCTGTTATACAAAAGTCCCAACGTCTTCAAACTAGACAAAAAGTCCCAATGTCCTCACACGAGACATAATACAGTCCCAACCGTCCTCAAATGAGACGATAATACAGTCCCAACGTCCTCAAATGAGACGATAATAAAGTCCTAACGTTCTCTAACGAGATGAAAATAACGCCCCAGCGTCCTCAAATGAGACGATAATACAGTCCCAACATACTCTAACGAGACAATAATAAGGTCCTAACGTCCTCTAACGAGACGAAAATAAAGTCCCAATGTCCTCAAATGTGACGATAATACAGTCCCAACATACTCTAATGACACAATATTAAGGTCCTAAAATCCTCTAATGAGACGAAAATAAAGTCCTAACATCCTCAAGTGAGACGATAATACAGTCCCAACATACTCTAATGAGACGATAATAAGGTCCTAACATTCTCTAACGAGACAAAAATAAAGTCCCAACGTCCTCAAATGAGACGATAATAAGGTCCTAACGTCCTCTAACGAGACGAAAATAAAGTCCCAACATCCTCAAACGAGACGAAAATACAGTCCCAACATACTGTAATGAGACAATAATAAGGTCCTAACATCCTCTAACGAGACAAAAATAAGGTCCTAACATCCTCTAATGAGATTAAAATAAAGTCCCAATGTCCTAAAATGAGATGATAATACAGTCCCAACATACTGTAATGAGACAATAATAAGGTCCTAACATCCTCTAACGAGATGAAAATAAAGTCCTAACGTCCTCAAATGAGATGATAATACAGTCCCAACATACTCTAACGAGACAATAATAAGGTCCTAATGTCCTCAAACGAGACGAAAATAAAGTCCCAGCGTCCTCAAATGAGATAATACAGTCCCAACATACTCTAACGAGACAATAATAAGGTCCTAATGTCCTCTAACGAGACGAAAATAAAGTCCCAGCGTCCTCAAATGAGACGATAATACAGTCCCAACATACTCTAACGAGACGATAATAAGGTCCTAATGTCCTCTAACGAGACGAAAATAAAGTCCCAGCGTCCTCAAATGAGACGATAACACAGTCCCAACATTCTCTAACGAGACGATAATAAGGTCCTAACATACTCTAACGAGACGAAAATAAAGTCCCAGCGTCCTCAAATGAGACGATAATACAGTCCCAACATACTCTAATGAGACGATAATAAGGTCCTAGCGTCCTCTAACGAGACGAAAATAAAGTCCCAATGTCCTCAAATGAGACGATAATACAGTCCCAACGTCCTCAAATGAGATGATAATACAGTCCTAATGTCCTCTAACGAGATGAAAATAAAGTCCCAATGTCCTCACACGAGACAATTAAGTCCCAATGTGCTCAAACTAGACAAAAATAAAGTCCCAATGTCCTCACATGAGATGATAATAAAGTCCCAATGTCCTCAAATAAGAGGATAATAAAGTCCAACCGTCCTCAAATGAGACAATAATAGAGGCCAAACGTCCTCAAACGAGACAATAATAAAGTCCCAATGTCCTCAAACGAGACAATAATACAGTCCCAATGTCCTCAAACGAGACGATAATACAGTCCCAACATACTCTAATGAGACGATAATAAGGTCCTAGCGTCCTCTAACGAGACGAAAATAAAGTCCCAATGTCCTCAAATGAGACGATAATACAGTCCCAACGTCCTCAAATGAGATGATAATACAGTCCTAATGTCCTCTAACGAGACGAAAATAAAGTCCCAATGTCCTCACACGAGACAATTAAGTCCCAATGTGCTCAAACTAGACAAAAATAAAGTCCCAATGTCCTCACATGAGATGATAATAAAGTCCCAATGTCCTCAAATAAGAGGATAATAAAGTCCAACCGTCCTCAAATGAGACAATAATAGAGGCCAAACGTCCTCAAACGAGACAATAATAAAGTCCCAGTGTCCTCAAACGAGACAATAATACAGTCCCAATGTCCTCAAACGAGACGATAATACAGTCCCAACATACTCTAATGAGACGATAATAAGGTCCTAGCGTCCTCTAACGAGACGAAAATAAAGTCCCAATGTCCTCACATGAGATGATAATAAAGTCCCAATGTCCTCAAATAAGAGGATAATAAAGTCCAAACGTCCTCAAATGAGACAATAATAGAGGCCAAACGTCCTCAAACGAGACAATAATAAAGTCCCAATGTCCTCAAACGAGACAATAATACAGTCCCAATGTCCTCAAACGAGACGATAATAAAGTCCCAGTGTCCTTGACCCAGACAACAGTAAAGTCCCAACGTCCTCAAACGAGATGATTATAAGGTCCCAATGTCCTCAAACTAGTCAATAATAAAGTCACAGTGTCCTCAAACGAGACGACAGCAAAGTCCCACTGTCCTCAAATGAGTGCGTGCTAATTAACAGCGTCTTACCACTGTTGATAAATCGGTCTTATGTGTCGTCATATCAAACTTCAAACATGATGAATCATAAATAAAGTTTCAACCATAAAATCGAATCAGGTTTTGGACCTTGTCAACGTCTGTCTCAGGATCAGTTGCAGACTGACTTGGCAGAGATGGCAGCCATCTTGTTTTTACATGGATTAGTGTCCACGATGGAGGACAACAGGTCTGAGTAAAGCAGGGTGAAGTGTCAGGAACATTAAACCCAGAATGCGACATTCTCATCTGAGGACACAGGGTCTTAGTTTGAAATGACCTAATTATCATCTCTTAAAAATCAGGTTTTATTTCATGTCCTTTTTTCATAATATTTTTCTGGTAGAATTAAAACTAATAAATTATTTTCACTTTCATCAAGAAAGAAAACAAAAGAATCTGTTTTTCTGTTTCTGTCAAACAAACTGAAATAATTTTTAAGAGTCAAACTGATTCACCAAGTAAAGAATTTAGAATAGATTGTTATGAAATCACAAATTCACATTTCTTCTGTCTGATAATAATAATGATGATGATGATAATAACATTTCTAATTATAATAAGCATAATAATAATAATAACGATATAATAATGAAAATAACATTTCTAATAATAATGATTATAATTATAATAATAAAAATGATTATCAATTAAAAAAATAATGAATAATAAATAAATAAAGCAAAGACTGACCTGGGAGTAGAGATGTGAGCGTGTCGACAGCAGCAGCAGGTTTCAAACAGCTGATCAGCTCAATTTATAATCCACAGAAACACACACACACACACACACACACTTACACGCCGGGTCAGCAGGCCGATTATTACAGACAGAACACACACACACCCATAATCCTCCACACACCGCACAACAAACACACGTGTCTGTGACACACCTGTCATTAACACACCTGTCTATAACACACCTGTCACTAACACACCTGTCTATAACACACCTGTCACTAACACACCTGTCTGAAACACACCTCTCACTAACACACCTGTCTGAAACACACCTGTCTGTAACACACCTGTTGATAACACACCTGTCGCTAACACACCGGTCTGAAACACACCTGCCTGTAACACACCTGTCACTAACACACCTGTCGCTAACACACCTGTCTGTAACACACCTGTCGCTAACACACTGTCGCTAACACACTTGTCTCTAAAACACCTGCCGCTAACACACCTGTCTGTAACACACCTGTCACTAACACACCTGTCTGCAACACACCTGTCTCTAACACACCTGTCACTAACACACCTGTCACTAACACAGCTGTCTGCAACACATATGTAACTAACACACATGCCTGTAACACACCTGTCTGAAAAACACCTGCCTGTAACACACCTGTCAGCAACACATCTGTCACTAACACACCTGCCTGTGACACATCTGTCTGTAACACACCTGTCTGCAACACACCTGTCACTAACACACCTGTCTGCAACACACCTGTCACTAACACACCTGTCTGCAACACATCTGTCACTAACACACATGCCTGTAACACACCTGTCTGAAACACACCTGTCTGAAACGCACCTGTCTGTAACACACCTGTCACTAACACACCTGTCTCTAACACACCCATCTGTAAAACCGGTTTGAAACACACCTGTCTGTAACACACCTGTCTCTAATGCACCCATCTGTAAAACCGGTCTGAAACACACCTGTCTGTAACACACCTGCCTGTAACACACCTGTCTGTAACACACCTGTCGCTAACACACCTGTCTGTAACACACATGTCTGTAAAAAAAACTGTCTGTAACACACCTACCTATGACAAACCTGTCACTAACACACCTGTCTGTAACACACCTGCCTGTGGCACACCTGCCTGTGACACACCTGTCTGTAACACATCTGTCTGTAACACACCTGTCTCTAATACACCCATCTGTAAAACCGGTCTGAAACACACCTGCCTTTAACACACCTGCCTGTGACACACCTGTCTGCAACACACCTGTCACTAACACACCTGTCACTAACACACCTGTCACTAACACAGCTGTCTGCAACACATCTGTCACTAACACACATCCCTGTAACACACCTGTCTGAAAAACACCTGCCTGTAACACACCTGTCTGCAACACATCTGTCACTAACACACCTGCCTGTGACACACCTGTCTGTAACACACCTGTCTGCAACACACCTGTCACTAACACACCTGTCTGCAACAAATCGGTCACTAACACACATGCCTGTAACACACCTGTCTGAAACACACCTGCCTGTGACACACCTGTCTGTAACACACCTGTCACTGACACACCTGTCTCTAACACACCCATCTGTAAAACCGGTTTGAAACACACCTGCCTGTAACACACCTGTCTGTAACACACCTGTCACTAACACACCTGTCTGTAACACACCTGTCGCTAATCAATCAATCAATCAATCAATCAATTTTATTTATAAAGCCCAATATCACAAATAGAATTTGCCTCACAGGGCTTTACAGCATACGACATCCCTCTGTCCTTTAGACCCTCACAGCGGATAAGGAAAAACTCCCCAAAAAAACCCCTTTACCGGGGAAAAAAAAATGGTAGAAACCTCAGGAAGAGCAACTGAGGAGGGATCCCTCTTCCAGGACGGACAGACGTGCAATAGATGCCGTACAGAACAGATCAGCATAACAAATTAACAGTAATCTGTATGACACAATACAATAATCTGTATGACATCCTCGGTAATGACAGTAGCTTACAACAACATTCATGAAAGTAATAATATTGTCGTTATAGTTCTGGCTACTGTGGTACAATATGTTGAAAGTATATATTAGTATCTGGCAGTATACATGTATGATAATAATCATATGTGTATAGTAACAGTAGAAGTATGACTAATGACTAATGATGGCAGCAGCAGCAGCAGCAGCAGCAGGAGGCATCTGGCAGGACCACGGCAGCAGCACAACCACACACGTCACACTATCCAGGCACCGCTGCAATACGAGTTAACCTGAGAGACAGTGGAGCACAAAGGCTCCGGAGAAGAAGCCGAGTTAGTGACATCCAGAATGGCCGAGCAAACAAGATACAGTAATAGGATACGCGAGAGCGAGAGAGAGAGAGAGAGAGAGAGAGAGAAGGTGTCCGATGCATTATAGGTGGTCCTCCGGCAGACTAGGCCTAAGTCAGCCTAACTAGGGGCTGGTACAGGTCAAGCCTGAGCCAGCCTTAACTATAAGCTTTATCAAAGAGGAAAGTCTTAAGTCTAGCCTTAAATGTGGAGACGGTGTCTGCCTCCCAGACCGTAACAGGAAGATGATTCCACAGGAGAGGAGCCTGATAGCTGAAGGCTCTGGCTCCTGATCTACTTTTGGAGACTTTAGGGACCACGAGTAACCCTGCGTTTCTCAGAGCGCAGAGTTCTGGTGGGATAATATGGCACTATGAGCTCTCTAAGATATGACGGAGCTTGACCATTTAGAGCTTTATAAGTTAACAGTAGGATTTTAAATTCAATTCTGGATTTTACAGGGAGCCAGTGCAGAGAAGCTAAAACAGGAGAAATATGATCTCGTTTCTTAGTTCCTGTTAGTACTCGTGCTGCTGCATTCTGAATTAGCTGGAGAGTTTTTAATGATTTACTAGAGCTACCTGATAATAGAGAGTTACAGTAATCCAGCCTTGAGGTAACAAAAGCATGGACCAATTTTTCTGCATCTTTTTGGGTCAGGATAGGCCTAATTTTTGCGATATTACGCAGATGAAAAAATGCAGTCCGTGAGGTTTGTTTTAAATGAGAATTAAAAGACAAATCTTGATAAAATGTTACTCCGAGGTTTCTTACGGTACTGCTAGAGGCCAGAGCAATGCCATCGAGAGAAACTATGTCATCAGATAAAGAGTCTCTGAGTTGTTTGGGGCCAAGAACAATAACTTCAGTTTTGTCTGAATTTAACATCAGGAAATTGGTGCTCATCCAAGTTTTTATGTCTTTAAGACAATTATGAAGTTTAGTTAATTGATTACTTTCTTCTGGCTTCATCGATAAATACAGCTGTGTATCATCCGCATAACAATGGAAATTTATAGAGTGATTTCTAATGATGTTGCCTAAAGGAAGCATATATAGAATAAATAGGATTGGTCCAAGCACAGAACCTTGCGGAACTCCAAAACAAACTTTAGTACGTACGGATGATTCATTATGAACGTCAACAAATTGAAAACAATCAGATAAATAAGATTTAAACCAGCTTAGTGCAGAACCTTTTAGGCCAATTAAGTGTTCCAGTCTCTGTAGCAGAATTTCATGGTCAACAGTGTCAAACGCCGCACTAAGATCTAATAAAACAAGTACAGAGACGAGTCCTTTATCTGAAGCAATCAGAAGGTCATTTGTAATTTTAACTAGTGCTGTCTCAGTGCTATGACGCACTCTAAATCCTGACTGTAATTCCTCAAATAAATTATTATCATGGAGAAAATCACACAGCTGGTCTGCGACTACTTTCTCAAGGATCTTTGACATAAAGGGAAGATTAGATATTGGTCTATAGTTGGCTAACACCTCTGGATCCAGGCTGGGCTTTTTTAGTAGAGGTTTAATTACAGCTACCTTAAAAGACTGTGGTACATAGCCTGTTAATAAGGATATTGATCATATCTAATATATGAGTGTTAACTAAAGGTAAGACCTCCTTGAGTAGCCTAGTTGGGATGGGGTCTAGGAGACACGTTGATGATTTAGATGAAGAAATCACTGCGGTCAATTCTTGAAGAGAAATTAGGGAGAAGCAATCTAAATAAATATTAGGTGTTACAGCTGTTTTGAGGTTAGATAGGTACTATCTGAGGACAGGAGGTCATGAATTTTGCCTCTAATAGTTAGAATTTTGTCATTAAAGAAGCTCATAAAATCATTACTGCTAAGGGCTAAAGGAATGCAAGGCTCAATAGAGCTTTGACTCTCAGTCAGCCTGGCTACAGTGCTGAAAAGAAACCTGGGGTTATTTTTGTTTTCTTCTATTAAAGCTGAGTAATAGTTTGCTCTGGCATTGCGGAGGCCCTCTTATAAGTTTTGAGACTGTCTGCCCAGATTAAACGAGATTCTTCCAGTTTGGTTAATCGCCAATTCCTTTCAAACTTTCGCGATGTTTGTTTTAATTTACGGGTTTCAGAGTTATACCAAGGAGCGAACTTTCTTTGTTTTGTTAACTTCTTTTTAAGAGGAGCTACAGAGTCGAGTGCTGTTCGCAGCGAGCTTACGGCGCTATCAACAAATTGATCAATTCGGGAGAGGTTAAAGTCGGTAAGGGAAACCTCTGTTACTAAAGGACTTGGTATTGAATTTAACGACGGAGTAATCATTTCCTTAAATTTTGCGACAGCACTATCTGATAAACATCTGGTATAGTAACTGTTGCTGAGTGGCGTGTAATCGAGTAAAAAGAAATCAAAAGTAATCAAATAATGATCCAATAGCGAGGGATTCTGTGGAAAGACTGTTAGGTTATCAATTTCAATTCCATACGTCAGAACTAGATCGAGGGTATGGTTAAAACAGTGAGTGGGTTCATGTACACCTTGACTGAAGCCAATGGATTGTCTAAAGAAGGGGATAACAGTGAGGGGATGACGCGGAGTCATGTGACGCCAGGGAGTCATTATCAACATCGACATGAATGTTAAAATCGCCTACAATAATAACTTTATCTGATTTTAGAACTAGACTGGATAAAAACTCTGAGAATTCAGATATAAATTCAGAATACGGGCCAGGAGCACGGTACACAAAAACAAATAAAAGTGGCTGCGAGGTTTTCCAGGTCGGATGTAAAAGACTAAGAACGAGGCTTTCAAATGAATTATAATCTAGTTTTGGTTTAGGGCTGATTAACAGACTAGAATTAAAAATGGCTGCAACTCCCCCTCCTCGGCCGCTGCCTCGAGGAATGTGGGTATTATTATGACTGGGAGGAGTGGATTCATTTAGACTGACATATTCATCTTGACACAGCCAGGTTTCAGTGAGACTAAGTAAATCAATATGATTATCTGATATTAATTCGTTTACTAACACTGCTTTAGACTAAAGAGACCTGATATTTAACAGTCCGCATTTAATTCTCCTGTTTTGTCTTTCTGTCACAGAAGAGGTTTTAATTTTTATGAGGTTGTTTTGCACAACTCCTCTTTGTTTAATTTTAGATTTAAATAATTTAGGTGGTCGGGGGACAGACACCGTTGGTATAAAACTATGGAAACTATGGCTGGGTAAGTGAACTAGAAGCTCAGAGAGGCGTATAGGACTGTGACTCTGTCCTGGTCTCAACTCTGGGTTGTCAGGGATTTAATTTGCTAATAAAATTTTCCAGGTTCCTAGAAATGAGAGCAGCTCCATCCAAAGTGGGATGAATGCCGTCTCTCCTAATGAGACCAGGTTTTCCCCAGAAAGTTTTGCCAATTATTAACGAAACCCACATTGTTTGCGGGACACCACCTGGACAGCCAGCGATTAAATGATGACATGCGGCTAAACATGTCATCAGAGGTCAGATTAGGGAGGGGTCCAGAGAAAACTACGGAGTCCGACATCGTTTTAGCGTATTCACACACCGAGGCAATATTAATTTTAGTGACCTCCGATTGGCGTAACCGGGTGTCATTAACGCCGACGTGAATAACAATCTTACTGAATCTACGTTTAGCTTTAGTCAGCAGTTTTAAATTTGATTCGATGTCGCCCGCTCTGGCCCCAGGGATACATTTCACTATGGCCGCTGGTGTTGCTAACTTCACGTTCCGCAAAATAGAGCTGCCAATAACCAGAGTTTTATCGTCAGCGGGTGTGTCGCTGAGTGGGGAAAAGCGGTTGGAGACGTGAACAGGCTGGTGGTGAGCCGTGGGCTTCGGCTTGGAGCTATGCTTCTGCCGCACACTTATCCAACGTCCCGGCTGAACGGGAGTTACTGGAGGACCGCTAGCAGGAGCTAAGGCTGTGCTATGTGGCTCCGCACCGGCTACAGGGGGCTGGCTAACTACCGCAGCTACTGAGTGATTTTCCATGGTGCGGAGCCGCGCTTCTAATTCACTAAGCCTCGCCTCCAGCGCAACAAATAAGCTACACTTATTACACTTACCACTGTCACTAAAGGAGGCAGAGGCATAACTGAACATGTGGCACACCGGGCAAGAGAGAGCAGAGGGAGAAGCCATCGCTAGCAGTAAAGCTAATGTAGCTACCAAGGCTAGTAGCGTGTAAACAACAGCTAAGAGATTAGCGAGAAAGTCGTAGAAAGGAGGAGAGCTATGAGAGCTTTAACAGAACGAGTGTGGGTTAAGACTTGGAGTTGACGTTTTAAGCAACTAAAGTGAGAAAGCAGGCTAGTAGAATTCACCAGAGCAGCACAGAGACGCTGTCACAGAAACACCGGAAATGACACAACTTGCTTACCGCAATACGTCAGCACGTCCAAAAAACCGAGAGACTAGGCCTGCAACACACCTGTCTGTAACACACCTGTCACTAACACACCTGTCGCTAACACACCTGCCTGTAACACACCTGTCTGTAACACACCTGTCACTAACACACCTGTCACTAACACACCTGCCTGTAACACACCTGTCGCTAACACACCTGCCTGTAACACACCTCTCTGTAACACACCTGTCACTAACACACCTGTAGCTAACACACTTGTCTCTCTGTTACACACCTGTCACTAACACACCTGTCGCTAACACACATGCCTGTAACACACCTGTCTGAAACACACCTGCCTGTAACACACCTGCCTGTGACACACCTGTCTGTAACACACCTGTCTCTAATACACCCCACACCTGTCTGAAACACACCTGCCTGTAACACACCTGTCTGTAACACACCTGTCTGTAACACACCTGCCTGTAACACACCTGTCTGCAACACACCTGTCACTAACACACCTGTCACTAACACACGTCTCGCTAACACACCTGTCTGTAACACACATGTCGGTAAAAAAAACTGTCTGTAACACACCTACCTGTAACAAACCTGTCACTAACACACCTGTCTGTAACACACCTGCCTGTGGCACACCTGCCTGTGACACACCTGTCTGTAACACATCTGTCTGTAACACACCTGTCTCTAATACACCCATCTGTAAAACCGGTCTGAAACACACCTGCCTTTAACACACCTGTCACTAACACACCTGTCGCTAACACACCTGTCTGTAACACACCTGTCACTAACACACCTGTCTGTAAAACCGGTCTGAAACACACCTGTCTGTAACACACCTGTCACTAACACACCTGTCGCTAACACACCTGCCTGTAACACACCTGTCTGCAACACACCTGTCTGCAACACACCTGTCAGAACACAGCTGTCTGCAACACATCTGTCACTAACACACATGCCTGTAACACACCTCTCTGAAACACACCTACCTGTAACACACCTGCCTGTGACACACCTGTCTGTAACACACCTGTCACGAACACACCTGTCTCTAATACACCCATCTGTAAAACCGGTCTGAAACACACCTGCCTGTAACACACCTGTCGCTAACACACCTGTCTGTAAAACCGGTCTGAAACACACCTGCCTGTAACACACCTGCCTGTGACAAACCTGTCTGTAACACACCTGTCGCTAACACACCTGCCTGTAACACACCTGCCTGTAACACACTTGTCTGTAACACACCTGTCTGTAACACATCTGTCTGAAACACACCTGTCACTAACACACCTGTCTGTAACACACCTGCCTGTGACACACCTGTCTGAAACCTGTAAAACCGGTCTGAAACACATCTGTCTCAATTCAATCAATCAATCAATCTATCAGAAATACAATTTGCCTCACAGGGCTTTACAGCATACGACATCCCTCTGTCCTTTGGACCCTCACAGCTGATCAGGAAAAACTCCCCCAAAAAAAAACCTTTACCGGGGGAAAAAAAAATGGTAGAAACCTCAGGAAGAGCAACTGAGTAAGAGCAACACAGCTGTCTGAAACACACCTGTCTGTAACACACCTGTCACTAACACACCTGTCTGAAACACACCTGCCTGTGACACACCTGTCTGAAAAACACCTGTCTGTAACACACCTGTCACTAACACACCTGTCTGTAACACACCTGCCTGTAACACACCTGTCTGTAAAAAAAACCTGTCTGTAACACAACTGTCTGTAACACACCTGTCACTAACACACCTGTCTGTAACACACCTGCCTGTAACACACCTGTCACTAACACACCTGTCTGCAACACACCCGTCTGTAAAACCGGTCTGAAACACACCTCTCACTAACACACCTGCCTGTAACACACCTGTCACTAACACGCCCGTCTGAAACACACCTGTCTGTAACACACCTGTCACTAACACACATGTCACTAACACACCTGTCACTAACACACCCGTCTGTAAAACCGGTCTGAAACACACCTCTCACTAACACACCTGCCTGTAACACACATGTCACTAACACACCTGTCTGAAACACACCTGTCTGTAACACACCTGTCACTAACACACCCGTCTGTAAAACCGGTCTGAAACACACCTCTCACTAACACACCTGCCTGTAACACACATGTCACTAACACGCCCGTCTGAAACACACCTGTCTGTAACACACCTGTCACTAACACACATGTCACTAACACACCTGTCACTAACACACCCGTCTGTAAAACCGGTCTGAAACACACCTCTCACTAACACACCTGCCTGTAACACACATGTCACTAACACACCTGTCTGAAACATACCTGTCTGTAACACACCTGTCACTAACACGCCCGTCTGTAAAACCGGTCTGAAACACACCTCTCACTAACACACCTGCCTGTAACACACATGTCACTAACACACCTGTCTGAAACACACCTGTCACTAACACACGTCACTAACACACGTCTGAAACACACCTGTCACTAACACACATGTCACTAACACACATGTCACTAACACACCTGTCACTAACACACCTGTCACTAACACACCTGTCTGTAACACACCTGTCTGTAACACACCCGTCTGTAAAACCGGTCTGAAACACACCTCTCACTAACACACCTGCCTGTAACACACATGTCACTAACACACCTGTCTGTAAAACCGGTCTGAAACACACCTGTCTGTAACACACCTCTCACTAACACACCTGTCTGTAAAACCTGTCTGAAACACATCTGTCACTAACACACCTGTCTGTAACACACCTGTCACTAACACACCTGTCTCTAACACACCCATCTGTAAAACCGGTCTGAAACACACCTGCCTGTAACACACCTGTCACTAACACACCTGTCACTAACACATCTGTCTGAAACACACCTGTCACTAACACACCTGTCTGAAACACACCTGCCTGTAACACACCTGTCACTAACACACCTGTCGCTAGTACACCTGTCTGTAACACACCTGTCTCTAACACACCTGTCACATCTCTAAAAGCATAGGCACATCAGTGTGATACCCTGATAACTGGAGCACACCCTCCGGTCCCCTTTTTTAAAAATGGGAACCACCACCCCAGTCTGCCACTCCACAGGAACTGTGTCTGACCTCCACATGACACTAATAAGGCCTGTCAACCAATACAGTCCAACAACGTTTGGGTTTACCAGGTATGTCCTGCAGCCTCCCCTGCCAACTGATCCAACTCACCACCAGGTGGTGATCAGCTAACAGGTCTACTCCTCTCTTCACCGGAGTGTCTGAGACATAGATAGACCGCAGATCTGAAGACATTACCATAGTCGAAAATTGATCTTTAGCCTAAAGTGTTCTAGTACCAGGTACTTATGAACCTATTGTGCTCAAACATGGTGTTCATTATGGCTGAGTCATGACTGACAGAAGTCCAATCACAAAACACCATCTCCGTCATTGCCCACATGAGTGTCAAAGTCCCCCAGTCGAGTCCCCAGCCAGCACCACTTCCAGGACACTTCCCAATGACTCCATGAAGGCCAGGTACTCCAAACAGCACCAACACCAGTCAAGAGACCTGCTCTTAGCAACACCAGTCATATTGAGGCGACACAGCTCCAACAAAGCTCTGACACAGCTCCAACACAGCTCTGACATAGCTTCTACACAGCTCTGACATAGCTTCTATACAGCTCTGACACAGCTCTGACATAGCTTCTATATAGCTCTGACATAGCTTCTATACAGCTCCGACATAGCTTCTACACAGCTCTGACATAGTTTCTACACAGCTCCGACATAGCTTCTACACAGCTTAGACACAGCTCCGACATAGCTTCTACACAGCTCTGACATAGCTTCTATATAGCTCTGACATAGCTTCTATACAGCTCCGACATAGCTTCTACACAGCTTAGACACAGCTCCGACATAGCTTCTACACAGCTCTGACATAGCTTCTATATAGCTCTGACATAGCTTCTACACAGCTCCGACATAGCTTCTACACAGCTTAGACACAGCTCCGACATAGCTTCTACACAGCTCTGACATAGCTTCTATATAGCTCTGACACAGCTCCGACATAGCTTCTACACAGCTCTGACATAGCTTCTATACAGCTCTGACATAGCTTCTACACAGCTCCGACATAGCTTCTACACAGCTCTGACATAGCTTCTACACAGCTCTGACATAGCTTCTACACAGCTCTGACATAGCTTCTACACAGCTCTGACATAGCTTCTACACAGCTCTGACATAGCTTCTACACAGCTCCGACATAGCTTCTACACAGCTCTGACATAGCTTCTACACAGCTCCGACATAGCTTCTACACAGCTCTGACATAGCTTCTATACAGCTCCGACATAGCTTCTACACAGCTTGGACACAGCTCTGACATAGCTTCTACACAGCTTGGACACAGCTCCGACATAGCTTCTACACAGCTCTGACATAGCTTCTACACAGCTCCGACATAGCTTCTACACAGCTCTGACATAGCTTCTATACAGCTCCGACATAGCTTCTACACAGCTTTGACACAGCTCCGACATAGCTTCTACACAGCTTGGACACAGCTCCGACATAGCTTCTACACAGCTCTGACATAGCTTCTACACAGCTCCGACATAGCTTCTACACAGCTCTGACATAGCTTCTATACAGCTCCGACATAGCTTCTACACAGCTTTGACACAGCTCCGACATAGCTTCTACACAGCTTAGACACAGCTCCGACATAGCCTCTACACAGCTCTGACATAGCTTCTACACAGCTTAGACACAGCTCCGACATAGCTTCTACACAGCTCTGACATAGCTTCTATACAGCTCCGACATAGCCTCTACACAGCTCTGACATAGCTTCTACACAGCTTAGACACAACTCTGACATAGCTTCTACACAGCTTTGACACAACTCTGACATAGTTTCTACACAGCTCCGACACAGCTTCTACACAGTTCTGATACAGCTTCTACACAGCTTAGACACAGCTCCGATATAGTTTCTATACAGCTCCAACACAGCTCTGACACAGCTCCAACATAGCTTCTACACAGCTCCGACACAGCACCGACATAGCTTCTTCACAGCTCTGACATAGCTTCTACACAGCTTCTACACAGCTCCGACACAGCTTCAACATGGTGGTGCTCGGCCCAGGGCTCGTGAGGTGCCCCACACCCACCCAGCGCCTCTCACCCTGAGAACAACAGTCCTGCCCCTCTTCTGGAGGTCAGTTACAGAACTGTTGCCACAAGTGGAGGTGAGCTAACGATATCTGTATACAGACAAAGATCTGCTGTGATGAAGACGAAGCTCTGCTGTGATGTTAACTTATCATGTTGATCTGTTCTGTACGACATCTATTGCACGTCTGTCCGTCCTGGAAGAGGGATCCCTCCTTAGTTGCTCTTCCTGAGCTTTCTACCGTTTTTCCCTGTTAAAAGGTTTTTTGGGGAGTTTTTCCTGATCAGCTGTGAGGGTCTAAAGGACAGAGGGATGTCGTATGCTGTAAAGCCCTGTGAGGCAAATTGTGATTTGTGATATTGGGCTTTATAAATAAAATTGAGTGATTGATTGATTGATGAAGATATGCTGTGATGAAGATGATAAAGTCAATCAATCAATCAATCAATTTTATTTATAAAGCCCAATATCACAAATACAATTTGCCTCACAGGGCTTTACAGCATACGACATCCCTCTGTCCTTTGGACCCTCACAGCGGATAAGGAAAAACTCCCCAAAAAACCCCCTTTACCGGGGAAAATAAAATGGTAGAAACCTCAGGAAGAGCAACTGAGGAGGGATCCCTCTTCCAGGACGGACAGACGTGCAATAGATGTCGTACAGAATAGATCACCATAACAAATTAACAGTAATCTGTATGACACAATACAATAATCTGTATGACATCCTCGATAATGACAGTAGCTTACAACAACATTCATGAAAGTAATAATATTGTCGTTATAGTTCTGGCTACTGTGGTACAATATGTTGAAAGTATATATTAGTATCTGGCAGTATACATGTATGATAATAATCATATGTGTATAATAACAGTAGAAGTATGACTAATGATGGCAGCAGCAGCAGCAGGAGGCATCTGGCAGGACCACGGCAGCAGCACAACCACACACATCACACTATCGAGGCACCGCTGCAATACGAGTTAACCTGAGAGACAGTGGAGCACAAAGGCTCCGGAGAAAAAGCCGAGTTAGTGACATCCAGAATGGCCGAGCAAACAAGATACAGTAATAGGATACGCAAGAGCGAGAGCGAGAGAGAGAGAGAGAGAGAGAGAGAGAGAGAGAGAGAGAGAGAAGGTGCCCGGTGCATTATAGGTGGTCCTCCGGCAGACTAGGCCTAAGTCAGCCTAACTAGGGGCTGGTACAGGGCAAGCCTGAGCCAGCCCTAACTATAAGCTTTATCAAAGAGGAAAGTCTTAAGTCTAGCCTTAAATGTGGAGACGGTGTCTGCCTCCCGGACCGTAACAGGAAGATGATTCCACAGGAGAGGAGCCTGATAGCTGAAGTAGAAACAGTTTAACTTTTTATCATGACAACGGTCAGTTTTCTCCTTAGCTATGACACTTAAGGCTTAATTGCTCCTTAGCTGAGGGACTTACTGAAGGATGTTGCACAGAATCCCTTAGGTTTCCTTTGTTGAGGGAAAACGTTCCGCCATTTACTGCAAACAAAGACATCTTACGGCAGCAATATTCTACGGTTACCATGACAAACACTTGTTTGTACTTGTGATAGCTAAGGTCTTTATACAGTGATTAAACTACATTTAAGGGATTCCTTAATTATAGTCAAGAATAGATCCTTAAATTTTTAAATGTTCTCTCTAAGTTTTCCTTAGAATTATAACTTAAAGGAAAACCTTAACTTAGTCTGAAGAATGTTTTTAGTTAAACTACCTTTGAAGGCTTCCTTAACTATAAGATCGAAATAAGGAGAAAATCGTAAATTCCTAGGTTGAATTTTAAGGAAAACTAAAGGGTGATTTTTATATTGAAGGCTTTTAAGTAAAACCTTGACACCTAACTTGTTTTGTGAGGTCTGAAGCTGTTGATCAGATTTTCAGCTTTCATTAAGTTTAATGAGTCTCTGTTCATATTATTAATAATCAATAATGACTGATGTGAGTCTGACTCTGTGAGTGTTCACATTATTAACCAATAATCAATAGTGGTAGATAAGAGTGTGAGTGTCCCATCAACAGACGTGTTTGTGTCTCTGTTGAGCCGATTAAGTTTCTGTCAGTCTGACTCAGCAGTCTGTCTGCTGACATCAGCAGCTTGCTTGCTCTCTCTCTCTCTCTCTCTCTCTCACACACACACACACACACACACACACACACACACAGAAGATTTGTGTATTCATGTTTCAATAACTGAGAACTTTACATTTTATTTTTGTTTACTTTATTAATCACACTAAACTTGACTTAAGTTAAGGGACCAAATTAAGGGTTTTTGATGAATATATTGTAGTTAAATCTGAGCCTGAGCACAGTGATGATATATATTATTTTCAGTATCTTCAGTCCTTACGTGTTGAAACACTTTAACATGAGGCACATTTATATTTTATTTACGTTTCATACTCCGATTCTTATTTCTTATAATTCTGTTCATCTGAAACTTTTCAGTTTGTTCTCAGATTTTTAATGCCACTCTGAATAAAGTGTAGTTTTTAAATAACCATTACTGAAGGAAATAAAAGTTTTTTTCAGCGTCAGAGACAACTGAGCAAAATGTTAAAAAAAAAACAAACATAAAACATGATTTATCAGTGACATAATTATGAGGGGTGTTTGGTGAATTATATTTTGAAAAATAAGAAAAAAGCTTTAAAGGTTCTTACCACATCAAGAAAAACATTAATAAAATCCTCCGTCACATGTGGGATCATTTTTAAGAACTGATATGAGACATTATAAAACCAATGAAGGCCTTAATTTAAGATAAAGGGATTCTTCAGCTTTAAGACATTTTGTTTGATAATGTTTTTAATTTGTCTTCCTTTTTAATCCTTGTTGAACATCCTGTTTGTTTGTTGAACATCCTATTTGTTTGTTTGTTGAACATCCTGTTTGTTTGAAGTGTTTGCTCTGAGCAGCCAACAGCGTCTTCATGATCGTGTTGTGATGATTTTAACCCTTCAGTGACTGGTTCATCCACAGACCTGCAGGCCAGGATGTGACATCATCACACCTGTGTGACAGAGACATCTGCTGGACGCATCAGGAATCTTCAGACACACAACAGGAAGTACACAGGAAGTGACGGCGCAGATGTGATTTAGGTTAGACAGACAGACAGATAGACAGACACCTCCGGCTGGACATAAAGACTTTATTATTAACCCTTTCACCTCCAGCTGGACATAAAGACTTTATTATTAACCCTTTCACCTCCGGCTGTATGAAGACGGCAGTTTGTTGAAAGCTCTAAAACGTAAACGTGACGGCAGAACCGCAGAGTCCACTCAGTCCCCATCAGTCTGTCTGAGTTCAACAACAAGGAGCTCCGTCACATCCTTCATCGTCCTCTCTGTCTCCACCTGTCCACAGTCCCTTCATCATCATCTTTATCAGCAGCAGCAGCAGATCCCTCAGCCAGTCACATGTCCGACCACAGGATGGCCTTGCTGCCTTTCTCCACACTGGCGACGTACGCTCCTGACGGCGACCACGACACCGAGTTGATGGCAGAGCTGCAGAAAGGACAATAAAACAGATGAACAACATGTGAGCACACGCATATATAACAAGGTGTGTTCCACTTATGTTATGAGGTGTGTCCCACATATATAACGAAGTGTATTCCACATATATAATGAGGTGTGTTCCACGTATATAACGAGGTGTGTTCCACGTATATAACAAGGTGTGTTCCACTTATGTTATGAGGTGTGTCCCACATATATAACGAAGTGTATTCCACATATATAATGAGGTGTGTTCCACGTATATAACGAGGTGTGTTCCACGTATATAACGAGATGTGTTCCACGTATATAACAAGGTGTGTTCCACTTATGTTATGAGGTGTGTCCCACATATATAACGAAGTGTATTCCACATATATAATGAGGTGTGTTCCACGTATATAACGAGGTGTGTTCCACGTATATAACAAGGTGTGTTCCACTTATGTTATGAGGTGTGTCCCACATATATAACGAAGTGTATTCCACATATATAATGAGGTGTGTTCCACGTATATAACGAGGTGTGTTCCACATATATAACGAGGTGTGTTCCACATATATAACAAGGTGTGTTCCACGTATATAACGAGGTGTGTTCCACATATATAACGAGGTGTGTTCCACATATATAACAAGGTGTGTTCCACGTATATAACGAAGTTTATTCCAGATATATAACGAGGTGTGTTCCACATATATAACGAGGTGTGTTCCACGTATATAACGAGGTGTGTTCCACGTGTATATAACAAGGTGTGTTCCACGTGTATATAACAAGGTGTGTTCCACTTATATAACAAGGTGTGTTCCACATATGTAACGAAGTGTATTCCACATATATAACTAAGTGTGTCCCACGTATATAACGAGGTGTGTTCCACGTATATAACGAGGTGTGTTCCACGTATATAACGAAGTGTATTCCACATATATAACGAAGTGTGTTCCACATATATAACGAGGTGTGTTCCACTTATGTTATGAGGTGTGTCCCACGTATATAACGAGGTGTGTTCCACGTATATAACGAGGTGTGTCCCACATATAGAACGAAGTGTATTCCACATATATAACGAAGTGTGTTCCACGTATATAACAAGGTGTGTTCCACTTATGTTATGAGGTGTGTCCCACATATATAACTAAGTGTATTCCACATATATAACAAAGTGTATTCCACGTATTTAACAAGGTGTGTTCCACTTATGTTATGAGGTGTGTTCCACATATATAACGAAGTGTATTCCACATATATAACGAAGTGAGTTCCACGTATATAACGAGGTGTGTTCCACGTATATAACGAGGTGTGTCCCACATATATAACAAAGTGTGTTCCACGTATATAACAAGGTGTGTTCCACTTATGTTATGAGGTGTGTTCCACATATATAACGAAGTGTATTCCACACATATAACGAGGTGAGTTCCACGTATATAACGAGGTGTGTTCCACGTATATAACGAGGTGTGTCCCACATATATAATTAAGTGTGTTCCACGTATATAACGAGGTGTGTTCCACATATATAACAAAGTGTGTTCCACGTATATAACGAGGTGTGTTCCACGTATATAACGTGGTGTGTTCCACATATATAACAAAGTGTGTTCCACGTATATAACGAGGTGTGTTCCACGTATATAACGAGGTGTGTTCCACGTATATAACGAGGTGTGTCCCACATATATAACAAAGTGTGTTCCACGTATATAACGAGGTGTGTCCCACATATATAACAAAGTGTGTTCCATGTATATAACGTGGTGTGTTCCAAGTATATAACGAGGTGTGTTACATGTATATAACGAGGTTTTGGTTTCTTACTTATGGTTCCGGTCCAGAGTTCGGTCCACTTTCCCCGTCACAACGTTCCAGATGTACAGAGCTCCGTCAGCTGATCCTCCGGCCACATAGCTGCCGTCAGGACTGAACATAACAAACAATCAAAAACTGAGCTGACTAAAATAAATCCCTCCCTTTATCAGAAGGCTTTTAATGTGAAACAGGAAGTGTCACTGACAGGAAGTTTAACAGTGACTGAATGAAGGCCAAAATACAACTGATCAGAACTAATTCACATTTGTTCTTGTTATTTTATATACACACATATTCATATATACGCATGCATATGTGTGTATATGTATATATACACGATGAGTTTACGAACACTCCACAGTGACGACATCTGCAGACTGAAACAACACGCCCCCTAAACAAGGAAACTAACGAGTGTTGAACACACCTGAAAGTGACTCTGGTCCAGTCGGCTCCACACTTGAAACCCTGAGCACTAAAAACACACACACACACACACACACACACACACACACACACAGTAATAATTTGTTTTCATCATCGATTTTAAATAGAAGAAGAAACAGGAAGTGCTGAGTGTTTGAGATGTCAGCAGGACTCTGATCTGACTTTTCCTCCTGAATAACCCTCTTACTCTCGTCTCACCTGAAGGTCTGTCTCACAGAGTTGGTGCGCAGGTCGATGATCTTCACCAGGTCGTCTCTAGAGCAGGTGAGCAGCTCGGTGCGGTCATGGTTCAGGTCCAGAGATGTGACTCTGCCCAGCAGCTCCAGTTCCTTCACTATACTCTCCGCTCTGACACACAGACGCCATGACACCATCAGTTCCTACAAAACCTACAGAACTCATTCAGTCCTGAAAACATCAGCGCATGAAACAATATTAATAAACACAGAGAGGACGGTCAAAACGGCCACACCTGTCCAACCCCACCAGTCCTAAGACTGAGAACAGGTAGTGTTGGACGTGGTGGTCCACAACTGTCCAACCCCGCCTGTCCTAAGACTGAAGACAGGTAGTGTTGGATGTGGTGGTGCAGATCTGTCAAACCCCACCTGTCCCCCTCTCAGACTGAGGACAGGTAATAAGAGTACCTGATGTCCCAGAATCGAACTTTCTTGTCAAAGTGTCCGCTCATGACGCACTGCTCCGTGCACACGATGTCATTACAGCTGGAACCAGCAAACACCGTCTTGGTACCTGCACAGGTGAGACAGCAAGGGATGATGGGATGAGCTGAGCAGACTGAGACTGCTGACCACCTGTCCCTGACAACTGTCCAATCACGTACAGACTTTGTTGCGAAGGTCCCACAGTTTGAGTGTTCGATCGTAGCTCCCAGAGACGATTCGAGTGTTGTCCAATAGGAATCGAGCTGATAGCACCTTCCCGCTGTGACCTGTCAAGGTGTGCTGGAGGGACACACAAATATACAACTGACGTACACCGGACATGTTGTCTGTTGGTGTGTTACAGTCTAACACAACTGTTATCATTACTACTGTAAAGTGCTATGGTGATTAAGTTTTAATGAACTTAAAAATAATAATGTCTTGTGATGTCACATGATGAAGCTGTGTCATGTCTTTTTGGTCTCAGCAGAAGAATGAGATCAGCACTCAGACCCCGCCTCATCAGCTTCACGCTCCATGCTGATTGGTTCTGTTGGATGTGACTCATCATCACACTGAGCCTGTAGGGTCTCTGTACAGACTCAGACTGTGATGTCACTTCCTGTCTGTCAGCAGCCCCTGGGACCATCACTGCATCACTAGAGCATGATGGGAGCACAGAGCAGGGGCTGCTGGGAGCCAAAATGGCCAACAGAGGGGAACCTGAGGTTCAGACCTTTTACATCACATCACTGACCAGAAGACTGACGATAAGTTATCTGTCGTCTGGCTGATACTAGCTCACATATATATGTATATATATATATATATAAATATAACTCGTATAAATGAAACACTGATGAACAACATGGACACCTGTCAGACAGGTAAAGACTGATCAGTGTCTCATTATGATGTAGTGTGAGGTGAGAGCTGTAAAGACTCACCCTCAGTCTGTAGTCGTCCACAGTCCAGATACGACTGGCAAAGTCATTTGAGGCCGCCAACAGGTACGATCCCTACAGACACAAAACAAATATATAAAACCAACAGGTACGATCCCTAAAGACACAAAACAAATATAGAAACCCAACAGGTACGATCCGTACAGACGCGAAACAAATATATAAACCCAGCAGGTACGATCCCTACAGACACAAAACAAATATATAAACCCAACAGGTACGATCCCTACAGACACAAAACAAATATATAAACCCAACAGGTACGATCCCTACAGACGCGAAACAAATATATAAACCCAACAGGTACGATCCGTACAGACGCAAAACAAATATATCAACCCAACAGGTACGATCCCAAAAGACACAAAACAAATATATAAACCCAACAGGTACGATCCCTACAGACGCGAAACAAATATATAAACCCAGCAGGTACGATCCCTACAGACACAAAACAAATATATAAACCCAA
This sequence comes from Epinephelus cyanopodus, assembly GCA_026686955.1. Classification (NCBI taxonomy): domain Eukaryota; kingdom Metazoa; phylum Chordata; class Actinopteri; order Perciformes; family Serranidae; genus Epinephelus; species Epinephelus cyanopodus. The sequence goes on from CM048918.1 coordinate 43,851,704, forward strand.
CAGGTACGATCCCTAAAGACACAAAACAAATATATAAACCCAACAGGTACGATCCCTACAGACGCAAAACAAATACTTAAAACCAACAGGTACGATCCCTAAAGACACAAAACAAATATATAAACCCAGCAGGTACAATCCGTACAGACACAAAACAAATATATAAACCCAACAGGTACGATCCCTACAGACGCAAAACAAATATTTAAAACCAACAGGTACGATCCCTAAAGACAAAAAACAAATATATAAACCCAACAGGTACGATCCCTACAGACGCAAACAAATATAGAAACCCAACAGGTTCGATCCCTAAAGACACAAAACAAATATATAAACCCAACAGGTACAATCCGTACAGACACAAAACAAATATATAAACCCAACAGGTACGATCCCTAAAGACACAAAACAAATATAGAAACCCAAGCAGGTACGATCCCTACAGATACAATAAAATATTATTAACCCAACAGGTACGATCCCTACAAACACAAAACAAATATATAAACCCAACAGGTACGATCCCTAAAGACACAAAACAAATATAGAAACCCAACAGGTACAATCCCTAAAGACACAAAACAAATATAGAAACCCAACAGGTACGATCCCTAAAGACACAAAACAAATATAGAAACCCAACAGGTACGATCCCTACAGACACAAAACAAATATAGAAACCCAAGAAACCCAACAGGTACAATCCATACAGACGTGAAACAAAAATATAAACCCAACAGGTACGATCCCTAAAGACACAAAACAAATATAGAAACCCAACAGGTACGATCCCTACAGACACAAAACAAATATATAAACCCAGCAGGTACGATCCCTACAGACACAAAACAAATATAGAAACCCAGCAGGTACGATCCCTACAGACACAAAACAAATATATAAACCCAGCAGGTACGATCCCTACAGACACAAAACAAATATATAAACCCAGCAGGTACGATCCCTAAAGACACAAAACAAATATAGAAACCCAGCAGGTACGATCCCTACAGACACAAAACAAATATATAAACCCAACAGGTACGATCCCTAAAGACACAAAACAAATATATAAACCCAACAGGTACGATCCCTACAGACGCGAAACAAATATATAAACCCAGCAGGTACGATCCCTACAGACACAAAACAAATATATAAACCCAACAGGTACGATCTCTACAGACGCAAAACAAATACTTAAAACCAACAGGTACGATCCCTAAAGACACAAAACAAATATATAAACCCAGCAGGTACAATCCGTACAGACACAAAACAAATATATAAACCCAACAGGTACGATCCCTACAGACGCAAAACAAATATTTAAACCCAACAGGTACGATCCCTACAGACACAAAACAAATATATAAACCCAACAGGTACGATCCCTAAAGACACAAAACAAATATAGAAACCCAACTGGTACGATCCCTAAAGACACAAAACAAATATAGAAACCCAACAGGTACGATCCCTAAAGACACAAAACAAATATAGAAACCCAACAGGTACGATCCCTAAAGACACAAAACAAATATATAAACCCAGCAGGTACGATCCCTACAGACACAAAACAAATATATAAACCCAGCAGGTACGATCCCTAAAGACACAAAACAAATATAGAAACCCAGCAGGTACGATCCCTACAGACACAAAACAAATATATAAACCCAGCAGGTACGATCCCTACAGACACAAAACAAATATATAAACCCAGCAGGTACGATCCCTAAAGACACAAAACAAATATATAAACCCAACAGGTACAATCCGTACAGACACAAAACAAATATATAAACCCAGCAGGTACAATCCATACAGACGCGAAACAAATACAGTCATGGAAAAAATTATTAGACCACCCTTGTTTTCTTCAATTTCTTGTTAATTTTAATGCCTGGCTCAACTAAAGGTACATTTGTTTGGACAATTATAAAGATAACAACAAAAATAGCTCATGAGAGTTTAATTTAAGAACTAAGAACTATTCATTTTCCATGGTTTTCTTGATAATAACCAAAATTACTTAAATTCTTACATCAATAGCTATGGCATTGTACCGCCAAAAACACTACTTTTAAGCATTCCATGTTTTCTTTTCTGTTTGCTTTAAACACATGATACACACAAGAGTTAATACTTGATTGCATAACCATTGTTTTTGATGACTGCAGCCATGCGTCTTGGCATGCTCTCCACCAGCTTCTGACATTGTTCTGCTGTCACAGCAGCCCATTCCTGTTGGACAAATTCAAACAAATTTTCTTTGTTTTTGGGCTTGTGGTTCTCCATTTTGAGTTTGATGATTTTCCACAGGTTTTCAATTGGATTAAGATCTGGTGATTGAGCAGGCCAAGGCATGGTGCGAATGTTGTGGTTCTCCATCCAGGCTTTAACTGACCTTGCCGTGTGGCAAGGGGCATTGTCTTGTTGGAAAATCCAGTCATTCGAGGCAGGAAAGAGTTTTCCAGCTGATGAAAGAAGACTGTTTTCAAGGGTAGTCCTGTATATGACCTGGTTCATTCGGCCTTCACACAATTGCATTTGCCCTGTTCCACTCAGACTGAAACAACCCCAGATCATGACTGATCCACCCCCATGTTTTACTGTAGGGGCAAGACAGTCTGGGTTGTAAGCTTCTCCAGGCTTCCTCCTAACCAGTAAGTTGGCTGGAGTGGGCATCAATTCAAAATTGGATTCATCACTGAAGAGAACCTTGGCCCAATCATCAACAGTCCAATCCTTGTGGTCTCGAGCAAAGAGTAACCGGGCCTTCCTCTGCCTTTCATTGATGAAGGGCTTCTTGCGTGCTCTGTGTGACTTCAAACCAGCTTCAACAAGTCGGTTTCGAACTGTCCTTGTCGAACAAGTCACATTTCTCGACAGTGCCCACTCATTTTTAAGGTCCCTGGAGGTCTGACGACGATTCCTGACACAGGAACGGATGAGTGCACGGTCATCTCGTGGGGTAGAAAGACGTTTCCTGCCACGGCCAGGTAGCAATTTGGTAGTGCCATGTTCAGCTTGTTTTTTTTTTGTTGTAATGAACGGCTGTCTTGGAGATCTTCAGTTTTTTCGCTACCTGTCTCTCACTCATGCCAATTTCCAGCAGTGCCAAGATGGCTGCCTTTGTGGCTTCACATAATTCTTTTGTTTTAGGCATTATGTGAGAGCTGACAACTTCTGAGTTGTGCTACGGCTTGAATGTAAGCAGGAAACCACTCTAGGCCTTTGCATGTGCAGTGCTGCTTGTGACATGAAATGGCCTCTTATATACCCTGGGAATCAATTAAGCTTAAGAATGTCAAATAGGACATAAAGTATTATGTGACCAGCTGCATTTTTTGTTGTGTTCATTGTATTATACGTTTAGTGGTACCAGATATTAGAATGAACAAGAAATTGAAGACAACAAGGGTGGTCTAATAATTTTTTCCATGACTGTATATAAACCCAACAGGTACGATCCCTACAGACACAAAACAAATATATAAACCCAACAGGTACGATCCCTACAGACACAATAAAATATTATTAACCCAACAGGTACGATCCCTACAAACACAAAACAAATATATAAACCCAACAGGTACGATCCCTAAAGACACAAAACAAATATAGAAACCCAACAGGTACGATCCCTAAAGACACAAAACAAATATAGAAACCCAACTGGTACGATCCCTACAGACACAAAACAAATATATAAACCCAACAGGTACGATCCCTAAAGACACAAAACAAATATAGAAACCCAACAGGTACGATCCCTAAAGACACAAAACAAATATAGAAACCCAACAGGTACGATCCCTAAAGACACAAAACAAATATAGAAACCCAACTGGTACGATCCCTACAGACACAAAACAAATATATAAACCAAGCAGGTACGATCCCTACAGACGCAAAAGAAATTGAGAAACCCAGCAGGTACGATCCCTACAGACACAAAACAAATATATAAACCCAACAGGTACGATCCCTAAAGACACAAAACAAATATAGAAACCCAACTGGTACGATCCCTACAGACACAAAACAAATATATAAACCCAACAGGTACGATCCCTAAAGACACAAAACAAATATAGAAACCCAACAGGTACGATCCCTAAAGACACAAAACAAATATAGAAACCCAACTGGTACGATCCCTACAGACACAAAACAAATATATAAACCAAGCAGGTACGATCCCTACAGACGCAAAAGAAATTGAGAAACCCAGCAGGTACGATCCCTACAGACACAAAACAAATATATAAACCCAACAGGTACGATCCCTAAAGACACAAAACAAATATAGAAACCCAACAGGTACGATCCCTAACGACCCAATAAAATATTATTAACCCAACATGTACGATCCCTTCAGACACAAAACAAATATATAAACCCAGCAGGTACGATTCCTACAGACACAAAACAAATATAGAAACCCAGCAGGTACGATCCCTACAGACACAAAACAAATATATAAACCCAGCAGGTACGATCCCTAAAGACACAAAACAAATATAGAAACCCAACAGGTACGATCCCTAAAGACACAAAACAAATAAAAACCCAGCAGGTACGATCCCTACAGACACAAAACAAATATATAAACCCAGCAGGTACGATCCCTACAGACACAAAACAAATATAGAAACCCAACAGGTACGATCCCTAAAGACACAAAACAAATATAGAAACCCAACAGGTACGATCCCTAAAGACACAAAACAAATATAGAAACCCAGCAGGTACGATCCCTACAGACACAAAACAAATATATAAACCCAACAGGTACGATCCCTACAGACACAAAACAAATATATAAACCCAGCAGGTACGATCCCTACAGACACAAAACAAATATATAAACCCAGCAGCTACGATCCCTAAAGACACAAAACAAATATATAAACCCAACAGGTACGATCCCTAAAGACACAAAACAAATATATAAACCCAACAGCTACGATCCCTAAAGACCCAATGAAATATTATTAACCCAACATGTACGATCCCTACAGACACAAAACAAATATATGAACCCAGCAGGTACGATTCCTAAAGACACAAAACAAATATAGAAACCCAGCAGGTACGATCCCTACAGACACAAAACAAATATATAAACCCAACAGGTACGATCCCTACAGACACAAAACAAATATATAAACCCAGCAGGTACGATCCCTACAGACACAAAACAAATATATAAACCCAGCAGCTACGATCCCTAAAGACACAAAACAAATATATAAACCCAACAGGTACGATCCCTAAAGACACAAAACAAATATATAAACCCAACAGCTACGATCCCTAAAGACCCAATGAAATATTATTAACCCAACATGTATGATCCCTACAGACACAAAACAAATATATGAACCCAGCAGGTACGATTCCTAAAGACATAAAACAAATATATAAACCCAGCAGGTACGATCCCTACAGACACAAAACAAATATATAAACCCAACAGGTACGATCCCTAAAGACCCAATGAAATATTATTAACCCAACATGTACGATCCCTACAGACACAAAACAAATATAGAAACCCAGCAGGTACGATCCCTACAGACACAATAAAATATTATTAACCCAACAGGTGTGCTGTGTTTGATTATTACATGTGTACATTTTGTTTTCTCAGTTTTCTGACTGAAGTTTTTAGTACTTAAAATGATAAAACAACCAAATTTAACTTCTCACAGTATAAATAACCTTTGAACAGTGTTTTTTACAGACTTAATGATGAGGCATGAAAATAAGTGCAGATTAATGAGTAATAACAGTCAGCTGCTGCTCTGGAGGAAACAAACATTCCCACATTTATCATCTGGATGCACATAGTGCTGAACTTTAACTTAGTGAGACTGAAACACAAACACAGATGTGTGTTAAAGAACCAAACATTCTGTCTTCATGATAGAATATGTGTTAATAAAAAAAAAACGAATTGTCTTTGGACGTGTCCATCTGACCAACCAGGAGATAAAACACTTACAGCGCTGTCGAACTCGATGCTGGTGATTCCAGCGTTACTGCCAGTCAGAGCTCCTTTAGGCTCACAGCGACCTGCACACACACACACACACACACACTGATAATAAATATAAAAGTAAGGAGAGTTCAAAGAAGACAAAAGAGACATGAGGACAAAGTTAAGTTCAACCTGAGACTAGGGATGCACCGAATATTCTGTAACCGAATATATTAGGCCGAATATTGCAAAAACACACACATTCGGTATTCAATGGAATAAGCTGAAAGCAAGGCTGAATAATAGCAGAGTGTTTTGATAACGCAATCAAACAGCGTGCCTTGACCGGCGGAGTAAAATGTCGGCAGTGTGGCGATCCGCCCTTCAACGCACTCACATTTGCGACTAAAAATAGTTTTGAGCGAGCAAAATAGGTTTAAGTCATTCAGCACGCTGTGGGAGTACAGATTTCAACCAGCAGCAGAAACAATAAGCGAATCCCACCAGTTGTGGGTTGAACAGGGGTCACAGACACAGACAATAATGTATTCCGGTCAAATACGACTGCCATCGGCTTACCGACTGTGACGGACAAGTCCGGCTCCAATAATATCTTCTTGGCGTCATGACTGCCCAGTAGTACCTGAACAGCCGAGCCAGCCGAACACAGGTATGTGACGTGTCAAGAGGAGAAACGAGCCGTTCACATTTCTGTCATTGTGGCAGGTAACGGCCCACAAACCTCACCGCACTTTAGGGACTGTTCTTTACTTATGAAGGGACTGTTCTTTACTTGTCAAGGGAGGAGGGTGGCTGGTTGATTCTTATTTTATTTATTTATTTTATTTTGATCGCCCCTATGTTAATCACTGATTGATGCTGTTTTTGAAGTATGAATAAGTCAATAAGTAATTTATTCCATTGAAATATCAGTGATGTATTATAGAAAAGTGATTTATCTTTTTTTATTGTATTCTGATTGGTCAGTTGCGGCATTCAAAAATGACCGTTGCTAGTAGCATTACACAGTTGCTATGTAGTCAGGGCCGCCCCTCCCTAAACGCAGGACACGCGCTGTGTGTAGGGCCTCATCTTCCATGGGGGGCCACACTTTGCGCGAGGGGACGCATTTGCGCATATGCGCAATGGGTGCGCACATGCGCTACCGTGAGGCGCGTAGAATCAGCTCGAGGAAGGAGAGACGAGACCTGACCGCCCGTGCGTCGCTGCAATGATTGACAGCACTCGACATCTTAACAATCAGAGGTGTGCGCCGGCAGGCACTTGCAGAGCTGCAGCAGGTGAAGAGTTGTCTACATGTCGCCCAAAAGAGCCTCAGGAGTATGCGCGGGGACGTTCGGGCGGGCTCCATGGAGGGGGAGACCCGAGCCTCGGGGGTATGTGCGGGGCGGGAGGTCGGACGCTCCCAGAGAGGGGAAAGGGAGAAATATAGCTAGATAAGATGAAAATAGAAAAAAAATGTCTCCGTATTTTATTTCAGTTTTCAGTGTTTAATTAAGGTGGGAGAGGCGGAGGGCTGAGGGAGATCGGACGCCTCCAGAGACGGGAGAGGGAGAAATGTAACAAAATAAAATTAAATAGGAAAAACCTGTCTCCCTCTTTTATTTTATTTTCAGTGTTTAATCAGGGGTGGGGGGTTGAGGTGGTGGAAGTTATTTTCTTTTGATGAATAACTGATGGCTATTTGTGACTCAGATTTGTTTATTTATTTATTTCAGTTTGAAGTTATTTTTATTTAATATTTATTTATTTATTTCAGGTTGATTTTTTTTTATTTTATTTGACTCATAAAGCCAAACTACTGTATCTACAGTTCATTTGTTATTTCCAATAAAGGTTGTCAAGTTAAATGGCAAGTTGTTGTACCGTCATTTTGTACCTATAATACATTTGTGATGGGGGCCTCCACATAAAATTTCGCTTAGGGCCCCAATTTGGTCAGGGGCAGCCCTGTATGTAGTCCAGCGTTGCTAGGGACGCTGCCCTGCAACACTGCAGCTGTCAAACAACTTTCGAGGGAAAAAACAAACAGAAGTGGTTGATTATGGTTAGGAACAGAACCCCTCTGCTGCACGTCGGGTTTCTATTCCCCTGTCAGGAGTTATTTTCCCAGTATTCACCGGCTCATTATACATTATCCTTGACATAAATGACAAAAGGCACATGTGCCTCATTTTCACTGTGGTATCCTGATACTACTCAGAATCGTGATATTTTCATTGGTATCGTACAGTAGGTCCCAGTTTTGGTACCGTGACAACATCTGGAGGGTGTTCATCTGCAAAAACTAATGAACTAAACAACGATATTCGGTACTCGGTATACGGCCAAGCATTTAATATTATTCGGCTTAGGCCCCAAATTTTCATTTCGGTGCATCCCTACCTGAGACAGTTTTAAGATGTGATTGAAAGTCCTGACAGTCAGAAACCAGCAGTAATAAACAGTGTCTGCAGGAAGGATTGGTCGAACCCTCACAGTGCCTCCTTCTGTCGGACCATATATTAAAGAAAAATAAACTGTGATAAATGACATTTTTGTCATTTGAGACATTTGAACTTTAGAAAACGACTAATTATAAAAACAATAAAAGACATGAATAATAAAGTATTTAAAGGATCAACCTGCTGTCAGACCAACACCAGTCTGAGGCTACTTCCTGTTTCCACCCTCCACTCACCGGCCACCACCTCCCACAGCTTCACCCTGCGGTCCATCCCTCCTGTTGCTAGGAGACGAGAGCCGGGGCTGAACCTCACTGCGTTCACCTCACCGTCGTGAGCTTCCTGAACACACACAGACACACACAGACACAGTCAGGGTTTGGCGCCGAGCTGAGAAAAACATCTCTGTGTGTCTTTGTTTGGCCTCAGGTTGAAAACTTGAGATCAGCTCCCTCCTCTTCCTCAGCCCGATGCTCTATCCTGAATGATTATGTTGGATGACATCACACTGAGCCTGTAGGGTCTCTGTACAGACTCAGGCTGTGATGTCACTTCCTGTCTGTCTGTCAGCAGCTCCTGGAACCATCAGTGCATCACTAGAGCATGATGGGAGCACAGAGCAGGGGCTGCTGGGAGCCAGAGGGCAGCAGGAGAGGATTGTGGGTAATCAGACCTTTTACTGTTCATCACTGACCAATCAGGTTACACCTGGGAAACATGCAACAACAGACGCCCGGGAAAGAGACGCCAAGCTATCAGACACTCCAACAGAAACACCCGATTAATACCAGCTGGTAATGTTTCCTGTTTAACCCCACCCAGGTTACTGATGATGTCATCGATCAGCTGGTCTCCCAGTCCACCAATCACTGAGTCCACTGGTTACTCACAAACACATGGAGAGCCGTTGAGGGGACTCGAACCTCCGCACAAACTCCTGAGGGGGCCTCAGTGTTTTCAGGTGACGTGCTGAAGGAGTTGGCTGTTCGACGCCTGCTGAGGAAGAGGAGCAGAGTCACAATGACGGACACGTGGACAGTCAGACAGACAGACAAACAGACAAGAGAGAGACCGACACAGACAGACAAGACACAGACAAGACACAGACACAGACAGACATCAGGGCTGTGAGGGTGCACATAGCCTGATGTGGAACCAAAGTTCACAAACACGAGTTCCTCTGAGTCTTTTAGCTGCACACAGTTAGCAACATGCTAAGGGTTAGCACTACAAGCTGATTGGTCAGTCAGTCACATTACAGTGCAGCAGGAAGCCCCGCCTTCTGTTTCCTGTTCAGCTAGAGCAGCATTGGAGAGATAGGTGTGTGTAAGACGAGGACGGAGTGTCACCGTTCTAAATGAGACATGTCCAACATGCTAACAGACCTTCTTCTTCATCATCATCATCATCATCATCATCATCACTGATGTATCGATGACCAAGACGATAAAGTTTGGGCACTGTGAATGTTTAAATAAAGTTGAGGTGGGAGGAACTGTTAGCTCCTGATGAACACATTTGAGTCGTATGATTCTGTGGAAACTTTTACTGTTAGTAAACAGAGTGATGTTTGTTGGTGGGCGGGGCTTAGCTGGAGGCCAAACAGTTCTCCACAAACATTAGCTCGCGCTAGCTAACAAGTTGTGTTGTCTTGTTTCAGACGATGGAGGAAGATGATGTGAGTGGTGCGTTCAGAAACACTCATTGTGAGTGTGGGAGCGACTCTGACACAAACTGGAGCGTTGATAAATGTGGAGCGCTGTGTGAATGTAGCGTTGGGTTATCCAGAGCAGCGCACTCTCAGAGTGGCAGAGCGCACTCTGGACACTCTGTCTGTGGAGACGCAGCAGCAGAGCGCCGAGCGCAGTGAATGTGTGATTAACTTAACCGTTGGTTCATTCATGTAGAAATATAAGGCTGCGTTTCTTCCACCAACAGGGCTCTCATTTTAGTGTAGAGCGTCAGACTGAATTTACCAACGCACCATGTCAGGTCACTCACTCTCCGGGACGCCAGTGTTACTTGAATAAGTAAACACTGAGCAACGGGACCAGACTGGCCGACCCGTATGCTCTCACTCAGTGGATGGATGATGTCACAGGAAGCCAATCTTACAAAGGAGGACCACACTTGTTTGTTTTGCTATGGAAGCTAACGTTAGCTAATGTCTCTTTCCAACTGTCCTTCTGTCTCTGTCCTACTGTCTCTGTCCTTCTGTCCTTATGTCTGTCCCTCTGTCTCTCTCCTGCTGTCCTTCCATCTCTGTCCTTCCATCTGTCTCTCTCCTACTGTCCTTCCATCTTTGTCCTAATGTCTCTGTTCTTCCGTCTGTCCTACTGTCTCTGCCCTACTGCCTCTGTCCTTCTGTCCTTATGTCTGTCCATCTGTCTCTCTCCTGCTGTCTTTCCATCTGTGTCCTACTGTCCTTCTGTCTCTCTCCTACTGTCCTTCCATCTCTGTCCTTCCATCCTTGTCCTTCCGTCTCTGTTATACTGTCTCTGTCCTTGTCTCTGTCCAACTGTTCTTATGGCTGTCCTTCCGTCTCTGTCCTTCTGTCTATCCTTCCGTCTCTGTCCTACTGTCCTTATTTCGGTCCTTCTGTCTCTGTCCTACTGTCCTTCTGTCTCTCTCCTACTGTCCTTCCGTCTCTGTTCTTCCGTCTCTGTCCTTATGTCTGTCCTTCTGTCTCTCTCCTACTGTCCTTCTGTCTCTGTCCTTATGTCTGTCCTTCTGTCTCTCTCCTACTGTCCTTCCATCTCTGTTCTTCCCACTCTGTCCTGCTGTCCTTATGTCTGTCCTTCTCTCCTACTGTCCTACTCTCTGTCGCTCTGTCTCTGTCCGACTGTCCTTATGTCTGTCCTTCTGTCTCTCTCCTATCGTCCTTCCATCTCTGTCCTTCCATCTCTGTCCTAATGTCTCTGTTCTTCCGTCTCTGTCCTACTGTCCTTCTGTCTCTGCCCTACTGTCTGTCCTTCCGTCTCTGTCCTACTGTCCTTCTGTCTCTCTCCTACTGTCCTTCTGTCTCTGTCCTTCCATCTCTGTCCTTCTGTCTCTGTCCTTATGTCTCTGTCCTTCTGTCTCTCTTCTACTATACTTCTGTCTCTATCCTTCCGTCTCTCTCCTACTGTCCTTCTGTCTCTCTCCTACTGCCCTACTCTCTGTCCTACTGTCCTTATGTCTGTCCTTCTGTCTCTCTCCTAGTGTCCTGTCTGTCATTCCATCTCTGTCCTACTGTCTGTCCTACTGTCTCTCTCCTACTGTCTGTCCTACTGTACCTGTCCTATGTTCTGTCCTACTGTCTCCATCCTACTGTCCCTGTCTTGCGTTCTCTGTCCCTGTCTTACATTCTCTGTCTTTCTGTCCTACTGTGCCCGTACTACGTTTTGTCCTTCTGTCCTACAGTCTCCTTCTCTGTCCTAGCGTCTCCATCTCTGTCCTACTGTCTACGTCTCTGTCCTACATTCTGTCCTTCTGTCCTACTGTCTCCATCTCTGTCCTATTGTCTCCGCCTCTGTCCTTCTTTCTCTGTCCTACTGTCTCCATCTCTGTCCTACTGTCCTTCTGTCATCATCATGTCATTATCGTGTTGGTGTGTGAGGTTAATGACGAGCTGTTACATTATCGATCAGTTCATGGGACATCACAGGAAGAAGACAGCAGGCGTGTCTTCTGTCCCCTGACAGACAGACAGACAGACAGACAGACAGACAGACACACACACACCCCCCCCCCTACGGCTACAGCAACAACTGATTATTGATTATTGATTTAGTACTGAGATTATCACTAACAATAATCTCGACAAACTTCACCGAGTGTTCACACTGACAGCGCCACGATCAACCATAACTTAGCTGAGAGCTGAGAGCCAATCACAGGACTCATCTCTGCCGCTAACAGCCAATCGCACATCAGACAGACAATGAGGATGACGATGATGAGTGCTAATGAGGCGTCAGCACGGGGTGAGCCGTCAATTGAAGCGCTGACAGTGTGAACAGGAGAACACACACACACAGTCCTTCACCTGGAGAGTGGTGGGACGAGTCCAGGCTGGACACACTCAGACACGCTGCAGACGGGCGGACAGACAGGTGGACACACAGACAGACAGGTGGTCAATGAGACGGAGCAGAGACCTGGACGCAGCTCTGATGATCTTACAGCTACATACCCAAAGATGTTGGAGATGGAGTCCAGGAGACCACCAGGAGGAGGCTGGGACATCTTCTTACTACGGAGACATCAGAGGACACACACTCACACAGAGACACAGGTATGATTTAAACAGAGTCTGGCATGATGTCATCACCTCTACATCATGACATCACCTGTCACCATCAGACCCTGATGGACTCTGGATCAGAGTCTGAGGGACATTAAACCCCTTCACCACAGTAAACCCCTCCCACTGATCAATTCAATTCTAAATGTCTACTGATGGTCACCATCCCTGGTGTCAGGACGATGACACAGCTGCTGTGGGGACGGACGTCATCGTACATGAGTCCATGAGTCCCATCTGTCCACTCAGACCTGATCACGGTTTATACACCCAGCACACAGAGACATCCAACTGTCAGAGGTAAAGACAAAACTTCTATCAACTTCTGTCATTTTTCTGTCATTTATTTAACACAGACGTGACATGGGAGACGTTAATACTATTTCAGATTTGGTTTAATAAGATCTGTGGACGTCTGACTCCGCCCACAGTGGGCAGCGGGTGAACCTGAACCTGTCAGAGGGAGACACTGTGGTCAGTGGGTCACTGCTGACATCAGACTGCCTGGATTAAGATACACTGCTCAAAAAAATAAAGGGAACACTTAAACAACACAATGTAACTCCAAGTCAATCACACTTCTGTGAAATCAAACTGTCCACTTAAGAAGCAACACTGATTGACAATCAATTTCACATGCTGCTGTTCAAATGGATTAGACAACAGGTGGAAATTATAGGCAATTAGCTAGACACCCCCAATAAAGGAGGTGGTTCTGCAGGTGGTGACCACAGACCACTTCTCAGTTCCTCTGCTTTCTGGCTGATATTTTGGTCACTTTTAAATGCTGGCGATGCTTTCACTCTAGTGGTAGCATGAGACGGAGTCTACAACCCACACAAGTGGCTCAGGTAGTGCAGCTCATCCAGGATGGCACATCAATGCGAGCTGTGGCAAGAAGGTTTGCTGTGTCTGTCAGCGTAGTGTCCAGAGCATGGAGGCACTACCAGGAGACAGGCCAGTACATCAGGAGATGTGGAGGAGGCCGTAGGAGGGCAACAACCCAGCAGCAGGACCGTTACCTCCGCCTTTGTGCAAGGAGGAACAGGAGGAGCACTGCCAGAGCCCTGCAAAATGACCTCCAGCAGGCCACAAATGTGCATGTGTCTGCTCAAACGGTCAGAAACAGACTCCATGAGGGTGGTATGAGGGCCCGACGTCCACAGGCGGGGGTTGTGCTTACAGCCCAACACAGTGCAGGACGTTTGGCATTTGCCAGAGAACACCAAGATTGGCAAATTCGCCACTGGCGCCCTGTGCTCTTCACAGACGAAAGCAGGTTCACACTGAGCACATGTGACAGACGTGACAGAGTCTGGAGACGCCGCGGAGAACGTTCTGCTGCCTGCAACATCCTCCAGCATGACCGGTTTGGCAGTGGGTCAGTAATGGTGTGGGGTGGCATTTCTTTGGGGGGCCGCACAGCCCTCCATGTGCTCGCCAGAGGTAGCCTGACTGCCATTAGGTACCGAGATGAGATCCTCAGACCCATTGTGAGACCATATGCTGGTGCGGTTGGCTCTGGGTTCCTCCTAATGCAAGACAATGCTAGACCTCATGTGGCTGGAGTGTGTCAGCAGTTCCTGCAAGACGAAGGCACTGATGCTATGGACTGGCCCGCCCGTTCCCCAGACCTGAATCCAATTGAGCACATCTGGGACATCATGTCTCGCTCCATCCACCAACGCCACGTTGCACCACAGACTGTCCAGGAGTTGGTGGATGCTTTAGTCCAGGTCTGGGAGGAGATCCCTCAGGAGACCATCCGCCACCTCATCAGGAGCATGCCCAGGCGTTGTAGGGAGGTCATACAGGCACGTGGAGGCCACACACACTACTGAGCCTCATTTTGACTTGTTTTAAGGACATTACATCAAAGTTGGATCAGCCTGTAGTGTGTTTTTCCACTTTAATTTTGAGTGTGACTCCAAATCCAGACCTCCATGGGTTAATAAATTTGATTTCCATTGATAATTTTTGTGTGATTTTGTTGTCAGCACATTCAACTATGTAAAGAACAAAGTATTTAATAAGAATTTTTCATTCATTCAGATCTGGGATGTGTTATTTTAGTGTTCCCTTTATTTTTTTGAGCAGTGTATTTTAACAGCAGTTAATTTTCACGACAAAGACAAAAGATGCTGAGGACAGACTGACAGAAACGTCTCTGATGATGTCAGCAGCAGTGCGGTGAGTGGGTGGAGCCTCCTGTCGCTGCTGTGGGTTTCATGTCGAACTCTTTTCATTGGTTCTTCTAACAGAGGACACAGAGTTAACAGATGTACCTGTCCCTGTCACACCCGTTCCTGTCACACATCTACTGACGAGTGGAGTAGAGTCAGTCTGTCTCGGACACAGTCCTGTCCTCAGTCTGTCTCGGACACAGTCCTGTCCTCATTCCGCAGAGTGAGGACAGTCATGACAAACACACTTTGAAATGTCTCCCAAGTGTTCCAAGTATACCGTTCTGACCTGGGAGTCCTGCTGAGCGCCCTGTTGGGCGAGGTCTCTCCGCCGCCCTTCCCTCCGTCCTCTGCCAGGACCTCAATGTCATCGTCCCTGAGGACAGAGACACAGTGAGGACACAGTGTGGACAGAGACACAGTGAAGACACAGTGAGGACACAGCGTGGACAGAGACAGTGAGGACACAATAAGAACAGAGACACAGCAATGACACAACGAGGACACAGTGAGGACACAGTGTAGACACAGCGGGACACAGTAAGGACAGAGACACAGCGAGGACACAGTGAGGACACAGCAAGGACACAGTGAGGATAGAGACACAGCGAGGACAGAGACGCAGTGAGGACACAGTAAAGACAGAGTTAGGACACGAATCATGTGGCAGAGTTGAGATACTAACGGGTCGATGGGCAGAGGCTCTTTGGCAGCATCAGCCAGTTCCTTCTGAAGCTTAGCCTGTCTGCGTCTGAAACAATGACATCACAGCATGTCATTAAACACCACAGAAGAAGAGCATGTCTGAAACAGTGGCTGTATCCGAAACCACATACTATAGAGTGCCAAAGTCACATGACGCTCATGGGACCTTAGATCGGAAAAAATATGAATGGCAGTGAATGAGGAGAGCAATGTTATCTTTTGGTCGCGTTTGAGTTGTGACATGAAATCCAAATATGTTGTTAATGAATTTAAAACAAACTTTAAGGTCAAGAAAGTCATACTTTGTGGTAAAACTATTGAGATGTATGCTTTTGAAAAAACGTAATTAGAAAAACTACACAGGAGGAGGTCGCGTATGTGACGTCATAGCTTTCACTCGCTTCCAGCAGCTTGGAGTGACTGCAGCCTGGCACAAAACACACAATCATAATCAATCTTCAATCTTCTACAATCTTCAATCATAAATCGATTAATCATAAAACAGTGGAATTTCAGCGGGAGGCCAAGCTGCACGAAGCGAGCGAAAGCTATGACGTCACATACACGACCTCCTCCCATGTACTCTTGAGTCTTTCTAATTAACCCTATTTCAAAAGCTTACATCTCAACAGTTTTACCACAAAGTATGACTTTCTTGACCTTAAAATTTATGTTTTAAATTCATTAACAACATATTTGGATTTCATGTCACAACTAAAACGGGACCAAAAGATAACATTGCTCTCCCCATTCACTGTCATTCATATTTTTTCCGATCTAAGGTCCCATGAGCGTCACGTGACTTAGGCACTCTATGCTAGAAGAACGTACTGATATTGCCAAAATGTAGTATGCAGTATGCAAACAAAAGCAAAATCTGCAGTATGCAAAAAATACCCGGATGTCATATTGATTTGGAAAAATTCCACAGTATGCATCAGACCAGTCTACCTCGCCTACTGTTTCCCACAATGCAATGCGCCCTTGACCAGGACCAGTCAATTGTCGGAATGGCGGACAAGAGTGATCAAGCCGGGAATACCGCAGAGATGTTATTATTTTATTAAGTGTCATCCCGTACTGTACTATGCGCGTGATATTATTTTATTAAGCGTCATGCCAAATCTTTGATACCTACCTGACTTAACGTACGTAGAGATGCACAAAATCATGTTGTCTGTAATGTAGCTATAATAAAAACCAAACTTGTGTAGCTTAATAAGATAAAACGAAATTCAATATGGACTGATCTGTTCATTTTAATACATATTTTATTGAAACTGTGATGTCTGTACATGAGAGCCCCAGAGGCAGCGCTGCTGTTCTGTCCAGCAAAAACATGAAGCTTCACTTTATATTCAGACAAACTAATGTGGCAGCTACAATTGTTAGATTTCATCTATGAAACCAACATTTATCTTCCAAAAGCAATTATATCAGCCAGCGGTAAATCTCCAAAGAGCAGCAGGTCAGTTCATCGGATTGCTTTCTCCCCGGGATAACGATGGAGGTTGACCGGCGATCATCTCAGTACTCCGGCTGCGAGCTGCTTGCTGCTCCCGGCCAGCGGCTCCCATAGTGGCTCTTCTCATCCCCGAATACGTCGGAGCAAATTTCCAAACAGGCCTTATTTGGATAAACTGACCACATGTTGGGGATCTAAACGGTTACTTTTACGCCTGAAAAAATATTAAACCTTAATAAAGTGACATATTAACAGCGCTACAGCGGAAATTAAAACAGCTTTTAGCCTGCTTTGAACTCTCCGCTTTCACTGTCGGCTGGTGCGAAATGCATTCTGGGATACTTGGCTGTATACTGCATACTGCGAACAGTCTGCTGGAATGGCACACTGCATACACATTTTGTATGCAGTACATACTGATGTAGTATGTAGTACGTTAGTATGCGGCTTCGGATACAGCTAATGACATCATAGGGTGTTATTTAACACCACAGAAGAAGAGAGCGTCTGAAACAGTGACATCACAGGGTGTTTTTTAACACCACAGAAGAAGAGAACGTCTGAAACAGTGACATCACACAGTATATAATCATGCAGTGTGATTTTCTGTGAATTTCTGTGGTGTTTATTAAAACAGGGCGTGGAGGGCGAGGCAGTTACCTGCTGTCCTTCTCGTTCTCTGCGTTGAGCTTGTTGGCCTCCTGAGCCTTCTCGGCCATCCAGCGGGACACCAGTTCCTGGTTGTCCTCGGTGGTCTTCCTCAGTTTCTCCTCCAGGGCAGAGAAAGTGATCTGCAGAGCGTCGTACTCGTCCTTCAGCGTCTGATTGGCCCTCTCCAGGTCCTGCACATAGTCACATCAACATAAACGCTTCTGACAACCTTCACTGTGACATCAGCAATGTCAGCACCTCAACGCTAACAGGTCCAAGGTTACACAGCCTGTGATGCTATTGCAGTCTCTGACACTAACACAGCTTATAATGCTAACGCAGCCTTATTGCTAACGCAGCCTCTGATGCTAACGCAGCTGATAATGCTAACGCAGCCTTAGTCGCTAACGCAGCCTCTGATGCTAACGCAGCTTATAATGCTAACACAGACTCTGACGCTATCGCAGCTTATAATGCTAACGCAGCCTCAGTTGCTAACGCAGCCTCTGACACTACCGCAGCTTATAATGCTAACGCAGCCTCTGACGCTAACGCAGCCTCAGTTGCTAACGCAGCCTCTGACGCGAACGCAGCCTCTGACGCGAACGCAGCTTATAATGCTAACGCAGACTCTGACGCTACCGCAGCTTAGAATGCTAACGCAGACTCTGACGCTAGCGCAGCTTATAATGCTAACACAGCCTCAGTCGCTAAAGCAGCCTCTGACGCGAATGCAGCTTATAATGCTAAAGCAGCCTCAGTTGCTAATGCAGCCTCTGACACTAGCGCAGCCTCTGACGCTACTGCAGCATCTGATGGTAATGCAGCCGCTGACGCTAACACAGCCTCTAATGCTATCACCAACAGTTAACCTCAACCAGGTGGTCAGACTGAATGAATGGTGGTTAATCAGTTCCTGAGGACTTTAAGTGGGTGTCCATGTCCCGGTATGACATCAGCTGTATGTAGCCCCTCCTGGTGGCTGGTAATATGATGTTTTTCTCCTGTCAGACCTGTGCTAACGTTAACGTTCTCCTCCTCCTGTCAGGCCCACTCTTCACTCTGTGCTAACATTAATATAACGTTCTCCTCCTGTAAGACCCACTCTGTACTCTGTGCTAACGTTAATATAACGTTCTCCTCCTGTCAGACCCACTCTGTACTCTGTGCTAACGTTAATATAACGTTCTCCTCCTGTAAGACCCACTCTGTACTCTGTGCTAACGTTAATATAACGTTCTCCTCCTGTCAGACCCACTCTGTACTCTGTGCTAACGTTAATATAACGTTCTCCTCCTGTCAGACCCACTCTGTACTCTGTGCTAACGTTAATATAACGTTCTCCTCCTGTCGGACCCACTCTGTACTCTGTGCCAACGTTAATATAACGTTCTCCTCCTGTCAGACCCAGTCTGTACTCTGTGCCAATGTTAATATAACGTTCTCCTCCTGTCAGACCCACTCTGTACTCTGTGCTAACGTTAATATAACGTTCTCCTCCTCCTGTCAGGCCCACTCTGTGCTAACGTTAATATAACGTTCTCCTCCTGTCAGACCCACTCTGTACTCTGTGCTAACGTTAATATAACGTTCTCCTCCTGTCAGACCCACTCTGTGCTAACGTTAATATAACGTTCTCCTCCTCCTGTCAGGCCCACTCTGTACTCTGTGCTAACGTTAATATAATGTTCTCCTCCTCCTGTCAGACCCACTCTGTACTCTGTGCTAACGTTAATATAACGTTCTCCTCCTGTCAGACCCACTCTGTGCTAACGTTAATATAACGTTCTCCTCCTCCTGTCAGGCCCACTCTGTACTCTGTGCTAACGTTAATATAACGTTCTCCTCCTGTCAGACCCACTCTGTGCTAACGTTAATATAACATTCTCCTCCTCCTGTCAGACCCACTCTGCACTCTGTGCTAACGTTAATATAACGTTCTCCTCCTGTCAGACCCACTCTGCACTCTGTGCTAACGTTAATATAACGTTCTCCTCCTGTCAGACCCACTCTGCACTCTGTGCTAACGTTAATATAACGTTCTCCTCCTGTCAGACCCACTCTGTACTCTGTGCTCAGTCATTCCCATACATTCATTTATCTGTGGCGGTGCGCCACAAATAAATTATCTCCGCCACATATAGATTTTTCTGCTTTTGGCGCTACCTGTTCGACCTCGCTCATAAACACATTATAATGGGACTCACTGTCTGTGAATGTAGCTTGTCATTACAGTGCCAGTGCAATAGGTGGCGGCATGCATGTAAAGATGCATTTAACGCAGCTGGTCCGCCGGAAGAACAAGGAGCAGACGTAGTAGCAGAACAGATCCAAAGACCTCTCAGTACAAATATGTGGGCAAACATGCCCAAAAGTGGTCCGAACAACCTCTAACTCATCATGTTATATTAGCCTGTGTCTGTATTAACATAGCTGGAAGCACAACATGTGCAAAGACATTAATTCACGCTGTTAGTAGTGTTAACTGCAGCGCAAGCCCTGTAGCAGCTCGCCCCGTTAATCAATTACAGCAGCTGCACCGGCAACAGGCAACGGTGGTTGTTGCGCCGCTCCCGTTGCCGGTGCAGCTGCTGTAACTGACTAACGGGCACGAGCTGCTACGGCACACAACCACCGTCTGTTCTGTGACAACTGTCTATTTTACACGGCTCTTCTATGTTTGTCGCGCTACGCTCCCCTATGCGACCCTCCAGCAGATAAAAACTCCATGAAATAGTGTGCTAAACAAGCACAATGTGTTTTTAAATGAATAAACCATTATCAGATGTGATATGTGTTTTTTTTTTCATACATTTACCCATGTTTATCCGTGACATTGTGTAAATGTCCGTGGCCGACATTTGAAAGCGAGTAGATGACAAACAGTACAGTGACTTTGTAGATAACTCAAATAGGCTGTATGTTATAACCTAGGTGGGAAATGCCGCTTACGTTTGCAGCAGGTGGAACATGGCCTAAGGTTCTGCTTAGTAATTAACTCTGACGTTGGATGTTGACTCGCCTCGCCGCCACAAATAGATTCCTGTCCTGTTGGAAACACTGTGAATAATAGAATCATGTGACCAGCGTCCTGTCTGATCTTAAAGGGTTAACCTCCAACATGTCACATGATGAAGGCCTCAGGTTGAAAACTTGAGATCAGCTCCCTCCTCTTCCTCAGCCCGATGCTCTATCCTGATTGATTATGTTGGATGACATCACACTGAGCCTGTAGGGTCTCTGTACAGACTCAGGCTGTGATGTCACTTCCTGTCTGTCTGTCAGCAGCTCCTGGAACCATCAGTGCATCACTAGAGCACGATGGGAGCACAGAGCAGGGGCTGCTGGGAGCCAGAGGGCAGCAGGAGAGGATTGTGGGTAATCAGACCTTTTACTGCTCATCACTGACCTTCATCATGTGTCCGCACGGTTATACCGTTGCATCTGTCTGGACACTGTCTGTCTGTCCGTCTGGACTCTGTCTGTCTGTCTCAGTGTGAGCAGAGACACCCGAGTGTCCAGGTGAGGTGTCTTACCTGCAGGTAGCTCCTCAGCTCTCGACAGTCTCCCTCCAGACTTGAGATCTGCTGCTGGTACTCCATCATCCTGAGGACACACCATCATCATCATCAGTGACATAGTCATCATCAGTGACATCATCCCTCTCCTCACAGACATGCTGCTACAGTGTGTATAGTGAGTATTCTGATTACTGTGAGTACTGCGTGTGAACAGTAAGTAATCTGATTACAGTGAGTACGTACTTGGCCTCGTTACTCTGGATCTCTTTGTCCTTCTGTTGGATCTGGTTGTTGAGCTCGATCACACTCTGAGCCAGCTGCAACATAGACACAGAAGTCAGCATGTCTCCAGGACATTCCAGGAACCAACCACACAAAGAGGAGTCAGACGTGTTGATTGGATAATGAAGGTCAGGAGGGGTCACATGTCACAGTCAACATGACTATTGTTCCTGGAAACATCTCAGATATAAAGAGCACTCAGTCTGTCACACACACCTTCATCATCATCACCTTCACCACCATCATCATCACCTTCACCACCACCACCACCACCACCACCATCATCATCATCATCACTCAGACAGGATCATGTCACTAGCTGTATCCGAAGCCGCATACTAACGTACTACATACTACATCAGTATGTACTGCATACAAAATGTGTATGCAGTGTGCCATTCCAGCAGACTGTTCGCAGTATGCAGTATACAGCCAAGTATCCCAGAATGCATTTCGCACCAGCCGACAGTGAAAGCGGAGAGTTCAAAGCAGGCTAAAAGCTGTTTTAATTTCCGCTGTAGCGCTGTTAATATGTCACTTTATTAAGGTTTAATATTTTTTCAGGCGTAAAAGTAACCGTTTAGATCCCCAACATGTGGTCAGTTTATCCAAATAAGGCCTGTTTGGAAATTTGCTCCGACGTATTCGGGGATGAGAAGAGCCACTATGGGAGCCGCTGGCCGGGAGCAGCAAGCAGCTCGCAGCCGGAGTACTGAGATGATCGCCGGTCAACCTCCATCGTTATCCCGGGGAGAAAGCAATCCGATGAACTGACCTGCTGCTCTTTGGAGATTTACCGCTGGCTGATATAATTGCTTTTGGAAGATAAATGTTGGTTTCATAGATGAAATCTAACAATTGTAGCTGCCACATTAGTTTGTCTGAATATAAAGTGAAGCTTCATGTTTTTGCTGGACAGAACAGCAGCGCTGCCTCTGGGGCTCTCATGTACAGACATCACAGTTTCAATAAATATAAATGTATTAAAATGAACAGATCAGTCCATATTGAATTTCGTTTTATCTTATTAAGCTACACAAGTTTGGGTTTTTATTATAGCTACATTACAGACAACATGATTTTGTGCATCTCTACGTACGTTAAGTCAGGTAGGTATCAAAGATTTGGCATGACGCTTAATAAAATAATATCACGCGCATAGTACAGTACGGGATGACACTTAATAAAATAATAACATCTCTGCGGTATTCCCGGCTTGATCACTCTTGTCCGCCATTCCGACAATTGACTGGTCCTGGTCAAGGGCGCATTGCATTGTGGGAAACAGTAGGCGAGGTAGACTGGTCTGATGCATACTGTGGAATTTTTCCAAATCAATATGACATCCGGGTATTTTTTGCATACTGCAGATTTTGCTTTTGTTTGCATACTGCATACTACATTTTGGCAATATCAGTATGTTCTTCTAATATAGTACGCGGCTTCGGATACAGCCACAGCCAGTCTTTCTGTAGGGACATCTTTTAATGTAACACGGTTTCCACAGTAGTTCCAGTTCAACCAGTTCAAACCTGACAGGAAACCAGCAGTTTCACTCCTTCACAATGAAAGCCTCTGTCAGCTGCTCTACTCCTTCTCTAACCCTTTTCAAACAGGAGTTGTGCAAATTTGCAGGAAAGCCCAATCAGTGTATTTTCAGCATTGGCAGTATAAAAACAAAATCGGGGAGTGCAGCAAAATGCAGCCTACCTACTTTTGTTTACAGGATGTGCCTTTTTCGGGGCAATGGGGGGCGTGAGCAAGTAACAAAACGTGTAGCTCAGCGTGTGACGTAAACAGTGATGTGAGAGGGAAGCCGCGGCTGGTCAGTCCTTCGGCGATTCTCTCGTAAGTCGGCCCGTCCTTCACCGTCCCCGTCACCTGACGGTTAATGGCCTCTTCGTTTGCGAGGACAAGGAGGGCGCGCAATTCCTTGTCTCCCCAGTTGCTCATCTTTACAGTGTCTGTCAGGTTTGTGTTTCCCTCTTGCTACTAGCTGCTCGCTAATTCCTGCTATCAGCTGTTTCCTGTTTATCCATCGCCAGTGGCTGGCACGTGCGGCGTCATCAACAGCCCCTCCCACAAGTCATCAACAGCTCCTCCCACAAGTCATCAACAGCCCCTCCCACAAGTCATCAACAGCTCCTCCCACAAGTCATCAACAGCTCCTCCCACAAGTCATCAACAGCTCCTCCCACAAGTCATCAACAGCCCCTCCCACAAGTCATCAACAGCTCCTCCCGTTGCAGAAGGCCGCCTCGTTCTGTTTAAACTGAAAGGGTTCCTCCAATATATCTACCCTATGAGGCGGAAAATTGGGCGCCTCGGATCAACTCGCCAATCCAGCTCTGTGTGTCTAAACGCTCGCAGCTTGCTGGCAAAACGGCCCAACATTCGCCAGAAATCTGGCAGTGTGAAAGGAGCTACAATATAAGCCTCTGTCAGCTGCTTCACTCCTCCACAATAAAAGCCTCTGTCAGCTGCTTCACTCCTCCACAATAAAAACCTCTGTTAGGTGTCCAATCTGTTTCCTCATTGGCTGTAAAAACTAAAGAACATGATGGACGTCTGTGGGCGGAGCTAAATGAGTAAATAAAACATGTAATGATTCTGTTCTCTGGTCGGGACAGGACTGTGTCCCATCAGCTGGTATCACGGTCCACCAATCAGCTCTCACTCCTGTAACACTGCAGGTGTTACCACAGCAACAGTGGAGACAAAAAACAAACAGCGCCCACTCACCACGATGGGATCGTTTGTGTTTAATATGAAGATGACATCACTTCCTGTGTATGTACACAGCTGACTGACCTCTCCTCGTTTCTTGTGCAGCTCCGTCAGTTCCTCCTGGTGTTTGATTCTCATCTGAGACATTTCCTGCTGCAGCGCGTCGCTGCGGCTCCAGTCAGCCGCCGAGCTGAGGGATGGGACAGAGACACAGGTCAGAGGGGACATTAGTGGGGACAAAGGTCAGAGGTGACATTAGAGGGGACATTAGATGGGACACAGGTCAGAGGGGACATTAGAGGGGACACAGGTCAGATGTGACTCAGGTCAGTGGGGACAATAGATGGAACATTAGAGGGGACATTAGATGGGACATTAGAGGGGACACAGATCAGAGGGGACATTAGAGGGGACATTAGATGGGACATTAGAGGGGACACAGATCAGAGGGGACATTAGAGGGGACATAGGTCAGAAGGGACACAGGTCAGAGGAGACATTAGAGGGGACAAAGGTCAGAGGGAACATTAGAGGGGACAAAGGTCAGAGGTAACACAAGTCAGAGGGGAACACAGGTCAGAGGAGAAATTAGAGGGGACAAAGGTCAGACGTGACAGGTCAGATGGGACATTGGAGGGGACACAGGTCAGAGGTAACACAGGTCAGAGGAGAAATTAGAGGGGACAAAGGTCAGACGTGACAGGTCAGATGGGACATTGGAGGGGACACAGGTCAGAGGGGACAAAGGTCAGAGGGGACATTAGAGGGGACAAAGGTCAGAGGTAACACAGGTCAGAGGGGACATTAGAGGGGACATGGGTCAGATGGGACATTAGAAGGGACAAGGGTCAGAGGGGACACAGGTCAGAGGGGACACAGGTCAGAGGGGGCAGGTCAGGGAACAGGTGACATGTTGAGGACTCACCTGGCCTCGTGTCCTCTCTGGACGTCATACTTGTCCGTCTGGTATCTCTCTGAAAGAACAGCCTGCAGGTCGGACTTCTCCAGGAGACGGTTATCTGAGGGACAGAGACAGAGACAAACAGGCAGAGACAGAGACAGGTTCAACTGTCTGTCCACACACCCACACTGTGAGGGACAGATGGACAGACGGACTCACACTGGAGGACGATCTCCTCGAAGGCCTGTCTCTGGACTCGGTCTCTGAGCTTCAGCTGGTCTGAGATGTGTCTCTTCCACGTGCACTCCACCCGCCGCTCCGCCATCGCCACCTGACACAGTGAGACAAGACACGCCCCCATCACTGTGACATCATCAGCGTTTCAACAACTCGTCAGAGAAAATCAATTCTCAACTGCCTGACATTCAAACAAAAAGTCAGCCGACAAACAGGAAGTGATGAACACGGCGGGAAAATCAAATAACATACGACATTTGTAAACATCGTTGGCTCGTCATTATCAAAGACCTTTATTGATTCCAGGACTCTTCCAGGTTTTCCAGGACCGTGTCTGGACCCTGACATGTAGACTGTGCTGTTCCAAATAAAGTGGTCAGCCCAGTGTATTACCAGTCATCTTTGTTTACTGATTCGTTCTGTGACGTCACACTGCTGCTGCTGCTGCTGATGATGATGACGATGTTGACTCTTTAATATCAAACTGTGATCTGAGTCTGTGCCGATCAATCGATCACCACATATCGTAATAATTACTTTCACTTTGTTTGACGTCACAGTGAACTCAGACATCCTCAATCGCTCTGAACTAAAATCAATAAATCAGTCAGTGATGTGAGACCCGATGAGGATCAGCTGATCGGTAAAGACCGAACAACACCGTCTCTGCAGCACTGACAACACATCTCACACAGATCGATACATCGATCACCGATTAATTTCTGAGCCAATTAATAATCATCCTCACGTGATTAGCAGCTGTTAGCTTCTGTTAGCATGTGGTGCTAAAGGGAAGCACAGCACAAACAGGAAGACAGCAGGCTAACATGCTAACATGCTAACGGTCCGTTAGTGACTCCGTTACAGTCGTTAGAAGATAAACACGGTGTGCGTGCGGTGTGTGTGCGGTGTTACCGGGCTGAAAACAGCTGTAAACATCCCGCAAACACCGCACACTGACCGGGACACGCTCACACTCCCGTGACTCGACATGTTAGCATGCTAACCTAGCTGCTGCGCTGCGTTAAACGGAATCAGAGAATCAAACCTTACACCATCTACCGGAGACCCTCCTGACTGCGGCGTACACTGCCCGGTAACCCCGCTGCTGCCGCCCGTTGACGGTTCTGACGCTGTTAAACGCTCCGGTTCCGCTTCTTCACCGACATCAGCCTCTTCAGCTGCAACTCGCTCCAGTTCTCCGCCATTTTGGATCCGACCACACACTTCCGCCTGGGTCGCGACAAGATGACGTTGACTTTAAATACGTGCCGCTCATTTTACGACATGATAATAATAATGATAATGATAATAATAATAATAATAATAATTATTATTATTATTATCATCATTATTATTATACAATACTTTATTGTTGTTTTTATGATTTGTAGCACTTTGAGATTATTTTATAATGTAAAGTGCATTACAAATAAAATGTATTATTATTAGTATTAGTATTAGTATTATTAATTATAGATGCTGTGCAGCAATGGTCAGGGTCGGCCAATTTTAGGCAAAATTAGGCAATTCTGAGCAACAAGCAGAGTGTAGGAAGATGGAAAAAAAGGTGTCATTCTAAGCATAAGAGACTGAGCTAATTAACAAGAGACAACTCTGCGGTACATATGTTTAAAACTTCTTCTAGCTTATTATAGGAATTCTACAGTTGCAATGATTAGTCAATAAATCAATAAGTCAAACACATAATTAATCCACAACTATTTCATGATGGATTGATTGTTTCAGGCATCAGTGTTGGAGTTACCTTCACAGATTTGAGGATATCCTCCTCAAATCTTGCTTTGTCGTGGTTTTGGACCTTTAGTCAGACAAAGTGAGATGTTTGTGGATGCCAGATTGGAATTGGGGAAAGGTAATATGAATTTTATATAATTTTATAGAAAAACATTTAATATAGAAAATAACTGGAATGCTAATCAATAAGGAAATGATTCATAGCAGAGATAGGCCTATTTGTAAAATTGTAAATGCACCATTACAGCTTCATTTTAAAAGGAAATCAACTTTACCTCTCAGCAGCAAAACTGCACAAATAAAATAAAATTAGTTGTTGGTCTCAAAACAGCACAAACAACCACAATGACATGTTAAAACACAAAACAGACTAACATCTCTCACATATTTATTGTAAAGACATACTTAAAACAATTTTAGACATACAAAAGATTGGAGCTTAGAAATAGTGTATTGAACAATGACCAAGACATTTTATTGAACTGCATTACATAGACAATTTAACAAATATCAATTTGTTTTCATACTAGAGTAAATTATCGATTGTCCATATCATGAGGATACAAATATCACTGTGGTGACTTTTTGAAAAACTTCTCATCAAATATAGTCTCACAGTGCAGGGCAGAGAAAAAGATGCAGTGCCTTGCACTTTGAAGTCAAGGCTTTGGGGATATTTATACAAAGTAGCAGTGGCGGTTCATTCATAAGTGCAATTTGGTGACGCACCACTAAAGGGGGAAAAAAAAAATTCTTGCAGTAATTTCAAAGTTGTGTTGTAGCTTAGCCAACATGCTAACATTAGACACGGGTTCCCTACAATGAGTACTGACACTGGTTCAGAGGGTATTTGAAACGCAGGCGATAGACTTCTGGAGCACTGTCTGTCACTGAGGAGGCTACTGACTGCTGGATAAGGTCAGTAATGTTACTGTAAATCCTTCCTTGTTTAAATGTCTCATTTTCTATGTAAGATACAAGTAAGGGACAAATAGTCAAATATTTGTATTGAACAGCCAAATCTGATTCGACTGACAAAAGCTAAAGTATCGGGGGACAGCCCTGTTTATTTTGTAGGCTAATTATTTTAATTATAGTTATCTTATTTAAGACTATTCAGTGTTTGGGGTCTAGCAGTGTACCTGTTAAAACAGTAACACATAGGCACTGTAGAGGTTATACACACACCTCAGTGTGTATTTATTGCAGGACTTGTCATCACTATATTAAACAGTGTGATCACACAATGCAGATTTTCCTCATATCGTGCAGCCCTAATGTATTGTAACTACCTAAGGTGAGTGTGCTGGCCACTTGGCCAGTAGGATATCCCTTTGTCTGACTGGTCAGCACGCCCGTGTTTGGACTGGGAGCCCCGGGTTCAAGTAGCCTACACACCCCTGCACTGTTACAGTAGGTATATTTGAAAACAGATGTGTGCATGTAAGCAGCATTTTAATGGTGTCAAGCTAATTTTAAAACCAATGCTAATGTGTATATATCAAACATGTTTTATCTGAAATTAAATCAATCATTTTTTTCACTAAACAAAGGCTGGGGTGAACAAAGTAGCCATTACATGCGTGATTTTTTTTTTCATTAACATGGATGTGGAAAAGAAAAGAGCCCTCAAGGTTGTCTATGAGCTTGAAGCTGATTTTTTTTTAAATACTTAAACACAATTAAGTACAGTACTCAAATGTACTTTGTTACTTCCCATCTAAAGTAAAAATATACAATCCTTACATAGTTTAACAACTTACATTCTATGTTCATCTTTACAAATTAAATTAGTAAATTAAATTCAAAAACTTTTAGCTGAACATAAAAAGTAAAAAGAAGAATAACATTGTTTCCACTTTTAGGATTGGACCATCTACACTGGAGGCTCTTGAAACAGCAGCTCCAGTGACATGTCATCTTCACTGCCCTGCTGCTTTTGAGTCCAAAGACATGCAGATTGGGGACTAGGTTAACTGATAACTCTAAATTGTCCGTAGGTGAATGGTTGTTTGTCTCTATGTGTCAGCCCTGTGATAGTCTAGCGACCTGTCCAGGGTGAACCCTGCCTCTTGCCCGATGTCAGCTGGGATAGGCTCCAGCTGTGGTCCACTGCCACACTGTGTCTGTCTCTGGCAGGCTTCTCATTGCCCTTTGGTTTGATGATACGTTAGGAATAAATTTTCCTAGGTAGTTTCAATGAATACACCAACCCCTTCCATTCCATTAAACAGCTGCTGTATAATTAAAATCCTACTGTTAACTTATAAAGCTCTAAATGGTCAAGCTCCATCATATCTTAGAGAGCTCATAGTGCCATATTATCCCACCAGAACTCTGCGCTCTGAGAACGCAGGGTTACTCGTGGTCCCTAAAGTCTCCAAAAGTAGATCAGGAGCCAGAGCCTTCAGCTATCAGGCTCCTCTCCTGTGGAATCATCTTCCTGTTACGGTCCGGGAGGCAGACACCGTCTCCACATTTAAGACTAGACTTAAGACCTTCCTCTTTGATAAAGCTTATAGTTAGGGCTGGCTCAGGCTTGACCTGTACCAGCCCCTAGTTAGGCTGACTTAGGCCTAGTCTGCCGGAGGACCACCTATAATGCACCAGGCACCTTCTCTCTCTCTCTCTCTCTCTCTCTCTCTCTCTCTCTCTCTCTCTCTCGTATCCTATTACTGTATCTTGCTAACTCGGCCATTCTGGATGTCACTAACTCGGCTTCTTCTCCGGAGCCTTTGTGCTCCACTGTCTCTCAGGTTAACTCGTATTGCAGCGGTGCCTGGATAGTGTGACGTGTGTGGTTGTGCTGCTGCCGTGGTCCTGCCAGATGCCTCCTGCTGCTGCTGCTGCCATCATTAGTCATTAGTCATACTTCTACTGTTATTATACACATATGATTATTATCATACATGTATACTGCCAGATACTAATATATTCAACATATTGTACCACAGTAGCCAGAACTATAATGACAATAGTATTACTTTCATGAATGTTGTTGTAAGCTACTGTCATTACCGAGGATATCATACAGATTACTGTATTGTGTCATACAGATTACTGTTAATTTGTTATGCTGATCTGTTCTGTACGACATCTATTGCACGTCTGTCCGTCCTGGAAGAGGGATCCCTCCTCACCCCCCCCCCCCCCCCCCCCCCCCCCCCCCCCCCCCCCCCAGTAAAGGGGTTTTTTTGGGGAGTTTTTCCTGATCAGCTGTGAGGGTCTAAAGGACAGAGGGATGTCGTATGCTGTAAAGCCCTGTGAGGCAAATTGTATTTGTGATATTGGGCTTTATAAATAAAATTGATTGATTGATTGACAACCTTACACTACTGCCACCTACTGGTGCAGTGGTATAACAACATGAACTGATACTGTATGTACTTGTCATATCAATACATGTCCCAGTGATGGTGTACTCTGTATCAGCACTCACAGAATGCCTCTCGTCCAATCAGATTACTCGGTCGGAACTAGCTGTTGAGAGTAAAAAGATAATTCATGTTTCAGACTGATTTATATTAACATCAGATTACACACAGATACATTTATATTTACATATTATTATAGTATTATTATATTTATATTTACATACGTATGAATTCAGTAAAGCCAGATATTAATCAGATGAACACAGATATGTGATCAGTGTGAATCATCCAAACAGGAACATGAAGTGTTAATAAAGGTTTATTGAATAAACAGGTGAGACCTTAACTTTATTAAAATCAATAATCAATAACAGAGGATATTAAAATCAGACAGGATGTCTCTGAACAGGAAGTGTGACTGAGGACAAGAAGTAAAACCTCAAAGTGCTGATTCACACTAAAACTTCATGTCCTTCACTCTCAGGTCAGAAAATAACAAATCATCACTGAGGATCAATAAAACACAGTCAAATATTTATATTTTTGAAACTTTGATCAGAATTATCATTCAGTAATCATTACATGTACATTTAAAACTTGTGTTCATATTATCGTCAGAATTTTACAGACAAAAGTCAAAATAAATGTAATGTCAGTTTAAACTGACGATCAACACATCATGGGTCAATAAAAGATTCTGATTTAAAATTAAAACTAAAGATCCATGTGTTAACGTCTGACCTGGAAGAGGACTGTAACAGGCCACCTGACTCTAATCAAAGACTTAATCATGTTGCATCATGGGAAACTGAGTCTTCAGTGAAAATCTCTGCCCTGCCACACCATGCAGCTCATATGATCACATATTTAAAAGGTAAAGTTATAAAACATAAAAATGAATCAAATTTCTGTCTGAGGTCACCCGAGGTCACCTGAGGTCAGCAGAGGTCAGCAGAGGTCAAAGTGACGCCTTCACGTCACTGATTTAAAAAGAACTAAAAACACAAAACTCTTCAGTTACAGATTAAAGACAGGAAGTGAACAGTAAAATAATAATCACAGGTCTGACTAATTAATGACAGTTTAATTAAAGTCAGACTGAATCATCATCATCATCATCATCAGCTGAGCTACAAAAGTAAAGTTAAACCCCAAAACACAGTGACAGCTCTGTGTTATTAATATTATTATTTAAGAGAATCACAGCAGGATCAGACCAGGGACTCAGGCTCTGCTCTGGCCCCGGGGCCCCTGCAGGGCCTCTCCTCAGGCCTTGTCCGGTTTGGGACTCTCTGGGACGGTCAGAGACTCCAGAGATGACGGCTCGTCTGGTTCTGGAAGCAGCTCCTCCTTATCACTGCAGGGAGAGACATATCATCAATACAGTCATCCATTCATCAGTTCATTCAGCCATCCAATCACCAGTTCATCCATACATCCATTCATCAGTTCATCCATACATCCATTCAACTGTTCAACCATTCATCAGTTCATCCATACATCCATTCATCAGTTCATCCATACGTCCATTCATCAGTTCATCCATACATCCATTCATCAGTTCATCCATTCAACTGTTCAACCATTCATCAGTTCATCCATACATCCATTCATCAGTTCATCCATACATCCATTCATCAGTTCATCCATACATCCTTTCATCAGTTCATCCATACATCCATTCAACTGTTCAACCATTCATCAGTTCATCCATACATCCATTCATCAGTTCATCCATTCAACTGTTCAACCATTCATCAGTTCATCCATACATCCATTTGTCAGTTCATCCATACATCCATTCATCAGTTCATCCATACATCTATTTGTCAGTTCATCCATTCATCAGTAAATCCATACATCCATTCATCAGTTCATCCATACATCCATTCATCAGTTCATGCATTCAACTGTTCAACTATTCATCAGTTCATCCATACATCCATTCATCAGTTTTTTTTTGTTTTTTTTTATTCATATGCACAATGATAAAACAAGGATTATATTTAATAATACAAGGGCAAATAACTGTGCAGGAGAGGAAAAGAAGCCCAAAGGGCTTATATAAAATCCTCCCCTCCAATACAAAATTACTAAAACAGATCAACCAATAAAAAAGGAAAAGAAGCAGAAAAGGAAAAGAGACAAGGATAAAACACAATAAAGAAACAGAGAGAAAAGAAGGAAGAAAGGGAAAAATAAAACAACAACAACAAGAACAAAGATAGATAAATTACAAATTCATTTCAATTATACTAGACATGAGTATTCTTTTGCCTGGACAGAAGATACCTCACCAAACTAGTCCTAAACATTTTGTAGGAGGATAAAAGCTTAAGTGATCTGTCTAAGGAGTTCCAGAGTTGGGGACCATGGAATTTGATGAAAAATTTATGACTGGAGGTACGACAAAGAGGTAAATGAAAGTTCTTCTGACCTCTTACTGAATAGGAGTGAATATCTGATGATAACAAAAAGAATTTTTGAAAAGTGCCTGGAATGTCTTGTTTATAATGAATGAATGTAAACATAAACAGACATATTTGAAGCATATTAATAGAAAAAATTGACAAAAGTTTAAATTTGCTAAATAAAGGTGCAGTTGGTGCTTGATTGGTAGAGTTTGAAATCATTCTCAAGAATCTTTTCTGAATTAAGAGTATCTGATTAAGGTATGAGGAATATGAAGCACCCCAAACAATGTTGCAATATGTCAAATATGGATAAATTAAACTGTAATATAATTTCATGAGACAGGACTGATTAACTAAGGAAGAGACTCTTCTGATAATACCATAAGACTTCATAATTTTTTTGCATACATACTCAATATGGTTTCCCCAGGACAATCTTTCATCAACTAATATACCAAGAAATTTTGTACAAGATACTTGTTTGATTTCAGTGTTATTAATTAGCAGCTTTGAGTCCTGCTTAGGAAAAGTTTTATTTTTGTTTCTAAAAAGTATAAAATTTGACTTGTTTACATTCAAGGAAAGCTTGTTCATCTGAAACCATCTTGAGGCGTATTCTAGAGTGGTATTGGCATTTCTGATTAGACATCCAAAGTCAGAGTGAGACATGGCAATATTTGTATCATCCGCAAATAAAATGAGCAGAGAAGACTCAGACATTACAGCAAAATCATTAATAAAAATTAGAAACAAAAGGGGCCCAAGAATCGACCCTTGAGGCACACCATAGTATAGTTTTGCTTTCTTAGATACATGACCATTAATACAAACATATTGTTCTCTGTTACTAAGGTAATCACTAAACCATCTGATCACAACATCTTGAAGACCATATCGGTGGAGTTTTGACAGAAGAATATCATGGTCAACTGTGTCAAACGCTTTTGAGAGATCCAAGGAAATACCAATAGCAAACATATTTTTATCCAGGGCAGTAGAAATTTTATCTATAAGTTGCAAAAGAGCCATATATGTTGAGTGCTTTTTGCGAAAACCATATTGGTGTTTGTACAGAATGTTATTATCATTAAGGTGTTTAATAACTCTTGTATATACTAACTTTTCCAGGACTTTGGAGAAACACGGTAAGATAGAAATTGGTCTATAATTGTTAAAAACACTGGGTTCACCTTCTTTAAAGAGAGGTAAGACCTTTGCCACTTTAAGATCACTAGGGACTACCCCAGTCTTTAGTGACACAGCAAAGACATGTGTTAAAGGTTTGCTAATGAAGGGAACTACTTCCTTTAACAGCTTAGCCTTGATTTCGTCGTGACCCGCTGCTGAATTATTAAGATTTACAATAATGTCAATCACTTCATTAACTGTGGGAGGTTCGAAGTTTTGTAGGGCAGGGAAGAGACCAATAATATTATCTGTAGGGCAGTTATTAGAAGGAAAGATGTTCTTGGCAAAAGTGCTACCAACATTTACAAAGAAATTATTAAATTCGTTTGCTATGTCCGAGAGATTGGAGAATGTGGACTTGCCATCAGTAAATTGGGATGGAAATTTTGCAGGCGCCTTTTTCTTGTTTAATAGTTCACTAATAATATTCCATGTATTTTTTATGTTGTTAGTAGATTCTTTGAATTTATCAGAATAGTATTTCTTCTTTGCCATACGAAGTAAATGAGTAAACTTGTTTCTATATTTTTTATATGTATTAGAGTTCTGTGGAGTTGGATTGGAAATAAACTTTTTATATAATTTGTTTTTCTTAATTGAGGATTTTAAGAATCCAGCAGTGAACCAGGGTTTATTAAAACCATGTCGTTTATTGATTTTGAGGCTCACAAGTGGAAAGCACTCATTAAATACTGTCTTGAACAGATGAATAAAGGATTGTAATCAGTTCATCCATTCATCAGTCCATCCTTCCATCCCTCACAGGTGACGGTCCACCAGAGGAACCCTGTGATGTAAACAACATGAGCGTCCCTGTGGCGCCTCCTGCAGGACAAACTTTACAGTGTGTTCTGCTGATGACCTCAGACTGATGGTGTGACATTAGCAGCACTGAGACAGGTGAAATTTACCTGATGGAAGACGGACGGCGAGACAGACCACGACGTCTCAGCGTGATGACCACGAGCGTCACCAGCAGAAGAGCAGAGATGGATGCCAGAGTGACGAAGAGGAAGACAGCTGGAGGAGACAAGAGGACGTGTGAGAGACAGGGGGACAGTGGGGCGGCTTTTACACAGGTGACAGGTAACACAGGTGACATCATACACAGGTGACATCATACACCCGTTAACCCTTAAAACTGAGACTGATGCCTGAAACTTTTCTTCTTCTTCTTCTAACGTCAGACTGTCAATCAGACTTTGATCTGTAACGTCAGGTGTGTTTGAACACCTGGTCTCTTCCTGTTCTTGCTGTCAGGTCTGACCAATCCAACGTCTCTGATTACAGGACAAATAATTAACCCTTTATGATCTGAGGCTGAAGGTCAGAGGTCAAACTCACCTGGAGTCCAACGATCACGAGCTTTTCCACGAGTGTCAAATGGACCTGCAGAGAGAGAACACACACAGGAGTACACACCTGTACTACACACAGGAGTACACACCTGTACTACACACAGGAGTACACACCTGTACTACACATAGTACTCTATTTGGTCTTTACTGTGACTTCCTGTCCATCTGAAGGTCAATGTGCCCAGTCTGTGACACTGGGGGACAGAGTGGTGGACAGGCTGGGGACAGATTGGGGGACAGACTGGGGACAGATTGGGGGACAGACTGGGGAACAGAGTGGGGGACAGACTGGGGAACAGAGTGGGGGACAGACTGGGGGACAGAATGGGGGATAGAATGGGGAACAGGCTGGGGACAGATTGGGGGACAGAGTGGGGAACAGAGTGGGGAACAGACTGGGGAACAGACTGGGGACAGACTGGGGGACAGACTGGGGAACAGAATGTGGAGCAGGCTGGGGAACAGACTGGGGGACAGGCTGGGGACAGACTGGGGACAGACTGGGGGACAGACTGGGGGACAGAATGGGGAGCAGGCTGGGGAACAGGCTGGGGACAGATTGGGGGACAGACTGGGGACAGACTGGGGGACAGACTGGGGAACAGAATGTGGAGCAGGCTGGGGAACAGAATGTGGAGCAGGCTGGGGAACAGACTGGGGGATAGGCTGGGGAACAGACTGGGGGATAGGCTGGGGAACAGATTGGGGACAGATTGGGGGACAGGCTGGGGAACAGAGTGGGGAACAGAGTGGGGACAGACTGGGGGACAGGCTGGGGGACAGATTGGGGACAGATTGGGGAACAGAGTGAGGAACAGAGTGAGGAACAGAGTGGGGAACAGAGTGGGGAACAGAGTGGGGACAGATTGGGGACAGATTGGGGGACAGGCTGGGGGACAGATTGGGGACAGATTGGGGAACAGAGTGAGGAACAGAGTGAGGAACAGAGTGGGGAACAGAGTGAGGAACAGAGTGAGGAACAGAGTGGGGAACAGATTGGGGACAGATTGGGGGGCAGATTGGGGGACAGGCTGGGGGACAGATTGGGGAACAGATTGAGACCAGTGTCCTTACCATGTCTGCAGCGGCTCACACATTCCTCCATGGTGCCGTAACGGTTCTTGTTGCCACGACAACCTCCGTATATGAATGACTGGCAGGTGGAGGTCTGTGGGTTGAAGTAGAACATGGGGAAGGCAGCTCGACAGGGACCAGGGTCAGAGGTCGCCATACAGGCGTCTACAGACAGACAGACAGACAGACGGTCACCACACTGACTGGCTCCGCCCCCCAACTGTTCATCATTAGTTTTCTTTATGATGTCATACCTTTGTATTCTGTAGAAACGTCATTGTCATCAGCAGCAGCGGCGACTTTCTTAGAGGATGGAAGAACTGTGACTGAAGGAGGAAGGACAACACACAGGTGTGTTACTCACCTGTACAGGTACAGACAGGAGTGTTTCTCACCTGTATAGTACAGACAGGTGTGTTACTCACCTGTACAGGTACAGACAGGCATGTAACTCACCTCTACAGGTACAGACAGGAGTGTTACTCACCTGTATAGTACATACAGGTGTGTTACTCACCTGTATAGGTACATACAAGTGTGTTACTCACTTGTATAGTACAGACAGGTGTGTTACTCACCTGTACAGTTACATACAAGCTTGTTACTCACCTGCACAGTACAGGCAGGTGTGTTACCTGTGCAGGTAGTCATGCAGCTCTCCTTGGTGATGTAGTTGTTCTTATTTCCTCTGCAGCCTCCGTAGATGAACGGTTGGCAGCTTCCTGTCTTACTGTCGTAGTACCAGTGTTGAAATGCAGCTCTGCAGGGACCCACCTGAGGCTCCGCCTCACAGCGCTCTGATTGGACAACACCACACAGACATGCCAGATTTACCTTTTTATCTTCAGTCGAATAATATTTTCATTAATGAAGGAGGCCAAACATTTGTTTGATCAGAGAAATCTACAGGTTAAACCTCGGCTGAAGAAGAGCTCGTTAAATCTCAATCACAGGGTCAATACACTCATTATTTCTCACTGTGTAGAACATGTTTATCGTCTGGATTGGGACTGCACTCGGCTCTCGCCTCGCAACATACAAGTGACTGAGCATGCTCAGTCTGGGCAGAGCGGCAGTGATGACAGAGATGGTGGGAACACACACAACAGTAGCAGTTTGCTGACTGTGGTACGTTGAACACTGTGAGACAGAATGTCTGTCCTTGGTGGACATCTGAGCTCTTTTTACCTGTTTGTTCGTCTCTCAGCTGACGGTGAAAACAAACTGATGTTTATTAAACTCTGACTCATGCAGGTGAGCAAACCTGTCTCTGTTACAGGGACGTCATATTTTATCCAACATGACCTGGGGTCCGTTTCACAAAGCAGGTTCAACAAACTCTGAGTCTAATCCTGAACTCTGAGTTGATCTACTCTGGGACCAGAACAGCTGGTTTGAATAAGTTTAATCAACTCGGAGTAGTTTCACCTGGAGTTAAGGGCCGTCCACACCAAGAACTATAACTATAAATATAACTATAAATATACAGTTTTAAAAATCGTTCTAAACTCAAGTGTTTGGCAGCGTCCACACTACAACTATAACGACAACGATAGTGGTGGACGATATCGTTTGGATCACTTTCAGAACGATTTGATGAACGATAGAAACACTGACAGCCAATCAAAATCCATCCGAAATGACAGGTCAAGACGTTCATCACATCACGTATACCCACTAAGAAAGCTCCAGGATTTCCATACACCCACTTAAACATGTGCAAAGGTCCGTAACAATATAGTTTTGTGACAGAATCTTAACTTCAGTGATTTTGTTTTGCAAATACCGGGTAAATAACTGCAATAAAATACATTTTGCAGGGGAATGCGTCTCCTCTTTTCCCCTCCATTCATAAAATTCAGGAGCCAGGATGAAGTTACTGAGGGGGGCAAATCTTTATTATGCAACATAGGTTCACACAGTGAGTTATAAAGAGCGCACAGCCGTGCGTAATTGTTGCGCGTAATGACAGCTCGTCGCCGGTGAAACACAATAAACTGCACGTCTTCATTCATGTTTGTCTCGTGACAGATGGAGCTGACAGACAGACAGACAGACAGACAGACAGGTGGAGCAAGCGGCAAATTGGTTTTCTTTTTCTGTCTCGCAACATACAGCAATAACAGGTTATCAATATCCATTTTATCCATCACTCTGCTCCCCTGCCGACCGCACCGAGCAGTGTGTGTTTGGCGTAACCTAGCAACACAACGATATTGTTCATTGGTGTGGATGCTGCCATTGTTATCGTTATAGTTAACGTTACAGTTATCTTTCTTGGTGTGGACGGCCCTTAAAGCGCGAGCACCACAACTATAAAAAGCATCAATGGAGCCCCGATTCCACGAGTCACCATGGTAACGGGGAAGAGGAGGGCTGCGTTTTTCACCCCACTAGAATTAGAAATCTTAACGCGCTCATACGGCAAGTTTGAACACGTTTTCAAAAAGAAGTGCATAAGTTTCAATGTAGGCTTTGCAATCACAACAATATTACAGGGGAAACTGCTTGAATGGCAGCCTGTTAATTTATTTCATTTAGGTGCAGTAATCCCGCGGGGGAGAAACGCACTTGGCAGCAGTTTAGGATGAAATATAAAAACACTGTTCAAGCAGGTAAGACCTCGGCATAATCTCATGGGGGTACCTCATTTTGATCACGTTTTACATTGTAAAGTAAATATTAAGTGGCTGTTTGACTGTGCAGTTGTTTTCACACACATAAATATCTTCTCATCTATATCATGTTCTGTTAAATAATTAAGCCTATTTAAACTAACACAGACTCCTACTCAGCCAAAAGAAAGTGTGGACAGTTCAGAGGACACAGAGTGGACAGTTCAGAGGACACAGTGTGAACAGTTCAGAGGACACAGAGTGGACAGTTCAGAGGACACAGTGTGAACAGTTCAGAGGACACAGTGTGGACAGTTCAGAAGACACAGAGTGGACAGTTCAGAGGACACAGAGTGGACAGTTCAGAGGACACAGTGTGGACAGTTCAGAAGACACAGAGTGGACAGTTCAGAGGACACAGTGTAGACAGTTCAGAGGACACAGAGTGGACAGTTCAGAGGACACAGTGTGGACAGTTCAGAAGACACAGAGTGGACAGTTCAGAGGACACAGTGTAGACAGTTCAGAGGACACAGTGTGGACAGTTCAGAGGACACAGTGTAGACAGCCCAGAGGACACAGTGTGGACAGTTCAGAGGACATAGTGTGGACAGTCCAGAGGACACAGAGTGGACAGTTCAGAGGATGCAGAGTAGACAGCTCAGAGGACACAGTGTGGACAGTTCAGAGGACACCGAGTGGACAGTTCAGAGGACACAGTGTGGACAGTTCAGAGGACATAGTGTGGACAGTCCAGAGGACACAGAGTGGACAGTTCAGAGGATGCAGAGTAGACAGCTCAGAGGACACAGTGTGGACAGTTCAGAGGACACCGAGTGGACAGTTCAGAGGACACAGTGTGGACAGTTCAGAGGACATAGTGTGGACAGTCCAGAGGACACAGAGTGGACAGTTCAGAGGATGCAGAGTAGACAGCTCAGAGGACACAGTGTGGACAGTTCAGAGGACACAGAGTGGACAGCCCAGAGGACACAGTGTGGACAGTTCAGAGGACATAGTGTGGACAGTCCAGAGGATGCAGAGTAGACAGCTCAGAGGACATAGTGTGGACAGTCCAGAGGACACAGAGTGGACAGCTCAGAGGATGCAGAGTAGACAGCTCAGAGGACATAGTGTGGACAGTTCAGAGGACACAGAGTGGACAGCTCAGAGGACATAGTGTGGACAGTCCAGAGGACACAGAGTGGACAGCTCAGAGGATGCAGAGTAGACAGCTCAGAGGACATAGTGTGGACAGCGCAGAGAACAGAGTGGACAGTGTCTCTGCTCTGACCTGTAGTTCCTTTAAACTCAGACTTAGTCAAACTTTATTCATCACGAGCTTCACAATCATTTATCTGAAGACTGGAACAAACTGACGGACGGACGGACGGACAGACGGACGGACACATCACCAAGAATCAAATTGTGACACAAGAGTTGAAACGTACCTGCGAAGTCAGCAGCAGACATTTCTGTAAGAGAAGAAGAAGAAGAGGATGTTAATGATGATGACATCATCTCAATTTCTCCTCTCAGAACAAACTGCAGTTCGTTTTTATTCTTCATGATCAGTTTGTCTTTTCTGTTTGTCCTCCCTCCTATTGTCTGTCTGTCTGTGTGTGATATGACATTATCACCATTATCATCATCATCATCATGTTTAAAATAGAGCAGACTGATCTCCACCAGGAGCTGACAGAGGACAGATTCAATCATCATGTGTAATACTCTCTTCATCCTGCAGGAGGCGCAACTGAGGCTTCAACTGATCACACTCAGATCACACCCTCCTAAACTGCAGAAACTTGTACCTGACGACACAGATTCAGTTTATTGGCTCTGACATGACAAACTGACAGGCCGTCACACCTGTTCACACCTGTTGTCCTGTGATGTCACTGTCCGCGCCTTTATAAGGAGCTTAATCCTCTGTTAATCTGCTCATTGTTTCAGCCTGATAGAGGTGTGTTATGGGGTGTGTCCAGGTGTGTCCAGGTGTGTCCAGGTGTGTTCAGGTGTGTTCAGCTGTGTCCAGGTGTGTTCAGCTGTGTTCAGCTGTGTCTAGGTGTGTTCAGGTGTGTTCAGGTGTGTTCAGCTGTGTTCAGCTGTGTCCAGGTGTGTTCAACTGTTTTCAGCTGTGTTCAGCTGTGTCCAGGTGTGTTCAGGTGTGTTCAGCTGTGTCCAGGTGTGTTCAGCTGTGTTCAGCTGTGTCTAGGTGTGTTCAGGTGTGTTCAGGTGTGTTCAGCTGTGTTCAGCTGTGTTCAGCTGTGTCCAGGTGTGTTCAACTGTTTTCAGCTGTGTTCAGCTGTGTTCAGGTGTGTTCAGGTGTGTTCAGGTGTGTCCGCTGTGTCTAGGTGTGTTCAAGTGTGTTCAGGTGTGTTCAGGTGTGTTCAGCTGTGTTCAGGTGAGTTCAGGTGTGTCCAGGTATGTTCAGGTGTGTCCAGGTATGTTCAGGTGTGTTCAGCTGTGTTCAGCTGTGTTCAGCCGTGTCTAGGTGTGTTCAAGTGTGTTCAGGTGTGTCCAGGTGTGTTCAGCTGTGTTCAGCTGTGTTCAGGTGAGTTCAGGTGAGTTCAGGTGTGTCCAGGTATGTTCAGGTGTGTCCAGGTGTGTTCAGCTGTGTCTAGGTGTGTTCAAGTGTGTTCAGGTGTGTCCAGGTGTGTTCAGCTGTGTTCAGCTGTGTTCAGGTGAGTTCAGGTGTGCTCAGGTGTGTTCAGGTATGTTCAGGTGTAGGTGTTACCTGTCTCCTGAGTGGGGACTGACTCTGTAGCTGCAGGTTTAGGACCCTCAGCCTCCTGAGACACCTCTGGATGGACAGACATAGACACAGGCAGATAGACAGACAGACAGACAGACAGACAGTTACCAGCCTCAAACTTTTATTTATTAAAAATGTTCAGACGTCAGAACCTGTTAGTAAATATCAGATCACAGGGATGTTACAGGAGGAGCCAGAGAAACTATTTTTTCTTCTGACCCAGGCAGGAAGTCAGAAACTGTCAGAATTAGGTGTTTAACTATTCGCACACGCTGCTGTTTCCTGTGTGTCATGCTCTGGTGTAAACAAACAAACATGTAATCACAACCAGCAAAATCCATCTCAGGAAAACAATCCAGGGAATGACAAGAAATATGCGTACGTATACCATCAGACGATGACATCATTATGGTGACAGGTTGTTACATCGCTCAACAGTACCTGTAGTTATGTTTGTGTCTCACCTCTATGGAGGGCGAGACCCAGTCGAGAAGCTTTGGCAGGAAGTTCAGGAGCAGCAGTTGACTCATCAGGAATGACTGATCCTGAACACACACACACACACACACACACACACACACACACACACACACACACAAGCTGGGTTATACTGGTTTCACTGGTGGCTTACTGGAGTCCAGCTGTTTATAGTCAGCTGTTTTTCTTCTGTGGTGACCTGAGACCACGGACAGACGTGCAATAGATGTCGTACAGAACAGATCAACATGATAAGGATCGACAGAGGACAGATGGACAGGTGTAAAATCAGTGGCACTCTGAGCAGGTTAAGGTGTGCTCAGGTGTTTAATCCTCAGAGCTCAGAGAACCAGTCTGACC
Organism: Epinephelus cyanopodus; assembly: GCA_026686955.1. Classification (NCBI taxonomy): domain Eukaryota; kingdom Metazoa; phylum Chordata; class Actinopteri; order Perciformes; family Serranidae; genus Epinephelus; species Epinephelus cyanopodus. Next base: position 43,894,497 of record CM048918.1, read on the forward strand.
AGATCCCTCATGATAAACCTCCTGACACACCAGTGTTTACTGTAACCTGTGTATGTGTGTGTGTGTCCAGAGGAAGTGGTTTAACACAGGTGTGTGTGTGTGTGTGTGTGTGTGTCCAGAGGAAGTGGTTTAACACAGGTGTGTGTGTGTGTGTGTGTTACCTGTGATGCCGCTGCATTCCGCCTCACACTGCTCCTGGGTATCGAAGTTGTTGGCGTTGGCGTCACAGCCGCCGTACGTGAAGCTGCGGCAGCTCCCATTAGTCACATCATAGTAAAACTTAGGAAGAGCTGCTCGACAGCGTCCGACCTTCATCGGGAGACGACAGTGGACTGAAGGAGACAATAAGAGACAGAGACAGGAGACATCAACACTCTGATCCTGGACCAGTCATCCAATCAGATGATTTGGGAAGCGGGGCTTATGTGGTGGTCATGACAACAAGTTGACAGTTGGTAAACAATGGAGGAGAAACTGGTGGTAGTAGTTGCTGAATATGACATCACAAGCCACAGTTAGCACCACCTCAGTAGAAACCAGCAGGCGTGGAGCTCCTGGACCAAACATCATCATAACCGTCCAACGGACAAGTGAACGTGTCTTTCTCATGGTCAGGTGTAAAACAGAGGGCTTGAAGAGCTCAGCTTTGTGACAAGGACACACCACAGCCCCGCCTCCACCCAGTGGTCTGGGTTCAGTTCATAGTTTATGTCTCCACAGTGAAAGTTGTGGATGGTCCCAACAGCAGCGTCCTTAGCGTCCCCATGTTTGGTCCCCCCTCTGTTGGGGCACCTAGCACACAGATCTGCTACTAAAAGGTGGAGCTAGAAACCCTGCAGTCTGATTGGTCAGTAGAGGACGGTCACTCTGGTTTTATGTAACCTCTGTTCATACATCAGTAAACTACAACTATAAAATGAAAGAGAACAAAATAACCTCATTCACTGGGCCGACTGCCGGCAACTTTTAAGGTGGAACGTTAACTTGTAATGTTACTCAATGCATGAGTTGATGACGTGAATCCATAAGCACACCTTAAATTTCACTGTGACAACTCTGAGCATCATATCAAGTTTTTATATGACACACACTTTTAGTTTAGGTAGGTGGTACAATGTAGAGTTGAATGATAAGGAACAGGTGGTGACATTTAGAAAAGAGGTGGCTGAAGGATTGGCTAGAATAGATAAATCAGAGCTTCCAGGAAAATTGAAGTTGTGGTGTTTACAATTTGGACTATATCCTAGGTTAATGTGGCCATTGTCAGTTTATGAAATCCCAATATCTGTTGTGGAGAGAGTTGAAAGGTCGGTTAGCTCCTATATTAGGAAGTGGTTGGGCGCTCCTAGGTGCCTAAGTAGTGTTGCATTGTATGGAAAAGGGATACTTCAACTGCCAGTATCTAGTTTGACAGAGGAATTTAAATGTACTAAGGTCAGGACAGAGCTTTTGTTGTCTGGAGTAAGGACGTAGTAGTTAGGAGTGTGGTTCCAAATCCAACCAAGGGGAGGAAGTGGAACCCAAGAACGGCAGTTCAGCAGGCAGAGGCAGCTCTTAGGCATGCGGAGATCGTAGGTAATGTTCAGTTTGGCCGGGGAGGCCTGGGGCTTGGCTCAGGCAAACCGGTTTGGAATACGGCAGGTCCCAAAGATAAAAGAAAGCTGGTTGTGGAACAGATACGTAGACAGGAGGAGATAGTAAGGGGTGCAAAGGTAGTGGCCCAGGCTAAACAGGGACAGTGGTTGAATTGGGAAAGTGTAGAGAAGAGGAGGCTTAGTTGGAGGGACCTGTGGAGTATGGAGGAGAATAGTATTAAATTCCTGGTAGGGGCTACATATGATGTGCTACCAACTCCCCAGAACCTAAAACTGTGGGTAAATGAGGACCCATCATGCCCATTGTGTTCAGGTACGGCAACCTTAAAGCATATTTTGTCAGGCTGTAAGGTTAGTTTGTCACAAGGCCGATATACATGGCGACATAACCAGGTGTTGAAATGTTTAGCGGCAGGAATCGAAGGGAAACGAAGAGAGGTCAATTCAGAAGGTTATAAAGATAGGAATTTAGCAATTCAGTTTGTCCGTGAGGGAGAGAAATACAGAAGGGATAAGTTAGTAAGGAGGCAGGGGTGTGGCCGCCTAGTAGGTGCTTGTGATTGGGAAATGCAGGTAGATTTAGGGGGAAAGCTTGTTGTTCCCCAGGAAATAGTTTGTACTAAGCAGAGGCCTGACATAGTGTTGTGGTCATTGAGTCAACGGATAGTTTATTTCATTGAACTGACAGTTCCCTTCGAAGACTCAGTGGAAGAAGCTTATGAAAGGAAAAAGCTTAGATATGCAGATTTAGGAGCAGAAGCTGAGCAGCGAGGATGGAAGACTAGGATTTGTCCAGTGGAAGTGGGGTGTAGGGGATTTATAGCAAGATCACCTATCTCGCTCCTGGGGGAACTCGGAGTGCGGGGACAGAGTTGGAAGAAGACAGTGAAGGAAATGTCAGATGAAGCCATGAGAACCAGCAAGTTCATTTACTACAGAAGGAATAATGTTAGTTGGGGGCCAGCAGGGGGAACTACTAAGCAGGGCACATAACTCCTTGAGATCTGGTGGAGAGATCCACTTCCTCTTAGGAGGAAATCTAGGAAGAGGAAGGCTATTTAAGTGTGGGAGTGGCCTATTTGAATCCCTTTTGCTTGAGGCCATGCTGCAAGGTGAGTGTGTTTGCTGATCCTGTGAGTTCATTTATCTCCTCTAGCTTTAATTTATAGTGTAGTTATGTTATGTAGTGTGTGAATTAGAGTGTGAATTAGGGCTGTGAAAGCCATGTGTAAGTAAGGAGGAAGAGGAAGGTTATTTAAGTGTGGGAGTGGCCTAGTTGAATCCATTTTGTTTGAGGCCATGCAGCAGGGTGAGTGTGTTTGCTGATCCTGTGAGTGTATTTATCTCCTTTAACTTTAACTTATGTTAAGTAGTGTGTGAATTAGAGTGTGAATTAGGGCTGTGAAAGCCATGTGTTAGTAAAGAGGAAGAGGAAGGTTATTTAAGTGTGGGTGTGGCCTAGTCGAATCCATTTGGTGGCCATTTTGAGGCCATGCGGCAGGGTGAGTGTGTTTGCTGATCCTGTGAGTTCATTTATCTCCTTTAACTTTAGCTTACACTGTAGTTACGTTATGTAGTGTGTGAATTAGAGTATGGTGAAAGTGCTAGGAAAGGTGGCAGTGTTGTTTGGGCTGTGAAAGCCACGTGTAAATAAAGAGGAAGAGGAAGGTTATTTAAGTGTGGGAGTGGCCTAGTTGAATTCATTTTGTTTGAGGCCATGCAGCAGGTGGGGAGGTAGACTGTACTGCCTAACCCGGCGGGGGAGGGAGATAGCCTAACAAGGCTTCCTTCCCTGGGTCTACCTCCTGTGTGGTAGTATAGGTAAGGTAAAGGAGGTTGTGTGGTCAGTGTGTGGAGCAGTGAGACCTGGCATTAGGGGAGTGTCTCTGGGACGCCAGAGTTCACTGTCTAGCCTCCTGGAGGTGTCGTGGGACCAACTAGACGAAACACTGGTGAAAGGAGGTTCCCACCCGATGACCCCAAAGACATGTTAGTTATCACTGCTCATTGGTCTGTATAGTTAAGCCTTGCCATAATAGCATATCATAGGGTTTAGGAGAGTATTCACTGAGTGTTGATCCTTTTCTAGAGCACAAACTTCTTGTGTTTATTTGAATGAATAGTAATGACTTTAAAAATATAGATTAATTTGGAGCGGATTATGTGAAGGTCATATATTCTAATCCTCACTTCCTGTGGGCTACAGCAACACTAAACCCCTGAGCTTGCCTGAGAAGGACTAAATGCACAAAGCTGCTGTTTTTAAATATCCCATGGAGAGAGACTCTCACTGCAGCCTGTTCTATTTTGTTCTGAAAATGTGGGCGTGCAGCCTCGTTCTGTGGACGATAAACCAGGTGCAGACTTCCATCTGTGTCACCGCTGATGAGGAAATACAGCGAGTGCTGGGGTCTATCCCAAGTCTCTTAAATTACTGCTAGTTTAAGAGACATGAGACGGCCTTACTCTGAAGCGTCAGACCTGTCAGTCTGTCTCAATCAATCAATTTTATTTATAAAGCCCAATATCACAAATCACAGTTTGCCACACAGGGCTTTACAGCATACGACATCCCTCTGTCCTTTAGACCCTCACAGCTGATCAGGAAAAACTCCCCAAAAACCCTTTAACAGGGAAAAACAGCAGAAAGCCCAGGATGAGCAACTGAGGAAGGATCCCTCCTTCAGGACGGACAGACGTGCAATAGATGTCGTACAGAACATATCAACATGATAAATTAACAGTAATCCATATGACACAGTGAGACAGAAAGAGAGAGAGACAGAGATTGTAATTAATATTAATATTAATATTAATGGTTAATATTACCTACAGGCTATGAAACATTATTCCACTCACATGACATGCAGGACAATTAATGATGGGCAAATGTGTGTGTGTGTGTGTGGGTGTGTGGCACATTTAACAGCCACACATCACTGACAGTCTGCTGAACAACGCAACGGGTTGTGAATGAAATAAACTTAATGACAACATGACAGTCTTGCAGGAAATATCATTAACATTACTCTTTGTAGTCACATAGGCATGTGAATTGCAGCAAGTCATTGCAAAGAATACATGTAACGGGTACACTTGCGCTGTTTCTCTGCCATCTCGTTCAAATGAGACAGACGTAGGGGCGGGTATTTATACGTCACAGCGTTCAGCTGAAAAACTCTTCCGGATAGGAAACTCTCAACCATCCTAGCTCGTAGCTGCTTAAAGCTTGCTGTTAGCTTCTAGTGCTAGCTCCTTACTGCACAAATAAGAGACTTGAGACGGCCTAGAAGATGAGTGACCTCATACGACTTCCGGTTCAAGCGAGGAGCTAGCAGTAGCACTATAATAGACTATAGACTTGGGACATACCCCTGGACGGAGCAGTGAGTGACAACAACGCCACCCACATTTAAGAGGACTGTCTGAACAGACCGAGGGTCTAGGTACCATGTCTGAAGGGTTACTGCTGGTTCCAAAGGTGCTGGACTGAAAGGGTTTGGTGACAGCAGGTGACACTCTGTACAGGGCGTAGTGTTGGGATGTAGGTAACATCATGTTGGACTGTGTGTACTGTGGAATATTCATGCCATTAGTCAGTAGGATGATTGTGTTTTTCCAGAATAAAGGGCAAAAACTGAATATCTGTGCATGTAAACAAAGACGAAAGAATCAAACCCACAATTCCAGAAGAGTCTGGACACTGTAATAAAAACAGGAAGTGATGATTTATAAATTCAGCTGAGTAAAGGTTATTTATAAATTATCACTTCCTGTTGTTCCAGCTTCACACAGACTGTTTGATTCAGTTTGAACATGATGAAACAATCAAACTATGTTTTTATGATCAGATGACGGTTCCTGTCTGCTGCCCTTTCAGAGTAAAGCTCAGTGTTCAGACACAGAGGGGTGTGAGCTGTTGTTCTCTCAGGTGGAACGCTGTGATGTCACAGAGCGGACCGACCGGTTGGACCTGAAACTCTCTGAGAACAGATCACACCGTGATGACTCATGTTCACCTGGACAGGTGAGTTTCAGGTAAAGGAAGTCACTGTGTCTGAAATAATTTGTACATTTACATCTCATTATAATAAACACACACTCACAGTGTGTCTGATCATGAATACACACATCTGCTCAACCAATCAGGGAGCAGCACTCAGGAGGAGATGAGATTAAAGTCGCTGTGACACATTTGACCAGAGACGAGATCATGTTCTGACAGAGAATGGACTGAAGACCAGGACACATTCGGAGACGCCTTGTTTACATTGTTTACAGTGTTTACCTGACACCTTCACAACTATTAATGTTTCCACAAACCACAGATATGATGGAGGTGGTGTGGTCACACCTCACAGGGATGAGTTGCACAAAGACTGGACACATCAGATAAGACCTGAGTGTTCCTGATCCAGTGGTCCGGGTTCTGTGTCACAGGACGCAGAACGAGGTATAGTTTGGTCCACAGAAGATACTGAACATACTGAACGTCTCCAGATGTGGAACATAGGACACATCTCACAGCTCAGAGACACTCAGAGCCTCCTCCAGTTTCATTACCTCATGGCAGCAACTAACCCCAAAACCTAATATATAAGTTATATATGGTGTGAACAGGAAGAGGACTGAGACCGCATCAGAACTGAAGGGGACCAGACAGAGGACTGAGACCGCATCAGAACTGAAGGGGACCAGACAGAGGACTGAGACCGCATCAGAACTGAAGTGGACCAGACAGAGGACTGAGACCCCATCACAGCTGAAGTGGACCAGACAGAGGACTGAGACCCCATCAGAGCTGAAGTGGACCAGACAAAGGTCCACTTCAGAGTACTGAGTTCAGTTTGTTTAAAGAGGACTAAATGTTAAAAACACCCTGAACAAACAGACAATCGGTAACTGTATCAGAGTGTACCAGGATTAGATCACAGCAGGAACATGTGGAACACATGAACACCTGAATAAATCACCTGTACAATGTCTCACATTAGATTATTCACGTTACATTAGGTCGTTCACACGTTACATTAGATCGTTCACGTTACATTAGATCGTTCACATGTTAAATTAGATCGTTCACATGTAACATGAGAATGCTCACACGTTACATTAGAACGTTCACGTTACATTAGATCTTTCACGTGTTACATTAGATCGTTCATGCGTTACGTTAGGCAAGGCAAGGCAAGTTTATTTGTAGAGCACAATTCATACACAAAGTAATTCAAAGTGCTTTACAGAAGAAGAAAATGCATTAAAATCACAGTACAAAATAAAAACATAAATAATCATTATAAAATGAACTTTAAAAGAGAAGAGTGCAGATAAGATCCTTTCAGTCATATGCACAGTGAAATAGAGCTGTTTGGAGCCTAGATTTGAACATTGTCAGAGTAGAGGCCTGTCTCACATCTTCACAAAGACTGTTCCAGATTTTAGCTGCATAAAACTGGAACCCTGATTCCCCATGTTTAGCCCTGACTCTGGGCACCAGCAGGAGGCCGGTCCCTGAGGTCCTCAGAGTCCCAGATGGTTCATATGGCACTAACATGTCAGAGATGTACTTTGGTGCTAGGCCGTGGAGAGACTTGTACACAAGCAGAGCTGCTTTAAAGTCTATTCTCTGAGCCACAGGAAGCCAGTGTAGAGACCTGAGCACAGGACTAATGTGCTCGTACTTCCTGGTTCTGGTCAGGACCCGAGCAGCAGCATTCTGGATGTACTGCAGCTGTCTTACGGCCCGTTTGGAGAGGCCAGTGAGCAGGCCGCTACAGTAGTCTAACCTACTAGAGACAAATGCAGGGATAAGTCTCTCCAAGTCAGGTTTAGACACTATACCTTTGATTTTGGCAATGTTTTTTAGATGGTAAAAGGCTGCTGATGTTATTGATTTGATGTGGCTGTTAAAGTTCAAGTCTGAGTCCATTATTACCCCGAGATTTCTAACCTGATTTGTAGGTTTTAGAGAGAGAGAGAGACTGGAGGTGACTGCTGACACTTTCTCTTTGTTTCTGTGGACCAAATACGATGACTTCAGTCTTGTCTGAATTTAGCTGGAGAAAGTTGTTTTGCATCCACACACTGACCTGTTGGATGCAGTGACAGAGTGAATCTACTGGTCCATATTCACCTGCTGTCAGTGACACACAGAATGTTCACATGTTACATTAGATCGTTCACGTGTTCCATTAGATCGCTCACGCATTATATTAGAATGTTCACGTTACATTAGATCGTTCACATGTTACATTAGATCGCTCACGCGTTACATTAGAATGTTCGCGTAACATTAGATCGTTCACATGTTACATTAGATTGTTCGCGTGTTACATTAGAACGTTCACGCGTTACTTTAGATTGTTTACGTGTTACATTAGAACGTTCGCACGTTACATGAGAACGTTCACGTTACTTTAGATTGTTCACATGTAACATGAGATTGTTCACGTTACTTTAGATCGTTTACGTTACATGAGAACGCTCACATGTTACATTAGAACATTCAGATGTAGCAGACATGTTGAGCCTTTGCATTCCAACAGCTCTGTGGTTAACGTGTCGTCATGTTTACACATGTAAACTTCCAGTCACAACTTTAAACACTCGACAGGAAACTGACTCACTGAAACCCGACTTGTTCAGTTTGTTGTTGGTGTTGAACAGTGTCTGATGGTGTCCCTCCACCCTCCTCCACCTGATGAAGTGATGAAGCTCAGACACTTCATCACCCCCGAAACATATCAAACATAAAAAGCAAACATATGTGGTTCACAGAAACGTACAACACCAATGTTTACTTCATCTGATCACTGAGTCATCAGCTGACCCCCCCGTTACTCCTCCTTTACCTCCCCCTCCTCCTCCTCCTCCTCCTTCTCTACCTCCCCCTCCTCCTGCTCCTCCACCACCTCCTCCCCCCCTGCTCCTCCACCTCCACTTCCTCCTCATACACAGAAATGTTCACCTCCTCTGTCAGCGTCTCGCTGCTCTGACTCAGTTTATTTCACATTTTTGAGTCCAAAGAAAAAACATGATGAAACCAAAGTGACGTTGTGACATGACAGAAATGTGACTGATGATCAGATGAGTCGATCAGCTGATAAACGATCGATTAGAAACTATTTTAATCAGTGATTATTGATCGACTCATCTTCAGTCAGCTGAGACTTTAAGTGACATCACAGACATTATTTACATAAACAAACCTGATCTGTGTGTTTGAACAGGTCATGTGTGATCATTGTGATCGATTATTTCTTTATTGATGTCAGAGATCTATAAATAGCGACAGATATCCATCAGTACAGGATGATCAATATCTAATCATTTCATATTTTAAATGTTCAACAGTTTCAGCCTTTAAATGATCAGATGAGGCGAAAACTATCACTAATCAATGATCAATACTGAAATCTGGTGGATGTTTTCTCACTGCCGAAACCAATCACTAATCAATAATCAATAATCAATAGATCAACAGTTGTTATCTCACCGTTGTTGGTCTGGTTGTTCCTGGGAGTCCGGAGCTCCGGCGGGTCGACTCGCGGCTTCTCCCCGCCCTCCTGGTCTTCAGTGTCGACCTCGGTCTTCACCCTCTTGCGGTAGACCTTGAGTCCGGAGCTGGGGTGGAAGACACACACGTCCTGGTCCTGGATGGAGCACTTCACCATCCCGCACTGCTGCTCCCGGACCCCGACCAGGGCCAGGTCACAGTCCGGGTCGTCACAGCACGTCTCCAGGCAGTTCTGCCGGTCCACGGCCATCGTTACCGGGGGCACGGTCGAGTCCTGCTCTGGAGTCTGTTCGGGATCAGGGGCCAGGTCCCACTCACAGTCCAGGGACAGACCGGGACATACCAGGACCAGGAGCAGCAGCAGAGACCAGCGGATCATCGTCTTTAATTCAACACGCAGTTTTAATTAAGAAAAGGTTTCTGAGCTCCGCGCGCACACAGAGCTCACTTCCGTGTTTGGAGGCTTCGTGTTGTCGCAGTAAGATTTACCTGAGCGACAGGTGAGGTCACCGCGGACACGCCCGCTCACGTGACGTCACATATACCGCCCACTGAAAACATTCAGATAATAAACGTCTCAGTTTGTTTGTTTATCTTTTCTTTTTAAATTATTATTTATTCATCTAATCTCCACCTGATCAACATGTGGAGTTTGATTTGATGGAAAATCACCCAAAGTAAAATAAAATAAAATGAAATAAAGTGCTTCATGTTTTTATTCATAAACAGAAATTATCCTGTTTTTAATCTTTCCTCCAAAAATCAAAGATTCTTCTCAAAAAATGAAAAACACTGAATTAAAAAAATAAATACATAAATAAATATGAGATCTTGATTATTTAATTAGAAAAATCTAATTAAAGAAAATCAGTGGAAACTCAGGATCTTAGAATTGTTGTTAAACACACACGATGTGACCGTGACTGGTGTTTGATCGTAGTTAATCTGACTGGACTTCTGTGAGACTTCAATAAATATTAATGTTTAATAAACTGGGTCTGAATATAGCTAATCATGTCATCACTGTGGAGCGTTCAATGACCCTCTGTTCTGTGGTTTGTTCTAGAAATGATGAGGAAAGAGAATAAAGTCATGAACTCATATTTATCTGAGATAATGTGTCTCATTGTGTCATACAGATTACTGTTAATTTATTGTGTTGATCTGTTCTGTACGACATCTATTGCACGTCTGTCCGTCCTGGAAGAGGGATCCCTCCTCAGTTGCTCTTCCTGAGCTTTCTACCATTTTTTCCCCATTAAAGGTTTTTTAGGGGAGGTTTTCCTGATCAGCTGTGAGGGTCCAAAGGACAGAGGGATGTCGTATGCTGTAAAGCCCTGTGAGGCAAATTGTGATTTGTGATATTGGCCTTTATAAATAAAATTGATTGATTGACAAGTCACATACATGTCACACAAGTCACATACAAGTCACACATGTCACATACATGTCACCCATGTCACATACATGTCACACACATACATCATCCATACATCAATCAATCAATCAATCAATTCAATCAATTTTATTTATAAAGCCCAATATCACATGTTGGTGACATGTGTGTGACACACAAGTCACATACATGTCACAGGCACTAATACACGTAACATATATGTCAAATAAATGTCACACGCATGTCACATACATGTCACACATATGTCACATACATGTCACTAATGTCATACATGTCACACATGTCATACATGTCACACATGTCATACATGTCACACATGTCACATACATATATACATGGCACACATGTCACATAGATGTCACCAACATGTCACACACAACACACATGTGACACACACGTCACATACATGTCACAGGCATTTCACATACATATCACACATGTCACATTCATGTCACATACATGTCACACACATGTCACTAACATGTGACACACATCACATACATGTCACACACATGTCACATACATGGCATAAACATCCCTCACATGTCAGAAACATGTCACACACACATCACTCACATGTCAAACACATGTAATAGGCCTATACATGTCACACATGTGTCACATACATGTCACACACGTCATATACATGTTATACACGTCACACATGACGTGTCTCCGTCCTTCTGCTCCGCTGCTCCTCCTGATTGAATCTGTTTCCTGCTTAGATCTGTTGATGTGACTCTGGTTCAGCTGTTCGACCTGTTTGTGACGTTCAAGGACCATATAAAGTATCTGTGTATTTTTACTGCATTTTTTTCTGTATTAAAGTTGTTACAGTATTTTGTCTAATTCGTTTTTATTTGTTCTTATTTATATCAATTTTTATGGTGTCTTTTCTGTTTGAACAAAAAAAACCGAGAGTAAATTCTTTCTGTGTAAAAAACATAAATCCTTTATCACTCTGATTTATCACCGATGTTATAAATCTCTACAGCCCCTGAACGCATCAGCACCAGCAGCATCGTGGTACCCGCCCTGCTCCGTGTCCGTCTGCCTGCACGCGCCTCACTTACGGTACACCGGATCCACCGAGTCTAAAAGCTCCACCGAGTCTACCGGCCCCACCAGGTTCACCGGGTCAGTCTGACGGGACTCTGATCCTCTATAATATTATCATTATTATTACAGCTTCTTTCATTTTTTTACTGTTATTCATTGTATTATTATTTTTATCACCAGGCTGAAGAAACAAACAAACTCTGAAGGTTTGTTATTGTTATTATTATTAATATTAATGTTGTTATTATTGTTGTTAATACCTATTATTATTACTGTGTCTCAGTCTCCCAGAGTATTTCTCTGTCTCTGTGACACGGCGACCATTTAAACACCAGATCACCGGATCGCACTGCGGGTTGTTTGTGTTTGGAGGCGGACGGTCCGGTGTGATGGCGGCTCTCCGGGTGGGGCGGCGGGTCAATAAAGTGTGTGGTGATCAGTCACCGGGCCGTGCCGGCAGCGGGCGGGACGTTCAGCGGAGACAGGCCCGGGTCACCGTCAAATACAACCGCACAGAGCTGCAGAGGAGGCTGGACGTGGAGCGGTGGATCGACCAGGGACTGGACCAGCTGTACCGGGAACAGGTGAGTACTGCTGAGTATTACTGAGTACTGCTGAGGATTACTGAATATTGATGAGTATTACTGAGTACTGATGAGAATTAATAAGTACTGCTGAAGATTACTGAGTACTGCTGACTATTACTGAGTACTGCTGAGGATTACGGAGTACTGCTGAGGATTACTGAGTACTGCTGAAGATTACTCAGTACTGCTGAGGATTATGGAGTACTGCTGAGGATTACTGAGTACTGCTGAAGATTACTGAGTACTGCTGAAGATTACTGAGTGCTACCGCAGACACAGGTCCCGACCAGGCTAACAGCCAGGCTCTGATCCGATCACTGCGATCAGAAATCAATGTGTTTCACAGTTATTCCACGTTCTTATTTGCCCCATTTTAAACAAACAAAATACATTTAGCCTACAATAATGAAAAAAATACATTAGACATATAAAAATTATTTTTGTCCTAATTACTGGTGTGATGAGCACAGTCAGGTGTCTTCAGTGAAGTCAATGATGAGGGCGATATATAAAGTCCTGTGCACGTGTGTGTTTCTTCCTTCACAATGGCGTTGTCATTCTTGAATGATGTTTTGGATGAAGAGGCACTAATTCTGTGAAGGGCATTCCAACGGGAGAGAGTTCTTCAGGACAGGTTGGACCCATTGCTTTTTGATGACGACCACCTGTACAAGCGGTACAGGTTCTCAGGGGAAGGCATCCGCTACCTCTGCCGACTGCTGGGTCCGCTAATCCAGCACCACACAGCACGGAGCCGTGCGACAATGTCACACAGATGGTTTTAGAGCTGCTTTGGTTCTCATTCTTAAAATAGTAGTTTTTATTAAATAACTGCTTATAGCAGGATTTTATTTTATTTTTTTTATTTTTCTAGGAAGTATAAAGCGCTTAAGATAAAAGCGCTAAGCAGTGTGCAGCTGCTCACTCACCCATTGTAAGACACACACTAATGCCGTCAGTCTACCACACAGGGTGCACACAGTACTGGGAGCAATCTGGGGTTCAGCATTTTGCCCAAGGACACTTTGACATGCAGATGTCCTCACCAATAAAAGAAGTAATTCTTGGAATACACATACAAGGAGATGTATTTGGCATTGGTAGCACACAATTGGTGGTTATTAGGCTTCCTAACTGTGTGACTTTCCCACATAACATTCCCAATTAACTAAATAAATAACTACAGTGTACTTTATATTAATGAATGAAAACAGGAAGAGCAAACCACAATATTCTTTGACCTCATTTTATTGAAATGAAAAATACTGTAGTCAGTCAGTGTCTGCTTGGAGCTGGGAAGAGAGAGAGAGAGAGAGAGAGAAATAACATTGATTAATACATTGCATCACAGTCATGCTTACAGTGTGCATTAAAATCACTTCCTCCTTTCTCTAGTTTCTTAATTTCCAGTTTCCTTAAGGTCTTTTTATTTATTTGTCTGTCAAGCTCCATGTCCTGCAGCTTTCTCTTTTCACACTGGAGCTTCACATCTGCCAGCACGATCTGCTTCTGTACATGACTTGCATATAGCTGTCTGACAGTCTGTGAATTCTGTACAACACATATCATATTAGCACAGCAGTTGTGGACACCACGGATGTCCTTCAGGCAATAGGCTACTCACTACATTTACAGGCAGGCTGGCAGGCTGTTCATCTGTGTCATGCTACAAATATATTTTCTATGAGCACATCACTGACTTCTTATACATTAAGGTCTAAATTATTTCCACGAGACTGACAGGTTTCCTCAAACCTTCTGGAGTCCAGAGCCGGAGTTTACTCCTCATCTGCTGCATCCCCTGCTGTAGATGTGCCTTCACCCTGCACATTAAATAGAACTTGTATTGACCTAGTGTAAACTTGCAAGACATGCCAAGCATGTGTGAAATTGTGATTGACCCACGTGGTCTATTTAAGAAAGCCGTGGATGCGCACTTGCCTGAATAAGTTACACCTGGCTTGACATAGCCGCTCCTCCTCAGCCTGGCTTGGTGTTCAAACAACCAATTAAGCCAGAATGGACTGATGAGACTTTGTCCTGCTTCGCTTTTCCACTTATCCTCAATTGCTTAATTCTACTTTTGAACAGTGGGCCCTAGGACATCAGTGACCTTCAGTTGTCCATCAGCAGAATGTAATCTATTACATATTACATGTTACCATTATTTGAAAGTAATCAGTTGCTTTACAGTACTCCTCTCTGTGCAGAGTAATCAGTTACTGATCAGAAGAAGTGATGTCAGATGTGAGTGATGATGTTTATCACAGTTCTGACTCAGTGGATTCAAATGACAAACATGATGTACAACCATATTACTGTGTTACTGCTACAAAGTAATCTATTACTCTGACCCCTGACTCTGTCCATCCTCCCTGTCAGAGTTAAAACATATGAGCACAGACTCTGAGAAATAAAGGTGCTGATCTGAACCTAACCAGGGTTCTCTAGCTGGTCTCCAGAGGAGAACCCTCCATAGTTCAGGTTCTACATGGACTGCTCTCAGAGGGTTCTCCCCAGAATCCAAGAGAAAGGATATTATCTAGAATCATCAGGACCCTCTCTGAGGGTCCTACTGAGAACCTTTCCACCTTCTAAGGTTTCTAACCAACTGAACCAACTGAAGGGGGTCCAGTAAGAACCCTCCTATAATCCAGGGTTCTCATTAGAACCCACCAGGTTGTTCCAATGAGAACCCTTTTAAACATACCTGTAAAGTTTTGGATTTGAAAATAAGGGAAATTTTTTGGCGCCTGCCGCAAGCCCCCATCTCAAAAACAAAAACAGCATCAATAAGTGATTAACATAGGGGGGATCAAAATAAAATAAAAATCAACCAGCCACCCTCCTCCCCTGACAAGTAAAGAACAGTCCTTTCATAGGTAAAGAACAGTCCCTAAAGTGCGGTGAGGTTTTTGAACAGTTACCTGCCACAAGAGAGAAATGTGAACGGCTCGTTTTTCCTCTGACACGTCACATACCTGTGTGCCGCCACGACTCAGTTATCCAGGTACTACTAGGCAGTCATGACACCAACAAAAGAGGAAATTACTGGACCTGGAGTCGGACTTCTCTGTTGCCGATAAGCCGTAATCTTGCGCTGCAGGAAATCTAAAATAACCACTTGACAATCAGACCCGCTGTCGACACTAACCTTGCGACAACTGCCACCCAGGCTACTGCAGGTGGCAGTCCTTGCAGGGCTAGTGACAGAGTTCAGTTTGGAGAGGCAGAGGAATTTTTTTTTTAAATTATAGTTTAATACGGGAGATTTACGGGAAAATACTAATACAGGAAGACAGCGGGAAAGAGGGGTAAAATACAATAGTTTCCCAGCCAAAATGCGAGACTTGACAGCTATGCTTTTAGAGTCCATTCTTCTTATTAGAACCCACCCAGGTAGTTCTACTGAGAACCCTTTTATAATCCCAGATAAGATGTGATCAGACTGATGATGGTTCTAGTATAACAGGTTCTGTCAGGCAGCTTTGGGCTCCATGAGGTTCCTAAAGAACCAGAGCTGAAGTCACAGCAGGAGAACCTTTCATCTCGCCTGCTGGGTGTGTTTGTTGTGTGTGTCTGAACCTCTGAGGGGGGCGGAGTTATTGATGTACAGAAGTGGTACAGCCGCATTATAGGGACACACGTGTGTGTGTGTGTGTGTGTGTGTGTGTGTGGTGATAAATAAATAATCAAATCTGCCTCTGTGGCTTATTTCCTGTAAGAGAGAGATATGAAACACACTTGAGATGGCGGCAGAGGAACAGATGAAGAGTTTATTAATATTTTATTTATGTTTCTACATTTAAAATCTGTCCAATCAAAATGTTTTTATTTTGTTTAATGTGATGAAAAAACATGTCTGATTCTTGTAGTATCATGAGTTTTATATTGATAGTTTATTGATATCTGATCAGGTTTATAAAATACTGACCAATGAACTGTAAAGGGGGCATGGCTTAGCACAAAAACAGACCTGCCTCCATAATCTCTGAGCCAATTGTCATCAAACATGGAGGAGTTGTCTTCATCATCATTTTCATCCTTCTTCATGTCCTGAGTTTAATTCACATCCACCTCCATTGCACCTGTGACAGTGGGCATGGCTTAAATCAGACCATGAATCAGGAATTGTTGGTTTGATCATCAAACAGTCAGCAGGGGGCGCCACAGCTCCAAACATGTCCAACAGCCTGTCAGAAAATGTGTCCATAAATTAGTTTGTTCAAACGTCTCCAAACTCTGTGGACATCCTTAACTCAGACATTAAAACATGTCCCCAAAATGTTTCTGCAGTCGACCAATAGGAAGTGAGTGTTCCCACAAAGGGGCGTGGACTAGAGGGGCGTGGCCTGGTACACTTAATGACCGTCTGATCATTAGAAAACCTGATGTTTGTCTTTGATGTGGGCGTCCTCACCTGTCTTCAGGTCTATATCTGTCCCAGCTGTCAGTGTTTCACTATCTGAACCCTCAGAGAGACTCCGCCCCCAGCATCATCATTATCATCGTTAATATTTGAACGTTAACGAGGGACACTGACATCTCATGTGTCATGAGTCTGATGTGTCGCATATGTCCTCATGTGTTTCATGTGTCCTCAGGAGGATGAGATGCCGGAGGAGGTGAACATTGACGAACTGTTGGACCTGAAGACAGACGAGGAGAGGACACAGAGACTGCAGGTGAATATCTGTCTGTCTGTCTGTCTGTCTGTCTGTCCTCACTGTGTCTCACCTGTCTTGGTCTCTGTCTCCACAGGACGTCCTTCACTCCTGTAACAACAACACAGAGGTGAGAACCATAAAGAAACAACAGAAAGTGGAGTCATTAAACTGAAAAATGTTTGAATATAAACAGGTGTAGGTTCAGTCCTCATGTGTCCTCATGTGTCTTCTAACTAGAGGCTGGTACAGGTCAAGCCTGAGCCAGCCCTAACTATAAGCTTTATCAAAGCGGAAAGTCTTAAGTCTAGTCTTAAATGTGGAGACAGTGTCTGCCTCCCGGACCGTAACAGGAAGATGATTCCACAGGAGAGGAGCCTGATAGCTGAAGGCTCTGGCTCCTGATCTACTTTTGGAGACTTTAGGGACCACGAGTAACCCTGCGTTCTCAGAGCGCAGAGTTGTGTCTTCATGTGTCTTTATGTGTCCTCATGTGTCTAAATGTTTCTTCATGTGTCTTCATGTGTCTTCAAGTTTCTTCATGTGTCTTCACGTGTCCTCATGTGTCTTTATGTGTCCTCATGTGTGTCACGTCTGTCTGCAGGTGTATTAATCCACTGATGAAAATAGTCCACTAACAGAGTCCATGTCTCATTTGACTGTTAATTGATGGTTGACTGTTGGTATTTGCTGAATGCATGCGGTATATTATGTTGTGTTGCTGGTTATGTGAACTGTACACGCACTGATGCTCTGCACAAATGAAGTTCCTAACAGATAAATAAAGTTCTTTGAATTGAATTGAATTGAATTGAATTGTCCTGTTGATTAGACAGGACCTCACAGTCCTGTCAGCAGCAGTTTGACTGATCAGATAAATGTGATGTCACAATGGAGGGACAACTACGCAGGTTGATTTTAGCGCTGCTCATCGTGGACTATATTGCTGTCATTGTTAATTTTATTCAAACCGTACAGTTTGAAAACGAGGTGCTACACGGCGAGTTTGTTTGTTCTTCTCCTTCTTGAAGAGGTCGACTTGGTCCAGCTGTTTTGATGTGTTCACACCTGCACAAACCAACCAAACCAAATAGGACAGGTGTGAACGCAGCCTCAGATTAACTTCCTGTAACTCAAGGCAAGGCAAGTTTATTTGTAGAGCACAATTCGTACACAAAGTAATTCAAAGTGCAAAGTGAACAAGATAATGCATTAAAATCACACTACATAAAACTATAAATAATCATTATAAAATGAACTTTAAAAGAGAAGAGTGCAGATAAGATCCTTTCAGTCATATGCACAGTGAAATAGAGCTGTTTTGAGCCTAGATTTGAACATTGTCAGAGTAGAGGCCTGTCTCACATCTTCACAAAGACTGTTCCAGATTTTAGCTGCATAAAACTGGAACCCTGATTCCCCATGTTTAGTCCTGACTCTGGGCACCAGCAGGAGGCCGGTCCCTGAGGTCCTCAGAGTCCCAGATGGTTCATATGGCACTAACATGTCAGAGATGTACTTTGGTGCTAGGCCGTGGAGAGACTTGTACACAAGCAGAGCTGCTTTAAAGTCTATTCTCTGAGCCACAGGAAGCCAGTGTAGAGACCTGAGCACAGGACTAATGTGCTCGTACTTCCTGGTTCTGGTCAGGACCCGAGCAGCAGCATTCTGGATGTACTGCAGCTGTCTTACGGCCCGTTTGGAGAGGCCAGTGAGCAGGCCGTTACAGTAGTCTAACCTACTAGATACAAATGCATGGATAAGTCTCTCCAAGTCATCATCAAACTCGTCATTCAGACAGGAACAAAATCAAACTCACTTGTATGCCTCAGGTCGTCTGAAACATTCACTGACTCTGGTTTGATGTGAATCACCCACTTTCATCCAGGAGGTCGGTGTTGACTTTCTGTAAGACTGTAAAGCCAAACACTGTTCTTTTTTTCTCAACCCAACTACATGTGTGTTTTGGCTAAATGTAACCACATGTGTGTTGGCTAAATGTAATCACGTGTGTGTTGGCTAAATGTAACCACGTGTGTGTGTTGGCTAAACATAACCACGTGTGTGTTGGCTAAACGTAACCACGTGTGTGTGTTGGCTAAATGTAACCACGTGAATGTGTTGACTAAATGTAACCATGTGTGTGTGTTGGCTAAATGTAACCACATGTCTGTGTTGGCTAAATGTAACCATGTGTGTGTGTTGGCTAAAGGTAACCGTGTGTGTGTTGGCTAAACATAACCACGTGTGTGTGTTGGCTAAACGTAACCACGTGTGTGTGTTGGCTAAACGTAACCACGTGTGTGTGTGTTGGCTAAATGTAATCACGTGTGTGTGTTGGCTAAAGGTAACCACGTTTGTGTGTTGGCTAAACGTAACCAAGTGTGTGTGTGTTGGCTAAATGTAACCATGTGGGTGTGTTGGCTAAAGGTAACCATGTGTGTGTGTTGGCTAAAGGTAACCATGTGTGTGTGTTGGCTAAATGTAACCACGTGTGTGTGTTGGCTAAAGGTAACCATGTGTGTGTGTGTTGGCTAAATGTAACCGTGTGTGCTTTGACTAAATGTAACCATGTGTGTTCATTAATTCATTCATTCATCTTCTAACCGCTTCATCCTCGTGAGGGTCGTGGGGGGGCTGGAGCCTATCCCAGTTGACATCGGGCGAGAGGCAGGGTTCACCCTGGACAGGTCGCCAGACTATAGCAGGGCTGACACAGACAAGTGTATGTTGTATGTTTTGACTAAACGTGACATTGTACATTTGTTTAGTATTATGGGATGTCACTAACGCGTCTCCTTGTCGTCCCATCAGCTCTTCGTCTGTGAGCTGCTGATGAAACTTCATGGTTTACAAAAACAGCAAGACCTGCACAATGATGGCATTGACCTCGCTCAGCTCCACATTGACCCCGCCCAGTCAGGGTCAGCTGACAGAGAGGGGCTGCACTGACGCAGCAAACGCACCCCGTCTGACACCTGCAGTATCCGATGTGACGCTGCTGCACACCACCTGGAGACACTGGAGGAGAAAACAAACACACCCAGAGTGTCATTTATGAAATGTGGTCTGAAAGACGGACACCACCTCGCACGCCACAGCTCTCACCTGTACTCTGTCTCTGTTCTCACCTGTGCGCAGATTCTGAGCCACCTTCAGATCTATGTTGTCGTCGTCATCATCATCATCATCATCGTCACCATCATCATCTCTGTGTCTGTTCCAGCTGAACTGTTACTGTGGTAACATAAAAACTGTCACCAGGTGGGCGGAGCTACATTTGAAGTACCCCATTAAAACTATGACAGTCACTGAATCCTCCACAGGAAGTGCAAATGTTTCACAATAAAAGCCTTTTTAGAAAATGACTGAAATGATGAGGGGCTTTTAATTTGAAACAGAAACAGGAAGACAGACAACAAACGGAGTTATGACAGTTTGGACGACACTATGTGGGCGTTGTTTTGGTTAGTATTGGCAGCCTAATGAGTCAGTTTGTTGTTTTGGTTAGTGTCGGCAGCCTAATGAGTCAGTTTGTTGTTTTGGTTAGTGTCGGCAGCCGTAACGAGTCAGTTTGTTGTTTTGGATAGTGTCGGCAGCCTAATGAGTCAGTTTGTTGTTTTGGTTAGTGTCGGCAGCCTAATGAGTCAGTTTGTTGTTGTGGTTAGTGTCGGCAGCTGTAACGAGTCAGTTTGTTGTTTTGGTTAGTGTCAGCAGCCTAATGAGTCAGTTTGTTGTTTTGGTTAGTGTCAGCAGTCATAATGAGTCAGTTTGTTGTTTTGGTTAGTGTCGGCAGTCATAATGAGTCAGTTTGTTGTTTTGGTTAGTATCGGCAGCCTAATGAGTCAGTTTGTTGTTTTGGTTAGTGTCGGCAGTCGTAATGACTCTGTTTGTTGTTTTGGTTAGTGTCGGCAGTCATAATGAGTCAGTTTGTTGTTTTGGTTAGTGTCGGCAGTCGTAATAACTCTGTTTGTTGTTTTGGTTAGTGTCGGCAGCTGTAATGTGCGTTTTGTCACCAGGCTGTGTTGTGCTGGTGCTATTGTTTTTTTTGGTACTGAGTTTGTGGGGTCCTGTGCACGGCTGTAGTAAGTCGCTGTTGATCAGTCACCATCGGGCTCTGCGGCAGCGACAAGGATAGGGGACAAGACGAGTTTTTACCATGCAAAAATAGATATCTATTTACAAAAGACTCAAACGAAGGTAAACACAGAGGTCAGTAGTGTAAGCATGTGTGGATGTATGGAAAGCAGCAGCCGAGCCCATGCTCTGATCAGACCAGAGAGAGACTGAAGCAAATTAATTAAAACATGGGCATGTCCTCCTCACAGCACACACACACACACACACACACTCAACAGAGTGAAGTCAGACAACAGCAGAGAGGCCGTGGTGCAGATGGAGGAAATATAACTTCAAGATTACTCTACTTGATGACAACTACGCTTGTTACTGTGAGTAAGTGCGATAAAACCTGTGCCAATAAAAAGCCAATACTTTATCAATACATGTGATCAGCATGTAGAAATCCATATTTCAATCTGCTCTGTCCGCAGTCTCTCATTCAGGGCTGTTATGATTAACGATTGCAGTCGACACAATCAATCAATTCAATCAATTTTATTTATAAAGCCCAATATCACAAATACAATTTGCCTCACAGGGCTTTACAGCATACGACATCCCTCTGTCCTTTGGACCCTCACAGCTGATCAGGAAAAACTCCCCAAAAAACCCTTTAACGGGGAAAAAATGGTAGAAACCTCAGCAAGAGCAACTGAGGAGGGATCCCTCTTCCAGGACGGACAGACGTGCAATAGATGTTGTACAGAGCAGATCAGCATGATAAATTAACAGTAATCTATATGACACAATGAGACAGAGAGAGAGAGACAGAGACAGAGACAGAGAGAGAGAGAGAGAGAGAAGGGAGAGAGACAGACAGAGGTGCAGGACAGACGGTAATGACAGTAGCTTACAACAACATTAATAAAAGTAATAATATTATAATTACTACTAATATATTAATATCTGATAGTATACATGTGTGACAATAATCATATGTGTATAATAACAGTAGAAGTATGACTAATGATAACAGCAGCAGCAGCAGCAGGAGGCATCTGGCAGGACCACGGCAGCAGCACAACCACACACGTCACACTATCCAGGCACCGCTGCAATACGAGTTAACCTGAGAGATAGTGGAGCACAAAGGCTCCGGAGAAGAAGCCGAGTTAGTGACATGCAGAATGGCCGAGTTAACAAGATGCAGTAATAGGACACGAGAGAGAGAGAGAGAGAGAGAGAGAGAGAGAGAGAGAGAGAGAGAGAGAGATGCAGGACAGACGGTAATGACAGTAGCAAATTATGGCAAAAGAAAAAGAAAAATACAGAGAATATTGGACAGAACTAATAAAATCCCAGAGCAAAATGGAAATGTATAAAGCCCTCAACAGACAGTACTCTGTGACAACCTACCTGAGCACAGTGTCTGATAGGAATATGAGGAAAACTTTGACTAAGCACAGACTGAGTGAGCACAACCTGGCAGTAGAAGTCGGCCGACGTAAACAGAGCTGGCTGCCCAGAGAGGAGAGGTTGTGTTCTCACTGTGACCAGGGAACAGTAGAGACTGAGCTGCACTTCTTAACTCAATGTGACAAATATAAACGCATTAGAGAAGAATATTTTGCAAAAATAATAAAGATATTCCCAGAGTTCTTACACTTGAATAACTTAGAGAAACTTCCGGTCCTACTGGGAGAGAGGGAGGACTGTTGTGTACTGGCGGCAAAATATGTAACAGCCTGCCATCAACTTCACATCACACATGATGATTGATAATTGTTTATATATTGATAATTAATCTGTTGTATAAATTCATTTCTTTATGAATTTTACCCTGCCATAGCTACTCATGCTCTCCATGTTTGTTTGTTTGTTTTTTAATTGCAATTATTATAAATGTATTGTTATTGTTTATGCTCGTTATATTTGTGTTATATTGTGTTAATATGCTTTGGCAACATTGTTTTGAATGCAGTCATGCCAATAAAGCAGCTTGAACTTGAACTTGAGAGAGCTCTCCAGTCGCTCTCCAGTCGTGGTGCTCTTTGGTTGCTCTCCGGCCCTTCAGCAAACACACTGCAGAATTTTTCAAATTCTGTCTCATCAGTCCTGAGCGCCAGCGGGCATGTTTCTGCACCACTTCCTGTGTGTTTGTCCACAGGTGAGTTAAGTGAGTTGCAGTCTGGCTGAGATCCTCTGTCCAGACCTCAGTGGACAGTGGACAGGTGGACAGAGGACAGGTGGACAGTGGACAGGGGGACAGAGGACAAGTGGACAGTGGACAGGTGGACAGAGGACAGGTGGACAGGGGACAGGTGGACAGAGGACAGGGGGACAGGGGACAGAGGACGGATGGACAGAGGACAGGGGGACAGAGGACAGGTGGACAGAGGACAGGTGGACAGAGGACAGGGGGACAGGTAAACAGGTGGACAGGAGAACGGGGGGACAGGTGGATAGAGGACAGGTGGACAGGGGGACAGGGGAAAGAGGACAAGTGGACAGGTGAACAGAGGACAGGGGGACAGGTAAACAGGTGGACAGGGGGACAGGTGGACAGAGGACAGGGGGAAAAGGACAGGAGGACAGGTGAACAGAGGACGGGGACAGGTAAACAGGTGGACAGGAGAACGGGGGGGACAGGTGGATAGAGGACAGGTGGACAGAGGACAGGGGGACAGGTAAACAGGTGGACAGGAGAACGGGGAGGACAGGTGGATAGAGGACAGGTGGACAGAGGACAGGGGGACAGGTGGACAGAGGACAGGTGGACAGAGGACAGGGGGACAGGTGGACAGAGGACAGGTGGACAGTGGACAGGTGCACAGGGGACAGGGGAGAGGTGGACAGGGGACAGTGGGCAGGAGGACAGGTGCACATTGGACAGGTGCACAGGGGACAGGGGTACAGGTAAACAGGTGGATAGAGAACAGGGGGACAGGTAAACAGATGGACAGGAGGACAGGTGGACAGTGGACATGTGGACAGAGGACAGGTGGACAGAGGACAGGTGAACAGAGGACAAGGGGAAAGAGTACAGAGGACAGGGGGACAGGTAAACAGGTGGACAGAGGACAGGTGGACAGGTGGACAGAGGACAAGGGGAAGAGTACAGAGGACAGGTGGGCAGAGGACAGGGGGACAGGTAAACAGGTGGACAGGAGATCGGAGGGACAGGTGGACAGGTGGACAGTGGACAGGTGGACAGTGGACAGGGGGATAGGTGGACAGAGGACAGGTGGACAGTGGACAGGTGCACAGGGGACAGGGGGACAGAGGACAGGGGACAGTGGGCAGGAGGACAGGAGGACAGTGGACAGATGGAGAGTGGACAGGGGGACAGGTAAACAGGTGGATAGGAGAACAGGGGGACAGGTGGACAGGTGGACAGAGGTAAACAGGTGGACAGGAGAACGGGGGGGCAGGTGGATAGAGGACAGGTGGACAGAGGACAGGTGAACAGTGGACAGGTGGACAGTGGACAGTGGACAAACAAACAGCTAGGCAGGGGAACAGGGGACAGGTGGACAGAGGTCAGTGGACAGTGGACAGGGGGACAGGTGGACAGAGGACGGGTGGACAAGGGACAGTGGGCAGGAGGACAGGGGGACAGTGGACAGGTGGAGAGTGGACAGGCGGACAGGTAAACATGTGGATAGGAGGACAGGGGGACAGGTGGACAGGTGGAGAGTGAACAGTGGACAAATAAACAGGTAGGCAGGAGAACAGGGGACAGGTGGACAGTGGACAGTGGACAGGTGGACAGTGGACAGGTGGACCTGGTCCCTCTGGTCTCTGCTGGACGTCTTGTGATGTCAAAGGGAAGTCGGCGTTTCATCCTCGCTGTCTGCTGCGTCCTGATCAGCTCATGTTAAACTTCTGTCTGAGACCTGGACCTGGACCTGGCAGGAACCTGCTGACGATGCAGGGTGACAACCTGGTGTCTCGTCATGGCATCTGACCTGTGACATCACACCGTTCCCACAGTTTCACACAGATCAAAGTGATGATGGTCACACACACACTCGACTCTGTAGCTCCTCTTAAAAAAGAAGTTAACAAAGCAAAGAAAGTTTGCTCCTTAGTATAACTCTCAAACCTGTAAGTTAAAACAAATATCACTTAAATCTGAAAGGAATTGTTGATTAACCAAACTGGAAGAATCTCGTTTAATCTGGGCAGACAGTCTCAAAACATATAAGAGGGGCCTCCGCAATGCCAGAGCAAACTATTACTCAGCTTTAATAGAAGAAAACAAAAATGAGCACAGGTTTCTTTTCAGCACTGTAGCCAGGCTGACTGAGAGTCAAAGCTCTATTGAGCCTTGTATTCCTTTAGCCCTTAGCAGTAATGATTTTATGAGCTTCTTTAATGACAAAATTCTAACTATTAGAGGCAAAATTCACGACCTCCTGTCCTCAGATAGTACCTATCTAACCTCAAACACAGCTGTAACACCTAATATTTATTTGATTGCTTCTCCCCAATTTCTCTTCAAGAATTGACCGCAGTGATTTCTTCATCTAAATCATCAACGTGTCTCTTAGACCCCATCCCAACTAGGCTACTCAAGGAGGTCTTACCTTTAGTAACACCCATATATTGACATGATCAATATATCCTTATTAACAGGCTATGTACCACAGTCTTTTAAGGTAGCTGTAATTAAACCTCTCCTAAAAAAAGCCCACCCTGGATCCAGAGGTGTTAGCCAACTATAGACAATATCTAATCTTCCCTTTATGTCAAAGATCCTTGAGAAAGTAGTCGCAGACCAGCTGTGTGATTTTCTCCATGATAATAATTTATTTGAGGAATTACAGTAGGATTTAGAGCGCATCTAGCACTGAGACAGCACTAGTTAAAATTACAAATGACTTCTGATTGCTTCAGACAAAGGACTCGTCTCTGTACTTGTTTTATTAGATCTTAGTGAGCATTTGACACTGTTGACCATGAATTCTGCTACAGAGACTGGAACACTTAATTGGCCTTAAAGGTTCTGCACTAAGCTGGTTTAAATCTTATTTATCTGATCGTTTTCACTTTGTTGACGTTCATAATGAATCATCCGTACGTACTAAAGTTTGTTTTGGAGTTCCGCAAGGTTCTGTGCTTGGACCAATCTATTTATTCTATATATGCTTCCTTTAGGCAACATCATTAGAATCACTCTGTAAATTTCCATTGTTATGCGGATGATACACAGTTGTATTTATCTATGAAGCCAGAAGAAAGTAATCAATTAACTAAAGTTTATAATTGTCTTAAAGACATAAAAACCTGGATGAGCACCAACTTCCTGATGTTAAATTCAGACAAAACTGAAGTTATTGTTCTTGGCCCCAAACAACTCAGAGACTCTTTATCTGATGACATAGTTTCTCTCGATGGCATTGCTCTGGCCTCTACCACTACCGTAAGAAACCTCGGAGTAACATTTGATCAAGATTTGTCTTTTAATTCTCATTTAAAACAAACCTCACGGACTGCATTTTTTCCATCTGCGTACTATTATGAAAATTAGGCCTATCTTGACCCGAAAAGATGCAGAAAAATTGGTCCACGCTTTTGTTACCTCAAGGCTGGATTACTGTAACTCTCTATTATCAGGTAGCTCTAGTAATTCCTTAAAAACTCTCCAGCTAATTCAGAATGCAGCACGTGTACTAACAGGAACTAAGAAACCAGATCATATTTCTCTGTTTTAGCTTCTCTTGCTGGCTCCCTGTAAAATCCAGAATTGAATTTAAAATCCTACTGTTAACTTATAAAGCTCTAAATGGTCAAGCTCCGTCATATCTTAGAGAGCTCATAGTGCCATATTATCCCACCAGAACTCTGCGCTCTGAGAACGCAGGGTTACTCGTGGTCCCTAAAGTCTCCAAAAGTAGATCAGGAGCCAGAGCCTTCAGCTATCAGGCTCCTCTCCTGTGGAATCATCTTCCTGTTACGGTCCGGGAGGCAGACACCGTCTCCACATTTAAGACTAGACTAAAGACTTTCCTCTTTGATAAAGCTTATAGTTAAGGCTGGCTCAGGCTTGACCTGTACCAGCCCCTAGTTAGGCTGACTTAGGCCTAGTCTGCTGGAGGACCACCTATAATGCACCGGGCACCTTCTCTCCTTCTCTCTCTTATGTTCTATTACTGCATCTTACTAACTCGGCCATTCTGCATGTCACTAACTCGGCCATTCTGCATGTCACTAACTCGGCTTCTTCTCCGGAGCCTTTGTGCTCCACTGTCTCTCAGGTTAACTCGTATTGCAGCAGTGCCTGGATAGTGTGACGTGTGTGGTTGTGCTGCTGCCGTGGTCCTGCCAGATGCCTCCTGCTGCTGCTGCTGCTGTTATCATTAGTCATACTTCTACTGTTATCATACACATATGATTATTGTCACACATGTATACTATCAGATACTAATATATTAGTAGTAATTATAATATTATTACTTTCATTAATGTTGTTGTAAGCTACTGTCATTACCGTCTGTCCTGCATCTCTCTCTCTCTCTCTTTCTGTCTCATTGTGTCATACAGATTACTGTTAATTTATCATGTTGATCTGCTCTGTACGACATCTATTGCACGTCTGTCCAACCTGGAAGAGGGATCCCTCCTCAGTTGCTCTTCCTGAGGTTTCTACCGTTTTTTTCCCTGTTAAAGGTTTTTAGGGGAGTTTTTCCTGATCAGCTGTGAGGGTCCAAAGGACAGAGGGATGTTGTATGCTGTAAAGCCCTGTGAGGCAAATTGTGATTTGTGATATTGGGCTTTATAAATAAAATTGATTAACTGACACCTGTCTGTGACTCAGTCCTGGACAGACTGTATGTTATCAATAACAGAGGGCGGGGACACCTGTAAGCCCCGCCCACATTCATAACGGACATTATTATATTTTTATCTAAAGTGCAACAGTGCATCTGAAAACCAGGAAACAGTGGGCGGACCCCCCCAAAATAAAAGCTGTTCTGACTTCACATGGAGAAGAGTC
This sequence comes from Epinephelus cyanopodus, assembly GCA_026686955.1. Classification (NCBI taxonomy): domain Eukaryota; kingdom Metazoa; phylum Chordata; class Actinopteri; order Perciformes; family Serranidae; genus Epinephelus; species Epinephelus cyanopodus. The sequence goes on from CM048918.1 coordinate 43,922,397, forward strand.
TCTGTTCTGCTGATGACATCATCCAGGGGCGATCAGACTGACACCGGACTGACCTGAAACACACACAGAGACTGTCTCACACCTGTCCCAGAGGTGTCCTCTAACAGTGTCCTCCAGGAGGACAGCAGAGGCGTCTCACTGACCTTGTTGTGGCAGACGCCCTGTCCCAAGATCAGTCCCAGCAGAGAGTTGAGGATGTTGGCGGCACAGAGGACAGTCTGCAGTCCACTGACTCCGCCCATCATGCTGAAGAGGATGACGTTCCACTGGACGACACCCAGCGGCTCAAGACAGACGCTGGACCATAGAGTCATGTTGTACAGATACCCTGCATGACTGAGACACAAAGACACCTGTCAGACTCTGAGGATGTCCAACATGTCCTCTGTTATCTGTCTCTGTGTGTCTCACCGGTCAGGGACGGGCTTCAGGGGGACACCCCAGGACGGACCGGATGTAGTGTTGTACAAACACAGAGGACCCTGGATCAGACCGGTGACACTGACGAAACAACAGAGACCAGCAGCAAGGAGACAGAAACAGGAGTACAGGACCTGGGACAACATCTGGAGACAGAGAGACAGACACCTAAGACAACATCTGGAGACAGAGAGACAGACACCTGAGACAATATCTGGGGACAGCGAGACAGACACCTGAGACAATATCTGGGGACAGCGAGACAGACACCTGGGACAACATCTGAGGACAGACACAGACACCTGAGACAACATCTGAAGACAGAGAGACAGACACATGAGACAACATTTGAGGACAGAGACAGACACATGAGACAACATCTGAGGACAGAGACAGACATCTGACACAGCATCTGGGGACAGAGAGACAGACACCTGAGACAACATCTGGGGACAGAGAGACAGACACCTGAGACAACATCTGGGGACAGAGAGACAGACACCTGAGACAACATCTGAGGACAGAGACAGACATCTGACACAACATCTGGGGACGGAGAGACAGACACCTGAGACAACATCTGTGGACAGAGACAGACATCTGACACAACATCTGAGGACAGAGAGACAGACACCTGAGAAAACAGCTGTGGACAGAGACAGACATCTGAGACAACATCTGAGGACAGAGACAGACACCTGAGACAACTTCTAGGGACAGTGGGACAGACGGGTGTCCTTGATCAGCTGACCTGTCTCCTGACAGCACAGCAGCCTCTGGTTTTGCTTGTCTGGACGAAGGATCGAGCTCCAATCAGAACCTGAGGACAGTCAGCGATGATGTCATCAATAATCACAGTGTATTGTAGTGTGATGAGACACAGTGTCCATTGTCTCAGATCACTGGACAGCTGGACATGTTGGACGTGGTGAGACGTGCCTTCACCTCAGGACATGTGACCACACAAATACACACACAGACACACACACAGTGTGAGTCAAACATGCACCGCAGTGTGATGACTCGTCACATGACTCACCAGGACGCCGGAGCCCCACAGGCCCGTGGCCCAGGTGGCCTCTCTGGTCACATGACCCTCCAACAGGAAGTGGATCTTCAGATCAGGAAGCAGCAGCAGGATGTTGGACACCATGCAGACCATCGCCATAGGAACCAGGGAGACGGCGACACACCGCAGACACCTTGACACACACATCTGTGGGCCGTCAGAGGTGACAGGAGACAGACTAAAGGACCAATCAGGACGCTTTAAGTCTCAACTGTTTTATCGTTTCTGGTCAATAACTGATCGATCTGTTTTTAACTTATCTGATGTTACCTGATCTTTAACCCTTCACCCCCTCACAGTCGAGCTAACGGCTACATGCTAATGTTCTTCAGACATCACAGACACCAATAATCAGTGAGAGGATCGGTCAGCTGATGGTGCAGAGACGTGACGACACGCAAAAACGTCAACAGCAACAATAATTTACAAAATGAACTCTCTGATAAACAAACATGAACCGGACATAAACACAAAATGTTTGTTTGTTTGATTAAAGCTAGTCATGAACTGTCTGAACAACACAAACATCCTCCAGAGCCTGTGATGATGTTTTACTTCCTGTGATGTCACTTCCTGGACAATGTTCAAACGTTTATGTCTCTGAAATATGAACTGTGAGATTCTGTCGATTGATAACTAACTGATCAAAATTATTGATCAATTTAAATCCGCCAGTGATTTAAACTGTGGACCTTAGTTAGGTTGTGACGTGAACATTTTAATGAGTGACTTGTTTTTACACCAGACGCATCGTGCCGTGGTGATGTCATCACGAACATGACATGAAGACGACAGAAGTCTCAACTTCCTGCTGCAGAAACAACAAATGTTTGGTAACCTGATGTAAGGTAAAGACGCAATGACACTGACAACAAGTTTATTTCAGAAGTATTTAAACAGAATCACAGAAACATCTATTATTTAAAACATTAGGTAAAAATTAACGGGTATTTTAAATGTTATAATAAAGTTTTAAATGTATTAAAAGTGTTTTCTGGTCCGAAACACTTCATATTTGAGATGTTTCATTTGATTCAGTCCTAAATGTGTTAAAACGTCTGAGCGATGGTTTTAAGAGTTTTTAATCAGCAGCTGAAAAAGTTTCTGAGCCTTAACGTTCACCTTAAAAAAACACCTTAAACTCCACCGTCACAGATTCACAGTGAAAATATAATGTGGCAGATTAAAAACATTAAAGTTTCATTCATCACATCTGTGAACACATGAAGGATCTGACTCAGAGTTGAGGGTTTTCATTAAGGTTTTAAGGGAAACATGATTTGAGGTATTATTGACACATCTGCTGTGATCACCTGCTGGACTCTGACTGTTTATCAGTGCTTTTATTCTGAAAGGACACAGGAAATGAGCTGCAGAACAAACAGAGACTAAAGACGATCACTAAAAACTATTGATGAGTGATCGGCTGCTCTGAGCCTTCGTTTTATTCTGAAGGTTTAATGTGGCAACTTCCTGTTTAGATTTTTAACTTTACTGTGACAGAAAACATAAAAACATAAAATCATCGTGTTCGGTTTCTGATCGATCAATAATTCATTCATTCATTCATTAATCACTTTACATTTACATTCAGGAAAATTTCATGTGATCACAAATTCAATCTTATTAATTTAAAAAGTAAAAACATCTGTTGACATGTTTGTTCTGCAGCTTCCTGGGCTCAGACAGAACAACAACAACAACAACAGTAATAATGATAATCACCCTGTCACACAGTGTTCTATCAATTTTATTTATAAAGCCCAATGTCACAAATCACAGCATACATTGATGAAAACATGAATGCACTCACCGTGAGGACGCTGACAGACGATGATTCAGTTCAGACTGAGACTGAGGAACACACTCACACATTTATAACACACACAAAAACACACACTGCCTTATATGGAGAGAGGAGGAAAACCAGGAGGAGGACACGCCCACTGCCTTATATGGAGAGAGGAAGCATCCTGTGCTGCCAGTTTTTAGGTCTGTTTGGAGAAAATCAGAAAATAACACATAAAAAGTCTCTATGAATAAAAACACAACACAACATAAAAATGTCTGTTAACGGTAAAACAAACAAACAGATGGTTCCAAATACTCAGTCAGCAATGACAGATTTCTTTATATGGTCATCTGCTATATGTAGCTACATGCTAACATCAGGGGAAGATTATATCTCACACTGCTACATGTAGCTACAGGCTAACATCAGGGGAACATTACATCTCACACTGCTACATGTAGCTACAGGCTAACATCAGGGGAACATTACATCTCACACTACTGCATGTAGCTACAAGCTAACATCAGGGGACTATAACATTTCACACTGCTACATGTAGCTACATGCTAACATCAGGGGAACATTACATCTCAAACTGCTACATGTAGCTACATGCTAACATCAGGGGAAGATTATATCTCACACTGCTACATGTAGCTACATGCTAACATCAGGGGAAGATTATATCTCACACTGCTACATGTAGCTACAGGCTAACATCAGGGGAACATTACATCTCACACTGCTACATGTAGCTACAGGCTAACATCAGGGGAACATTACATCTCACACTACTGCATGTAGCTACAAGCTAACATCAGGGGACTATAACATTTCACACTGCTACATGTAGCTACATGCTAACATCAGGGGAACATTACATCTCACACTGCTACATGTAGCTACAGGCTAACATCAGGGGAACATTACATCTCACACTACTGCATGTAGCTACAAGCTAACATCAGGGGACTATAACATTTCACACTGCTACATGTAGCTACATGCTAACATCAGGGGAACATTACATCTCACACTGCTACATGTAGCTACAGGCTAACATCAGGGGAACATTACATCTCACACTACTGCATGTAGCTACAGGCTAACATTAGGGGAACATTACATCTCACACTGCTACATGTAGCTACATGCTAACATCAGGGGAACATTACATCTCACACTGCTACATGTAGCTACATGCTAACATCAGGGGAACATTACATCTCACACTGCTACATGCAGCTACATGCTAACATTGGGGAACATTACATCACATCACCCACGGATAAATGTAGCTACATGCTAACATCGGGGAACATTACATCACATCACTCACGGATAAATGTAGCTACATGCTAACATCAGGGGAACATTACATCTCACACTGCTATATGTAGCTACATGCTAACATTGCTGGTGACGTCATCTCATTGCTGATGGTGGTCTCTGATGATCCTCCTGCTGGAACGTGTCTGCCTGTGTTACATGTTCTCTGTCACAGCTGCAGAGACATGAAAATAAACACAGACCAATCAGAGCTGACTGGGCTTTTTCGGGGGCAGGGCTTAAGGAGACAGAATGGGTGTGTCCCAGGTCTCTGAAATTGTCTCATTGTTTCCTTCACTTGTGTCTTTTCCTGACATCTTAGTCCCTCCCACCAAGGACGCCAGGAAACCATGTGAGGAGAGGAAACAAGGAAACCATGTGATGAGATAGGAAACAAGGCAACCAAGTGAGGAGAGGAAACAAGGAAACCATGTGATGAGAGAGGAAACAAGGCAACCAAGTGAGGAGAGAGGAAACAGCAGTGTCTCTGAGTGTCTTCGTGTCCCCTTCAGTCTGTCCCTAAGCGGTGACTCCGAGTGTCCACGTGTCCCCTTCAGTCTGTCCCTCAGTGGTGACTCTGAGTGTCCACTTCACCTTTTTCCTCTATTTTCAGTCCGATTGTCTTATTTTAGTTTCTCACTGTGACTCATAGCAAAGACTCATGGGAAATATGACCCATGATCCTATTCTGACACCATCCAACCCAACATACTCAAAGACAAGCTCACAGAGATGGCAGTGGGTCCTTCCTTTATCTCCTGGATCACAGATTACCTGACAGGAAGGCCACAGTATGTCAGGTTGGGGAACTGTGTTTCTGGGACATTAATGAGCAGCACGGGGGCTCCACAGGGGACTATCCTGGCTCCATTCCTCTTCACACTGTACACGGCGGACTTCAAATACTACTCTGAGTCCTGCCACATCCAGAAATACTCGGACGACACTGCTATTGTGGCGTGTATCAGGAATGGGCAGGAGTCTGAATATAGGGACCTGATAAAAGCCTTCAGTGACTGGAGTCACAAGAACTGTTTTTGAGTTTTATTTTCAGCAGAGGATAACTGAACCTCTCATATTTGAATGGTTCTGATCATGTTCAGGACTCTGACGTGTAACTGAGTATTTCTACAGAGACATCTTAGTACTCTACTTGAGTACAGGATCTGAAGACAGCTGTTGATGCAGATGTTTGATGGTCAGGTTGAGTTGCAGGATCATGAGGTGTCAGGTTGGTTCTGAGCACACGTGTCACATGTTTAATAATGATGACATCAACATGTCACAGACTGAATCAGATGATCAGTGTGGACAGATGAACAACGGCGAACACATACAGTAACATCGCAGTGACATCACAGCCGTCAGGAGCAGTTCAGGGTTCAGGATCTACCTGAGGACACTTGGACATGCAGACTGGAACAGACTGGGATCTAACCGCCAACCTACTCTGATCCTGAGTCACAGTCAGGACTTAAGAATCTCAGCAAGACGCCGCCCACACTGAAAATGAAAGAACAAACACGATGACTCATCACATTCAAACACGTCCTGAAACCACAACATGAGAAACCACAACATGGAGGAATCAGGACGCCTCTGATCCACGAGGACGGACGTCAACTTCCTTCAAAGTCACATGACCATGAGAAACCACAGGAACCTCTGAGGAAGTTACATCACCACTCAGTGTCAACCTGCAGAGGTCCTGAAGGACTATATCAGGACAGAGAAAAGACACCAAGAGACATCGAGAGACACCGAGAGACATCACGAGTGATCTGGTCTAGTGTCTCAGGACACTAAACATGAACGTGGATTTAGGAGGTATTCTGTTGGCTGTAATGTTTTCAGTGTGAGGAGGAGCAAGAGGAGGAGAAGCAGGAGGAGGAGCAGAAGGAGGAGGAGCAGGAGGCAGAGGAGCAGGACAAGGAGGAGACATGACAGTCAATCTAAGCCGTTAACCATTTTAACCTTCATCACCTTGTTCCTCTTCCTCAGACTTCATGTTCTAACAGCAGGACTTAGACTTCATGTTCTAACAAAAAAAGCCCACCCTGGATCCAGAGGTGTTAGCCAACTATAGACCAATATCTAATCTTCCCTTTATGTCAAAGATCCTTGAGAAAGTAGTCGCAGACCAGCTGTGTGATTTTCTCCATGATAATAATTTATTTGAGGAATTACAGTCAGGATTTAGAGTGCATCATAGCACTGAGACAGCACTAGTTAAAATTACAAATGACCTTCTGATTGCTTCAGACAAAGGACTCGTCTCTGTACTTGTTTTATCAGATCTTAGTGCAGCGTTTGACACTATTGACCATGAAATTCTGCTACAGAGACTGGAACACTTAATTGGCCTAAAAGGTTCTACACTAGACTGGTTTAAATCTTATTTATCTGATCGTTTTCACTTTGTTCACGTTCATAATGAATCATCCGTACGTACTAAAGTTTGTTTTGGAGTTCCGCAAGGTTCTGTGCTCGGACCAATCCTATTTATTCTATATATGCTTCCTTTAGGCAACATCATTAGAAATCACTCTGTAAATTTCCATTGTTATGCGGATGATACACAGCTGTATTTATCTATGAAGCCAGAAGAAAGTGATCAATTAACTAAACTTCATAACTGTCTTAAAGACATATAGTGTGATGTGTGTGGTTGTGCTGCTGCCGTGGTCCTGCCAGATGCCTCCTGCTGCTGCTGCCATCATTAGTCATTAGTCATACTTCTGTTATTATACACATATGATTATTATTGCACATGTATACTGCCAGATACTAATATATACTTTCAACATATTGTGCCACAGTAGCCAGAACTATAACGACAATATTATTACTTTCATGAATGATGTTATAAGCTACTGTCATTACCGAGGATGTCTTGCATCTCTCTCTCTCTCTCATTGTGTCATACAGATTACTGTTAATTTATTATACTGATCTGTTCTGTACGACATCTATTGCACGTCTGTCCGTCCTGGAAGAGGGATCCCTCCTCAGTTGCTCTTCCTGAGCTTTCTACCGTTTTTTTTCCCCGGTAAAAGGTTTTTATTGGGGAGTTTTTCCTTATTTGCTGTGAGGGTCTAAAGGACAGAGGGATGTCGTATGCTGTAAAGCCCTGTGAGGCAAATTGTATTTGTGATATTGGGCTTTATAAATAAAATTGATTGATTGATTGATAAAAACCTGGATGAGCACCAACTTCCTGATGTTAAATTCAGACAAAACTGAAGTTATTGTTCTTGGCCCCAAACAACTCAGAGACTCTTTATCTGATGACATAGTTTCTCTCGATGGCATTGCTCTGGCCTCTAGCACTATTGTAAGAAACCTCAGAGTAACATTTTATCAAGATTTGTCTTTTAATTCTCATTTAAAACAAACCTCACGGACTGCATTTTTTCACCTGCGTAATATTGTGAAAATTAGGCCTATCCTGACCCGAAAAGATGCAGAAAAATTGGTCCACGCTTTTGTTACCTCAAGGCTGGATTACTGTAACTCTCTATTATCAGGTAGCTCTAGTAAATCATTAAAAACTATTCAGCTAATTCAGAATGCAGCAGCACGTGTACTAACAGGAACTAAGAAACCAGATCATATTTCTCCTGTTTTAGCTTCTCTGCACTGGCTCCCTGTAAAATCCAGAATTGAATTTAAAATCCTACTGTTAACTTATAAAGCTCTAAATGGTCAAGCTCCGTCATATCTTAGAGAGCTCATAGTGCCATATTATCCCACCAGAACTCTGCGCTCTGAGAACGCAGGGTTACTCGTGGTCCCTAAAGTCTCCAAAAGTAGATCAGGAGCCAGAGCCTTCAGCTATCAGGCTCCTCTCCTGTGGAATCATCTTCCTGTTACGGTCTGGGAGGCAGACACCGTCTCCACATTTAAGACTAGACTAAAGACTTTCCTCTTTGATAAAGCTTATAGTTAGGGCTGGCTCAAGCTTGACCTGTACCAGCCCCTAGTTAGGCTGACTTAGGCCTAGTCTGCCAGAGGACCCCCCTGTAATACACCGGGCACCTTCTTTCTGTCTCTCTCTCCCTTTTTCATCCTATTACTTCACCTTGCTAACTCGGCCATTTTGGATGTCACTAACTCGGCTTCTTCTCCAGAGCCATTGTGCTCCACTGTCTCTCAGGTTAACTCGTATTGCAGCGGTGCCTGGATAGTGTGACGTGTGTGGTTGTGCTGCTGCCGTGGTCCTGCCAGATGCCTCCTGCTGCTGTTATCATTAGTTATACTTCTACTGTTATTATACACATGATTATTGTCACACATGTATACTATCAGATATTAATATATTATTATTAATCATATTACTTTCATTAATGTTGTAAAATACTGTCATTACCGTCTGTCCTGCATCTCTCGCTCTTTCTGTCTCATTGTGTCATATGGATTACTGTTAATTTATTATGCTGATCTGTTCTGTACGACATCTATTGCACGTCTGTCCATCCTGGAAGAGGGATCCCTCCTCAGTTGCTCTTCTTGAGGTTTCTGCCATTTTTTCCCCGTTACCAGGGTTTTTTGGGTTTTTCCTGATCAGCTGTGGTATGCTGTAAAGCCCTGAGAGGCAAATTGTGATTTGTGATATGGGGCTTTATAAATAAAACTGATTGATTGATAAAAACCTGGATGAGCAGCAACTTCCTGATGTTAAATTCAGACAAAACTGAAGTTATTGTTCTTGGCCCCAAACAACTCAGACTCTTTATTGATTGATAACAGTAGGCCTCAGACTTCATTTTCAGGATCTGTGAGGAAATATGAGGACCTGTGAGGACATGTGAGGACCTGTGAGGACATGTGCTGACATGTGATGACATGCGAGGACTTGTGAGGACATGCGAGGACCTGTGAGGACATGCAAGGACTTGTGAGGACCTGTGAGGACAGACTCAGCTCGGCCTGGACTGAATCTTAAAATGACATCAGTGAATCTTTCTGCTCCAAAACTTTATTTAAAACAATTTGTTCACAAAAAATAAATGTTTAAACCAAAAAGTGTTTCAGTTTCATAGGAAGCAGTGTCTCTGCTTCATGTTTGGACAAACACAGACATTCCCTAGTGGACACCAGTATGAGGACAGTTTGTCTCTGTTTCAACACAATACTGCTCCATCAGAAATGTTTGATGACATCACACCAGTGTCAGTGTTAAGTTGATAACCATGTCCACCATGAACTGTAATGTGAGACAGGAGTGACAGTTCAGATGTCCACATACTTTTGTCCTCGTAGTGTCTCCATGGTAATAAAAAATAAGGCAGAGCTAAAGAGCTCATTATACTTTGACTAAAATAAACAACACGTTTGATTAACGGGTCTGTGTATGCCGAGAGAGGGACAGACTGAGGACAGACGAAGGGACAGACACAGAGGGACAGACGGAGGGACTGACAGAAGGACAGACTGAGCGGCAGACACCGAGGGATGGACAGAAGGACAGACACACAGAAGGACAGACTGAGGGACAGACAGAGGAACACTGGGACAGACAGAGGGACAGACATAGGGACATGCAGGGACACAGGAGGACACAGAGGGTTCAGCTGATCAGGCTGGAGAACATCTCAGTCAGAGTGGCCTGTTTGCTGCCTCTGCTGGAGGAGGTGGAGGAGGTCCTTGAGGAGGAGGTGGGGGTCCTTGTAGAGGAGGTGGAGGTCTTAGAGGAGGAGGTGGGGGTCCTTGTAGAGGAGGTGGAGGTCTTAGAGGAGGGGACGGAGATCCTTGTGGAGGTGGAGGAGGTCTTAGAGGAGGAGGTGGGGGTCCTTGTAGAGGAGGTGGAGGTCTTCCTGCTGGGTGTGTCTGGGCCAGTGGCTTCCACCTTCCCCCGGCTGTTTGGGCGGAGCAGGTAGGGGTCGGAGGAGTCTTTGCGTCGGTCAGTGGCTCTCTGCTTCTCCTCCTGGTCCAACTCCTTCTGCAGGAGCAGAGCAAGACGCCGGTCATCCTCCTCCTGCTGACGTCTCCTCAGCTGCTCCACCTCCCACTCAGAGACCCCTTGAAGGACCTCCACCTGCAGAGAGGAGGAGGAGGACGAGGAGGAGGAGGAGGACAGGAGGAGACAGCCTCGTTTGGTGACCGTCTCTTCCTCGTCTTCTGTCATGTCCAGCTCAGAGCTCTTCCTCTTGTCTCCAGTCATGTGACTCCTGTGTGTCCCTGGGTGGAGCTGGTTGTCCACGGAGACAGACGGAGATTCTGATCTGTCCCTCTGAGGACCGTAATAGTCCAGGTTAGGTAGGGGACGCTCCACCTGCAGCTCCACCTGAGACACCAGGATGTTCTCCTGAAAGACAGACATTCAGTCCAACTTTATTTATACAGGAGACTCATCAACAACTACAAGTAAAGACACTGTCCTATGTCTGTCTATCCTTAGTCTGTCCCCAGACTGTCTGTCCTCTGTCCCCATACCCTCTGTCTATTCTCAGTCTGTCCGCAGACTGTCTGTCCTCTGTCCCCATACCCTCTGTCTATTCTCAGTCTGTCCGCAGACTGTCTGTCCTCTGTCCTCATATCCTCTGTCTATTCTCAGTGTATCCCCAGACTGTCTGTCCTCTGTCCCCATACCCTCTGTCTGTCTGCAGACTGTCTGTCCTCTCTGTCCCCTCACCCTGTGCCTGTCCTCTGACCCTCTGTCCTTAGACGTGTTCAGTTATGAGACATGTGATCAAACACGTTTGGATCAAACTGACCTTGTTGGACACGAAGCTGCAACGAGAGGATAGGGACGAGGACGAGCTGTTGTTGGAGGGAAGAGGACACAAGAACCTGAAACACACAAAAACCATCATCATCATCATCATCATCACCATCATCATCACTGAGTCTGGTCTGTCCTCAGGTGGACATACTTGTCCATCTGTCCCCCACTGAAGTCCTTCTTCTTCTTTTTTGCTGGAGTGATGTCAGCAGGACCGAGGTTGTCCTGGGAGACGGGATTCGAGTTCTGCGGGAGGACATTAAACAGTGGAGTCAGACAGCGTCCCCCAGAGGACATGAAGGGTTAGACATTAAACAGTGAAGACAGACAGCGTCCCCCAGAGGACATGAAGGGCTAGACATTAAAGAGTGAAGACAGACAGCGTCCCTCAGAGGACACGAAGGGTTAGACATTAAACAGTGAGGACAGACAACATGAGGGACAACTGATCTACAGATGGACATTTTGCCTTCATCAGCTGAGATGGTGGAAAAAAGGGTCAGCGTGTGAACATGTGAATGTGATGTGAAGTGTTTAAGAGCTCTGATTGGAGTGGTGGACTCTAACGTTAAGTCTTGACCTCTGACCCTGAGTTTCTGTGTGAGGTCATGTGACAAGTTGTACGTGTGATGTCATAACGTTTAGACACTGACCAGCTGGTTACTCAGCAGTCTGGCGAGCCGCTCGTCATCTTCACGCCTCCTCCTCTCCTCCTGCAGAAGCTCCTCCTCCTCCGCCAGCAGTCTCTGGATGTACTCCTCACTGGCCCTCTGCTCCTCCTCCTCCATCGCTCGCTTTTCCTCCGTCAGCTGACAACAGTAAACAAAAACGACAGTAAACAACAATCAGTGGTTATGTTAATGAGCCAATCTTCATCAGACTGATCAGATATAAAATCCAAACTCCATCAAACATGTCCGACATTTACCACACAATCACACATTTACAACACATTTACCTCACATTTATCACACAACATTTATCACAGCGTTTACATCACAGCATGATCGACCACAAATGTCATACAGCTCCTTCCTGTTTACTGACGCACGCCACCTGCTGTCTCAGCTACACAGCGGTACATTAAAGACAATCAACACTGATCTGTCGCCCAGAACCAGGAGAGTAAATCACCACATTTATCATCATATGATGTATGATTTCTGTCAGAGAGACCTTTCTGTCAGATATCTCATTATTTGAACTTTACTTAATATCAATGTGTGCGTTTACCAACGTGGCAGCATTAACACTGACATTATCTTCATCATCATCATTATTATAACAAGGAGACCGAACTTACTTTAGTCACCTGGTCCTCATATTCTCTCTTCAGCTCTCCAGGTTGACTGACTCTGGGAAAACACACAGACACTACACACACACACACACACACAGTGTTTGATTGGTGGTTCTGATGATGTCACTGTAATCAACAAACAGATTAATGATATCAGCTTTTATCATCAAGATCAATGAGGTTAAACTGAACGAACCAACTTCCTTTTTCAGTCAGATGCCATCTCCACAGTCAGACTGAACTTGAACCTGCTCCTGATGATACTGATATAAACTCAGTCTGTCAGTGGGCGGAGCTTCTCTCTGTCTTCATTCATGTCTTATTACTGCCTATCACTAAGCTCCGCCTGCAGAGAGTTTGTGTCCACTGTCACTGTCGGTTCCCTCCAATCACAGCTGGATGCGTCCTGCCTGATGACGACTACTGCTTCTACACATATATGGTCATATAAGAATATATTTATATAACATTTATATTGTCATATATTATCATTATTATTATTTTTACTATTAAAATTATTATCATTATCATTATTAATATCACCATCATGATTGTGCTTACTGCATTCACAACCTATGTTCTTCTTCTACCAAAATTCTTTATTTTTCTTCTTCAGCTGCGTTTTTTGACATCAATTATCTTCAACATACTTCAACCGATTCAAACCATTTAAACTTCTTGTGATTCAGCTTCATTAGGACATTATTGAAAACTTTCGGATTTTTCCATAACGTTCATACTTTCCCGGGAACTCAGTGTTAAAATTCCGATTTCTATTAAAGCCGATGGAGCCAAAACGGTTGGACCGCTACTAGTTCCACAAACCTCAACCAATTCAAACAATTCAAACATGAAAACGTTCAGCTGAATTAGGACAATACCGGAACGACTCTTTTTGTTCCTAATATTCATACTTTCCAAGATATTTCCGATTTTTCCTAAATCCTTTTCCCATAGGGAATGCATCACGGAATCCTCAAAAATCTAAAAATTTCACCTTTTTTCAAACTGTGAGTACCAATTCATACTTTCAGCTGGAAACTCCGTTCAAAATGGAAAATATTCATCATTTTGCTGTCTTTTTACATATAATTCAACTTTTCAATCCCATTCAAACTTTTAAAAATATTCAGCGTTTTCTGAAACTTGGTTATAATGGAACTCAATGAGAAAATCCTTCAAACTCACTCATCTTCACCCACACATCACGGAGTCATACACTGACGTAGAAACTCCATTCCAACTCTCAAAGTTCACGCTGCCATGGACTTTAAGGAACTAATTCAAATTTTCAATATCTCATTTAGTTTTTCTACAAAGTCAGTTTAAAATACAAGAAGTTTTCAGCCCTTCTCAGACTTTATAATGGGTGTGTATTGCATGAGCTAGAGTGAGTGGTGTCATCACTAGAGTGAAGAGCAGCTGTAAACTCATCAAGAAATTTTCTCTTCAACTCGCTCATACGGCCACAATTTTCACTGTACAGACACAATTTATACCACAAAACGTAGGAAAATTTGTCCTGGTCACAGATGTGTTGACATGGAATCTGTCACATGTACACATTTTTGCTGAGTGGCTCCAAAGCGAAGGGAGCGCTGATTTTTTTCTCATTCACTCCCATGTAAAGTGAGAGGAGAAATTTCTGGAAACAGCTGAGGTGCAACACATTTGTAACTCGCTCCTGTGACCACATTTTTAACACTAAAAAAAGTCTGTGTTCTGTCTGTCTCTCTCTGCTCTTCTGCCAGGTGCACCTTCTTTATTACCATGGCAACCGCTGTGCCACACAAACTAACAGAAACATGATGTGTGTGTGCGTGTCTACATGTTACATGCAGACATGACAGAAACATGATGTGTGTGCGTGTCTACATGTTACATGCAGACATGACAGAAACATGATGTGTGTGCGTGTCTACATGTTACATGCAGACATGACAGGGGCACAATCTCCATTTTCCTCCATTCCTTTAGTTGCCAGAGTTTATTAAGGAAAATATTCATTTCAACATTTCAAAAGGCTGTGGCTTGAAAGTGGTGAGAGATAAAGACATACTGTAAATCAGAAAACTATTAATCATGACCCAAAGTTTGTGATGGGAGTAAATTAACTCACCCAATTTGCATGTTGTGGCGTCACTAGGCAGTGGCCATATTGGATTTCATAAATCCCAGTAAAACAGCATTTTTAACATATTTGCACAGTAGATTTATTTTGTTTTGTGCTGTTTTTGTCGTCTCATCCTCAAAATAAAGGAAGAGGAATCTGATGGAAGTAAATTAACTCATCTAATTTGCATATTGTAGCGTCTCTAGGCAGCAGCCATATTGGATTTTATAAACCTCAGTAAAACACTCAAATATTCAAATCATTCAAACTATATTTTATTGAAGGCACCATTGCGGCATGGCTTCAGCTGGCAGCATTCACACCCGCAATTTCTTTAGAAATTGCTTCTCTAGTTACTATAAATATTATTATTATTACCACTGTATGTTGTTGTCGTTATTGCAGTGCGTCTCTGTCACACTGTAATTTGCGATTTTGGTCTTTATAAATAAAGCTGAATTGAATGACCCTAAATAAACACAAAGCTTCACACATGCAGATAGCAACAGTATTATGGGATGTGTGTGTGCTGATACCTCCGGGCTCATCCTCGGTGATGGTGTCCTGCCCGCTGAGGCGGCGCTGACACTGCAGAGGGAAGGCGGTCTGGATGTGCGTCCACAGCTGCTGGTCGACCAGTGTGTTATTCTTGCTGTTCAGACGAGCCCACGTGGAAACTCTCTTCCTGCACATCGGGCAGCACAGCGTGGCCTTGTCAACCGTCTCCAGGAAACACTCCTGATGATGATACATCCCATAATATATCTGATACCATCAGTGCTACAGGAAGCACTCCTGATGATGATGATGATGATACATCCCATAACATATCTGATATTTTTTAAGATTCTTTTATTTGTTTTTAAATCTTTAAATGGTCTTGCCCCGCCTTACCTCTCTGAGCTGCTTCATCCTTACACTCCTGCTCGGTGCCTCAGGTCAGCTGATCAGCTGCTCCTGGATGTACCGAGGTCTATGCGGAAGCTCAGAGGGGACAGAGCCTTTTCTGTGGCAGCCCCCAGATTGTGGAATGATTTACCTGTCCACATTAGACTGGCCCCCTCACTGTCCATTTTTAAAACCAGCCTTAAAACCCATTTTTACTCCTTGGCTTTAAAACCAGCATGAGACTCTGCTCTTGTTTTATTGTTTTTATTATTTGTCTTATGTTTTTATTTTTGTACAGCACTTTGTTTCAGCTGTGGTTGTTTTTAAAGTGCTCTATAAATAAAGTTGAGTTGAGTTGAGAGTTGAGTTGATACGATTAGTACTAGTACTAACTGAGGGGCGGGACTGTGAGTCAATGAGGGATGTGACTGAGTTAATGCTGCGTTCCAGGCAGGCTTTTGAACTCGTAAGTCACGACTTCAAGTCACGAATTACGACTTTGTAGCGTTCCAGTAAAGTTACAGCAAACTGCCAGTTACTTCCTGTTTAACGTTGAACATGGCGAACCGTTTGTTTGTGCTTCCCCATTATTGCTAATGCTAAAGGTACCTGCTCCTTGCTCATTTGAGTGAAACGGAGGAGGATAGGGTCACAGATGCTATTATAGGCTATTTTTTACGTTATCTGTGTGTTTGGAAAAGTATTTTGTATTGATTTATTCTTGCATGAGAAACCAGCTGTTAGAGCAGCAGCCAATAATGCGTTAACATTAGGATTACTTTATGTCTGTTTCTCACCATGTATCACCTACATCAACATGCATCCATAGGGCTGCCATTGTTGTTTAGAGGAGTAAGGTGATTGGTTTAGAGGCCTGTGTGACGTCAGAAACCGTAACTGGGAGGACATCTATCTGGTATGAGTTCACGAGTGGGAAGTTACGGGTTTGACTGCTGTTCCAGTGCACTTTCAAGGGTTACAGGTTGTGAAAACACGAGTTACGGGTTGCCTGGAACGCACCATAATGAGGGGTGTGACTGAGAGATAATGAGGGGTGGGACTGAGTTAATGAGGGGCGGGACTGTGAGGTAATGAGGAGCGGGATTGAGTTAATGAGGGGCGTGACTGAGTTAATGAGGGACGGTGCTGACTTAATGAGGGGCGTGACTGTGAGGTAATGAGGGGCGGGACTGTGAGGTAATGAGGGGCGTGACTGAGTTAATGAGGGGCGTGACTGTGAGGTGATGAGGGGCGGGACTGAGTTAATGAGGGGCGTGACTGTGAGGTGATGAGGGGCGAGATTGAGGTAATGAGGGGCGGGACTGTGAGGTAATGAGGACGGTGCTGACTTAATGAGGGGCGTGACTGTGAGGTAGGGGCGTGACTGTGAGGGGGCGTGACTGTGAGGTAATGAGGGGCGTGACTGTGAGGTAATGAGGGGCGTGACTGTGAGGTAATGAGGGGCGTGACTGAGTTAATGCAGGACGGTGCTGACTTAATGAGGGGCGTGACTGTGAGGTAATGAGGGGCGGGACTGTGAGGTAATGAGGGGCGTGACTGAGTTAATGAGGGGCGTGACTGTGAGGTGATGAGGGGCGGGACTGAGTTAATGAGGGGCGTGACTGTGAGGTGATGAGGGGCGAGATTGAGGTAATGAGGGGCGGGACTGTGAGGTAATGAGGGACGGTGCTGACTTAATGAGGGGCGTGACTGTGAGGTAGGGGCGTGACTGTGAGGGGGCGTGACTGTGAGGTAATGAGGGGCGTGACTGTGAGGTAATGAGGGGCGTGACTGTGAGGTAATGAGGGGCGTGACTGAGTTAATGCAGGACGGTGCTGACTTAATGAGGGGCGTGACTGTGAGGTGATGAGGGGCGGGACTGAGTTAATGAGGGGCGGGACTGAGTTAATGAGGGGCGTGACTGTGAGGTGATGAGGGGCGAGATTGAGGTAATGAGGGGCGGGACTGTGAGGTAATGAGGGGCGTGACTGAGTTAATGAGGGACGGTGCTGACTTAATGAGGGGCGTGACTGTGAGGTAGGGGCGTGACTGTGAGGGGCGTGACTGTGAGGTAATGAGGGGCGTGACTGTGAGGTAATGAGGGGCGTGACTGTGAGGTAATGAGGGGCGTGACTGAGTTAATGCAGGACGGTGCTGACTTAATGAGGGACGTGACTGTGAGGTAATGAGGGGCGGGACTGAGTTAATGAGGGGCGTGACTGTGAGGTAATGAGGGGCGGGACTGAGTTAATGAGGGGCGTGACTGTGAGGTAATGAGGGGCGGGATTGTGAGGTAATGAGGGACGGTGCTGACTTAATGAGGGGCGGGACTGTGAGTTAATGAAGGGTGTTACTGTGAGTTAATGAGGGGCGTTACTGTGAGGTAATGAGGGAGCGGGACTTTGAGGTAATGAGGGAGCGGGACTGTGAGGTAATGAACCCTAACCACCGCCAGAGCCTCCTACCGCTCTGGCGGTGAAACTAAACGGAGTGACGGAGAAGTTTGAAGGGTTCACGACGGTGTCACGGCAACTACGTGGTGACATCGTTGATTCAACACAGGACCATAAATCAGGCTTTACTCTGTGTGTTAGTGTTTGACTGTGTTAGGCTGTTACCTTGCAGAAGGTGTGTGTGTGTATGTGCGTGAGTCACCTTGCAGAAAGTGTGTGTGCAGGGCAGCGTCACTGGCTCCATGAAGATCTCCAGACACACCGGACAGCGACAGTCGTCCAGAGAAAGCTCCCTCCCTTTGCTGCTCCCACCTCCTCTGTCTGACACCGGCGCCATCTCTTCTTCTTCTGTGGTTGTTAATGGCTATGCAGGGGAGGAGTCAGTGAAATTAACATTTCATCACAGTCAGATCTAACAGCAGGGCCCTATTTCAGGAGGCAGGCTCAAACAAATCCTGATCTCCAGAGTGGTATTCCAGGTAGGAGGTTCAACAAACTCTGAGTCTAACCCTGAACTCTGAGTTGATTTACCCTGAGATGGGAAACTCTGAGTTACCGGTTCCAGAACAGCTAATTTGAGTTAGTTCAGTCAACTGTGAGTATGTTCACTCTGAGTTAAGCAGAAAATAAAAAGCCATCATCAATGGAGCTCTGACTCCACGATTCACCATGGCAACAGGTAAATAAAAGACAGCGCCTCCATTTCAATCCAGTGGATGTAGAGATATTAATACATGTGTAGCAGACAGTGCACGTTTATCTTTAAAAGAAGAGCCTGAGTCAGAGTGAGGAAAGTGTAAATAAGTTAACCATAAAGTTAATAAAAAAGTTTTATTCAGTGTTGTCCGTTTATTCATCATTTATCAGACTTACATTACAGATAAAGTGGTGCATTCTGACTGTGTATCAGGCTGTAGATACATTACATTATATTAATAATATATAATAATATGTTTGTTCAGATTTAATCTGATGTGGAAAAACACAGGAGGCAACAACTTAAAAATAGGAAGAATTAAAACATATAGGCCAGGCTATAGATCAAAGACATAAAGACATGACTGTAAACTCACAGTCTGACCCAGTAATAATATGTTTGGTGATTTACACTTGAAAAGACGTCGAGGTTAAAATACAGTAGATTTTAAAATGTTGGACATCTGTTTGTATCTTGACTCAACAGCATTCACTGACTTTATTTCAGCTACAAATGTAGTAAATTTAAAGACACTGAAATGCTGCACTATTGCTCGCTTAGAAATATTAACATATAATCCCCAATATTAGGCTATAGGAATTATGTTCCATCAGTGCGACCAATGACATCAGTGATAGAGATCATTAATCATTGATACGTGTCTAAAGCTTCATACCGATTTTTAAAATGTAAATAATTAGACCTACACATTATGTGCAATAAACATGTGGGAGCCGCTCTGACAGACTGACAGTCTGATCCTTGGGCAGTGTTATGAACAATAATAAATATAAAAAGGACAGAGGTTTGATTCTGAGCTGAGGATGAATTCTCACTGTGTAATATTTGAATGTAAAGACAAAAACTCATGTCCAAAGAAATGATTGATGTGCATAAACTCAGTAACTTAAGACGGTCCTCAGAAACAAACTAATATCCAGCAGGATTTACACTGTGACAGACGGTAAATCTCCGCTAATGAATGCGCTTCATACAAGCTTTGACACGGACTAAATGAATGAGGAAATGAAACAGTGTGTAAGAGGGAGGAGACAGAGGAAAACTCAGGGTTTCTTAAAGAAAACCTGCCAGCGAGCAGGTTAGGTTCACAGAGACAATTGCCATGGTGACTGACTCAGAGTTTGATTTACCTCTCTCTCTGGAAATGAAAACCCAGAGTTTCCCTCATTTCAGGGTTAACATACTCAGAGTTTTCACTAAACCCGCTTTCTGGAATACCCCCCAGGTTCACTGAGCCTGAGCTGAGAAACTCTGAGTTTCCAGTTCCAGAACAGCTGGTCAGTTCAATCAACTCTGAGTATGTTCAGAGTGCGCGTGCCGTGGCCGTGCTGCTCTCGCCGGTTTTACGCACAGACTCGGCTCCTTTCAAAGCCTCCATGCGAAGCACTCCTCCGGGGTTTTTCGAATCTAACTGTATTGCGGAGTTTTGCACAGCGACAACCGGATCTTTGCTCTCAAACCACAAGAAAATGTGATGGCACAACAGTCTCCTTCAGTACATTATTCTATGCTTTCTTTTGATTTTCACGTTGGCTAGTCATCCTGTTTAATTTGTCTTCTGATTAAATCAGAACCGTTGAAACAAGTTGTAGGAAGCCTCTGCAAGTAATTGGTTGCTGGCAGACACTCTGCCAGCCTGAACAGAATATAATGTCTATAGCCTTACTGTTGTGTACAGCATTTATAGACTGAGCTGAGTAGTGATGCGCGGCTTGACCCGTAACCAACAGGAACCACAAATGGACCTGTGGGTTGGGCAGCAGTGATCGCCTGTTAAATCGCTCTGTAAATTATATTTTAATATTATTATTAAAATCTATAAATCTATAATCTATTACTGTCATGATATCTGAAGGTGCTGGTGCATGGAGCAGGTGACAGTCCGCGGTCATTTTCAAAACACACTTGTGTCACACACTCCAAAAGAAACTTAATGAAACTTTAAACAATAATTTGTTGTACAAAACAGGGGAGACAAACGTTGACAAAACGGTTCCATAATTCATATTAAATTCAAAAGATAACACAAAAACAGCTACAAGTTAGAGGGAATAGTGATAAAGTGGTAAAACCTGGCATCGATCCACAGCCTCAGACGGATGCGCTCAAGCTGCCGTGCGCACAAGCTCAGTTGGTAGGCGATACTATATTTTCACATTTTGAACAATGCAATTTAAAAGTTTAGATTTTTATTGATAACCTACATTTACCAACAACAAAAAGACTACATCTATCACCAAAAAATATGTGTAAAAAAAAAAAAATAATAATAATTTAAAGAAAAAAAAAAAAAAGTAAATAAAAAAACGAATATCGAATACCAAATTTTCATAAGGAATACCTACCCATAGAAATGAATATTCAAATATCCGAATATTTGGGTACAGCCCTAAATGTGTCAGCGAGGTAACTTCAGGGTTAACCTGGGTTTTCAGTCTCATGAAGCCGGTTCAGTTCTTATTGGGGTAGATCACCATGGTAACTTACTCTGAACGGCTATCCTGCTCCGGAGCAGGTAAGTTCAGGGTTGAAGCTGATCCTATAAAAAGCACCACCCACTGGCCAATCAGCTGTTCGGAAAAAAATGACTCCGCTGACAGAAATGCAGCCCAGTCATGACGGGAAGTTTAATTCATTTGATTGATTTTAATTTGAAAGTTTATTTTGAACGTTAAAAAAGAAAAGAAAGCAACAACAGACAATAAAAAGATTGTTCAAAAAGGAGTGGAAAGAAGTCGAAATCTCATCCATTTAAAGAGGGAGACTAGGCATATTTTTGCGCAGCTGTTAATTTCTAACACAGCTCAATATCAGGATGATTTTATTCAGACTATCAATTTGGTGTTGATATGATTTACTTGTGGCGTCAGCTTTAAGCTTTATTGTAGCATATATAACTTTATGACAAAGAAGACCAGTTTATCAGACACAATGATGTTAGACGATAATTGTAATACACGTGATTCATCTGCGCAGCATTGATTTCATGGGATTCAAGGGTGTGATCAGTGTCAGATGTGCAGGTACAGGTACTGTAGCTACTTGAACCAGTGATGAGTAATTTAACCTGCACATCATTTTATTTGCTCCCTTGTTTTGTCCCTTTGTTTTGTTTTTTAGTCTTGTAAATTTTATACTGTCTGTTTTTAACATTGTGTGCAAATAAACTAATCTAAACTAAAACTGGACATTATTCATCCCGTTATGTGTTGTCCCGCATGTTTCCTCCTCCTGCAGCTGCCACAGTGTTGGCCTTTTCTGTAGTGTTGCTTTTCTCCTCCTCATATTTTGGTAGAATTTATCTCTGATCCTCACGAGAAATAATTTTTTTCCTCACAGATGGCGCTCTGTGAGGACGCTCAGTGACACTACACTTCTCTCATGATTGTCATGGGTCCGCTGCGTGCGCATTCACAGCTCTTGATAAAGCAACCCTGGGTTGAGTTACCGAGTTGATATCCAGCGTTGTGATACCAATTAACCTGACTGCCATTGTCAGGGTTAGTCAATCCAGGAGAGGTCTGGGTAACCCAGGAAAGGTTGATCTTACTTCGTGATACAGACCCCTGCTTTCTGAAATAGGGCCCTGATCACATCTGACATGTGATGAATCTCTCTGAGCTTCAGTCTGAGTCTGTGCAGCGAGGTCAGGGAAACTGGTCGATAAAAGTCTGAGTGTAAATATGACTGTGGTCAATAAAGTTGTAAACAGATGGTAAAACAGAAATTAAGCGAGGAGTTCAATGTTTTATTTATGTTTACATCATTGTTGTGTTTCCAGTTTACAGTTCAGTCCGATTCATTCTGTGATCACTGATCTATAATCAATAACATCTGAGTTACAATATGTGGAGGTTTGATATCAACCAGAACCAGTTGCGTAGCGTTGTCTCAACGTTCTGTCCGATGATGAAAACAACATGGAGCTGATGTTTGTCAAAACACACCAACATGTTTATGTCACACAACTGTGAGTCAGACTGTTTGTTCATACTGAACACAAACAAACAACACTTTCCATGGGTAAATCACAGCAGGGGAACTTTGAGCTAACTGCTAACGATTGCTCATTAGTGTTTATACAGCGAGTCATCGGAAGTCCCGACAGGTAAACAGGGACAGGTAAGTAATGATAACCCTACTGCTGGAGTGAAACGGTAACACTCACCTGAGCTCTGTTTACCTGGATGGTTTAAGCTAACGCTAAAGTTAGCCTCTGAGCTAAGGTCAGGCCGTGGCAGGCCGCTGTTTGTGTTATTAGCGGCTAACAGTTAGCACGTTACAACTTCAGCTTACCTGTAGAAACTGTCGGTTAACCGGAACCGTCAGGCCTCACGGAGACTGACCGGAACCCGACCGGAGACCGTTGTAGTGTTGTAGTGTTAACAACGCATAACGTTCAGCTGCGTCCGTCAGGTCCCGCGTGAACCTACTGACGATACACTGCGCCTGCGCAAAAAACGGTGTGCTGCTTCAGCACCTCCTTCTTCTTCTTTTGAATTTTCAGCAGAGCGGGCGGAGCAGAGGCTCACTGCGCTCACTGCTGCCCCCGGCAGGTCAGTGACAGAACTGATCACGTGCCAACAGGAAGTTTCTGTTATGAGATGGTTTGACATTTTTACAAAATGTTTTCATGCTATATACAAAACTTTTGTTGTCGTAATAATATATCTTTATATATATGTTAATGTCTGTGATGTGAGTTCAATATGACTGTTAGGTACATGTAGTGATTTTATTATTTATTAAACCTTTATTTAACCAGGTGAAACTTATTGAGATATAGAATCTCTTTTTCAAAAGCGACCTGGCCAAGAGACAGCAAAATTACAAGTACAAGCAGTAATACAAATAAATAACAATAGTTCAATAGTCAAAAGTATATAACAGTGATGTATAAATACTCTTGTTTACTGTTGTACCTGAATACTCTACCTCAGTACTCTATTACTTTCCACCACTGTGAAAAGACAGACAGACAGACAGACACACACACACACACAGGTCATTTGAGTAACAGCCCTTTAATCCGACAGTAAAACAGTGAACCTGAAACATTTAAACAAACAGAAGTTTTTTCTTCTTCAGTCAAACTATAAACAATATGTTAGCTTCTGTTTCATTAAAGTCTGTTTTTTGTTTTCAAATATTAAAAGTAAAGAAGATTGATTTAAAGAAACAGTACAACATATTTATCTCATGTCTCAGGATCGCTACAAGAAACAGGTCTCTGGTTTTATCAGTCAGAACTCTGGACTGAGCCCCGCTAGCAGTATCCCAATGCTAGTCACCTTCATGCTAAGCTAGGCTAAGTTTTCCCCTGCTAGTCATCTTCATGCTAAGCTAGGCTAACAGTCCCCCCCCCCACCTTGAGTCTTCATGGTAAGCTAAGCTAACAGTTTTTCCCAGCCTCCAGTCTTTATACTAAGCTAGGCTAACAGTTTCCCCCTGCATCCAGTCTTTATGCTAAGCTAAGCTAACAGTCTCCCCCTGCCTCCAGTCTTTATGCTAAGCTAAGCTAACACACAGACCCATGTGAGATAATGATTGATGATGTCACTCATGCGTGAAGCCCTCGGTCCAGGGGAAGGCGTTCTTTTGCTTCCTGCGCCTGCCGCCAGGCTCGCCGCTCTGGAAGTCTTCTCCACAGCGGTGTTTCTTCAGCTGCCGTGAGTCGGAGAAGCCGTGGCCGCAGCTCTCACAGGTGTACAGCTTGACGCCGGTGTGGATCTGCATGTGAGACTTGAGCTGGTTGGACTGCCTGAACTTCCTACCGCACACAACACACTCGTAGGGCTTCTCTCCGGTGTGGACCAGCAGGTGGCGGTGGTAGTTCTGCGGTGTCCTAAACTCTTTGCCACACTGTTGGCACTTGTGAGGTTTGACGCCAGTGTGTAGGAGCTCGTGCTGCTTCAGCTGCGACATCAGCAGGAAACCTTTGTCGCAGACGTTGCAGACGTATGGCCGGGCGCCGCTGTGCTGCCTCATGTGGTACAGGTAGAGGTGGCGCAGATGAAAGGACTTTCCGCAGGTGTCACAGGTGAACTCTTTGTTCTCGGCGTGGCTCTTCTCGTGCGTCCTCAGCGTGGTGTTGCTGCTGAAACTCTTCAGGCAGATCTTACAGCTGTAGGGCTTAACCGCACCCTGTCGCCGTCTACCCGCCACACCTCCGGCCGCCTGTCCATCCTTGTTGCTGTTGTGGACCAGCTGCTGGTGCTTCTGCAGCTGACAGTTGTAGAAGAAGGTCTTCCCACACAGATCGCACATGAACGGCTTCTCCATGCCGTGAACCAGCATGTGGGTCTTCAGAGCCCACGTTCCCGTAAAACCCTCGCCACATTTATCACACCTGAGACAGAAAGTGGAGACAAGATGGAGGAGATTCATCATGAAGTCACAATGATGTACTGTCATAAAAAATATGACTGTTGTCCACATTACAAAAACAAACAGAGAAGACAACTAATGGACAATCACTGAACTCAAAGACTTCACACACACAAGAACATCACACGTAAAACAACTGTCTCATAACAAACACCATGGTATCACACCATTACAGTAATTGTTATTTATTTCATTGTTAAAACGGAAACATGACACCATTCTTAATGTTAGTTTGTGTAAACAGTCTGACAGGAAGTCAAAGAGGAGAGAAGGTGTACAGGTCAGAGACTTCCTGTGTACAAGATCTGACAACTGTTCATTTACATACCACCATTTACGGATTCAGTTTTACTGCTCTGAGTCAAGAAAGAAGACTTTTATGCTGTGTTCCCACCAAACGCGAATTCGCAAATTCGCGCGTCAAGATTACATACGACACGATGAATGCGATAGAGACGTCTAGCGCACATCGCTCGAGTTGAAAATATTGATCTTTTGAGGCGAATTCGCGTGACGCTGTGCCGCGATAGCCAATCAGCGTTGAGATTCTCCCGACGACACTGGCGTGTGTCAACAACGTCCACTTGTTGACACAGCAATGAACTGCTACTCACCGGAGACAGATGGACAGGCGCTCCGCAGCTGACATAGAGCGCCTGTAGTTGGTGTCCTGCCGGGAGATCCTGGTGCCAGCCCTCGACAATAGGTCCTCAAACTGGGCCCCAGTCAGCCCGAAGTACCGCTGAAAGCGGCTATCATCCAGACGGAGTTCCTGAAAGAAGTGGTGAAACTTGCCGAGCTGGATGTGCTTCTGCCAGATAGGGTGAACCCAAAAACGACGGTGTTTGGCCCTCCGATGCATTTGGGACTTCTAGAGCAGGTACAAAGCAGTGATGGTGGTTATCTCAGCCGTGGTCATCAGTGGCTACCCGAAGCTATATGATACTATGTGTCTACTCTACAGACCGCAACAAAAAGTAGCAGGCTTGGGTGAAAGACGCCGAGGAGACTAGTCTACTCGGTAAGTTCTGTAAATAGGTATCTTTAATTAGTTTGCAGAATGGCTGTACTATGAACGTTAGCACTAGCTTAGCTCCAGTTAGGAGAGCCGGCTTCTCCGTTACTTGCGCGAATGACGCGAATTAACAAAATGGTCAGGCGTCGAAACTCAGGCGTTACGGGCGGCACGTTACTCACGTTACGAGCGATTAAATCGCGTTCATCGCGTTTGGTGGGAACACAGCATTACAACTGCAGAGCTGCAACCAGCCGAGTCTATCATTATGGATCAACCTGCAACTTTTACAACTGCAGAGCTGCAACCAGCCGAGTCTGTCATTATGGATCAACCTGCAACTTTTACAACTGCAGAGCTGCAACCAGCCGAAGTCTGTCATTATGGATTAACCTGCACCTTCTACAACTGCAGAGCTGCAACCAGCCGAAGTCTGTCATTATGGATCAACCTGCAACTTTTACAACTGCAGAACTGCAACCAGCCGAGTCTGTCATTATGGATCAACCTAGTTTAGTTGAGTCAAATTTAGTCTAGTTTAGTCTAGTTGAGTCTAATTTAGTCTAGTTTAGTTTAGTGTAGTCTAGTTTAGTCGAGTCTAGTTGATTACTTTAGCCGAGTCTAGTTGAATCTAGTCTATTTTAGTGGAGCCTAGTCGAGTCTAGTTTAGTAAGCCTAGTCTAGTTTAGTCTAATCTAGTTTAGTCGAGTCTAGTCGAGTCTAGTTTAGTCGAGTCGAGTCTAGTCTAGTCTAGTTGGGTCTAGCTGAGTCTAGTCTACTTTAGTCCAGTCTAGTCTAGTCAAGTTTAGTCTAGTCAAGTCTAGTTTAGTTTGGTCTAGTCGAGTCTAGTTCAGTCTAGTCAAGTCTAGTTTAGTCTAGTCTAGTCGAGTCAAGTCTAGTTTTGTCAAGTCTAGTCTAGTCTAGTCTAGTTTTTAGTCTAGTTTAGTTTAGTCTAGTCGAGTCTAGTTTAATTTAGTCGAGAGAGAGACAAACACAGAGACACACTGAGACACACAGAGAGACAGACGGACACACTGAGATACAGAGACAGACAGGGACACACTGAGACAGAGAGACAGACAGGGACACAGAGACAGACAGGGACAGAAAGGGACACATAGAGACACACTTGTGTTGGATATGAATATTCTGTTCTCTGTCTTCATGCTGACACACTGACTGTTTGCTCCCTACGTCACTGATGTTTTTAAATCTACACGCTCTCTACATTTGAGCTCCTGTGAATTTAAGAATCAATTATCAGCTGTGTTTATGATGATCAGCTGTGTTTATAATGATCAGCTGTGTTTATAATTCTGATCTGGTTTTGAATAAGATTATCAGCTCTATGATTGTTTGGACCTGCTGACAGTGAGTCATGTGTGAAGGATGAAAGAACGATATCTGATGAATTTAAGTTCAGAATGTTTTTGTTTTGCTCAATCTTGACCAGGGGTCCGTTTCACAAAGCAGGTTTAGTGAAAACTCAGAATCTGTTAACCCTGAAATGAGGGAAACTGAGTTTTCCATTTCAAAAAGGGAGGTAACTCAAACCAGAGAAAGAGGAGTAACTCCAGCCTGTTTCAGAGAGAGAGGTAACTTGAGCTCTCGGTCAGTTACCGTAGTAACACACTCAGCCTAACCTGGTCGGGACCAGGTTTTTCTCAATGAACCTCGAGTTTCTCTCTGTCTCCGCCCTCTTTCAGAGCCACACACTCCATTTGATTTCCTCATTCATTCAGTCAGCAGGCGAGTTTTGGCGCAGCCTAGTTCTGCCGTCTGTCATTTAAAAAAACATTTAAAAAATCAGAGTCAGTGTATTAGAAGCCATTAGGCACAGTAGTAGGGCTGTCCCGAATGCCATTTTTTAACATTCGGACCTTCGGCAGAATTTATGATGAATATTCGAATATTCGCTCAAGGTGTGCGCGTGCTGTGGCCGTGCTGCTCTCGCCGGTTTTACGCACAGGCTCGGGTCCTTTCAAAGCCTCCATGCGAAGCACTACTCTGGGGTTTTTCGTACCTAATTGTATTGCGAAGTTTTGCAAAGCGGCGACCGGATCTTTGCTCTCAAACCACAAAAAAAAAGTGGTGGCACAACAGTCTCCTTCAGTACATTATTCTATGCTTTCTTTTGATTTTCACATTGGCTAGTCACCCTGTTTAATTTGTCTTCTGATTAAATCGGAACTGTTGAGATAAGTTGTAGGAAGCCTCTGCAAGTAACTGGTTGCTGGCAGACACTCTGTGCTGCAATAAAATGGTTAATCAGCAGTGCCGTGTACTGTAGAGCCGATGCGCTGCTGGTTCTGCCGGCCTGAACAGAATATAATGTCTATAGCCTTACTGTTGTGTACAGCCTTATAGACTGAGCTGAGTAGTGATGCGCGGCTCGACCCGTAACCAACAGGAACCGCAAATGGACCTGTGGGTCGGGCAGCAGTGATCGCCTGTTAAATCGCTCTGTAAATGATATTTTAATATTATTATTAAAATCTATAAATCTATAATCTATTACTGTCATGACAGTCCGCGGTCATTTTCAAAACACACTTGTGTCACGCACTCCAAAAGAAACTTAATGAAACTTTAAACAATAATTTGTTGTACAAAACAGGGGAAACAAACGTTGACACGGTTCCATAATTCATATTAAATTCAAAAGATAACAAAAAAACAGCTACAAGTTAGAGGGAATAGTGATAAAGAGGTAAAACCTGGCATCGATCCACAGCCTCAGATGGATGCGCTCAAGCTGCCGTGCGCACAAGCTCCGTTGGTAGGCTATACTATACTATATTTTCACATTTTTAACAATGCAATTTAAAAGTTTAGATTTTATTGATAACCTACATTTACCAACAACAAAAAGACTACATTTATCACCAAAAAATATGTAAAAAAAATAATAAAATAAATAATAATAATTAAAAAAAAAAGTAAATAAAAAAACAAATATCGAATACCAAATTTTCATAACGAATACCTACCCATAGAAACGAATATTCGAATATCCGAATATTTGGGTACAGCCCTACACAGTAGGTGGCGACTTTGTTCACTAACATGGCGTGTCCTTTTGATAACGATCCTGTGGATGAAGGTGCAGCATTACTGCGCAGCAAATTAAATATTCGTCGGGAGATGGTTATCAGACCACGCATAGATGTTCTAGCATTTCCACATAATCATCTTTTTGAGCTGCACCGTTTCACGTCACAGTCCATCGTCTACATACACAACCTAATCCGTCCTTACATTGGCAACATTACCAGTCGTAGTCATTCTCTCATCCCAGCAGATATTGTGTGTTGCGCTGCGTTTCTTTGCAAATGGAAGTTTTTTGTATAATGTTGGAGATGCTGAGCACTTGAGTAAGGCAACTGTATGCAGGGCGGTCAGAAAAGTGTGCTCGTTTTACAGGCATCTGCCTTCTTTCTGTTGGCTGAGTAGAAGTCTGTGTTAGTTTAAATAGGCTTAAGTATTTAACAGAACATGATATAGATGAGAAGACTTTAGCCTATGTGTGTGATAACAGCATTATGTTGGGGATAAAAAAAAACTGCGCAGTCAAACAGCCACTTAATATTTAGCTGCTGCCAAGTGCGCTTCTCCCCCGCGGGACTGCACCTAAATGAAATAAATTAATAGGCTACCATTCAAACAGTTTTCCCTGTAATATTATTGTGATTGCAAAGGACTACATTTAAACTTACGCATTGACCCGAGCAGCAATGTTCTTCCACGCCATCTCCCTCTCTTTTGCAGCTGCAGCAGTGTTGCACTTCTTTTTGAAAACGTGTTCAAACTCGCCGTATGAGCGCATCAAGATTTCTAATTCTAGTGGGGTGAAAAACGCAGCCCTCCTCTTAACGATCCTGTGGATGAAGGTGCAGCATTACTGCGCAGCAAATTAAATATTCGTCGGGAGATGGTTATCAGACCACGCATAGATGTTCTAGCATTTCCACATAATCATCTTTTTGAGCTGCACCGTTTCACGTCACAGTCCATCGTCTACATACACAACCTAATCCGTCCTTACATTGGCAACATTACCAGTCGTAGTCATTCTCTCATCCCAGCAGATATTGTGTGTTGCGCTGCGTTTCTTTGCAAATGGAAGTTTTTTGTATAATGTTGGAGATGCTGAGCACTTGAGTAAGGCAACTGTATGCAGGGCGGTCAGAAAAGTGTGCTCGTTTTACAGGCATCTGCCTTCTTTCTGTTGGCTGAGTAGAAGTCTGTGTTAGTTTAAATAGGCTTAAGTATTTAACAGAACATGATATAGATGAGAAGACTTTAGCCTATGTGTGTGATAACAGCATTATGTTGGGGATAAAAAAAAACTGCGCAGTCAAACAGCCACTTAATATTTAGCTGCTGCCAAGTGCGCTTCTCCCCCGCGGGACTGCACCTAAATGAAATAAATTAATAGGCTACCATTCAAACAGTTTTCCCTGTAATATTATTGTGATTGCAAAGGACTACATTTAAACTTACGCATTGACCCGAGCAGCAATGTTCTTCCACGCCATCTCCCTCTCTTTTGCAGCTGCAGCAGTGTTGCACTTCTTTTTGAAAACGTGTTCAAACTTGCCGTATGAGCGCATCAAGATTTCTAATTCTAGTGGGGTGAAAAACGCAGCCCTCCTCTTCCCTGTTGCCATGGTGACTCGTGGAATCGGGGCTCCATTGATGCTTTTTATAGTTGTGGTGCTCGCGCTTAACTCCAGGTGAAACTACTCTGAGTTGATTAAACTGATTCAAATCAGCTGTTCTGGAACCGGAAACTCAGAGTTTCCTATCTCAGAGTAGATCAACTCAGAGTTCGGGATTAGACTTTATTGAACCTGCTTTGTGAAACGGACCCCTGGACTTTGATATTTTGGTTTTGACATGATTAACATGTGACTCTAGCAGAGTGTGTGATCTGTGACACATATTCTCTATTTCAAAATTAAACATTATCACTTACACTACACTCTTTCTTCACTGTCCAAATATTATACAAGTCTTAACAGCAAAATAAGTCTTTTTTTTTTTTTTTTTTTTAAATCTTGGCCTGAATATTATCTTGAACAAAGCTGCTGCAGCTGACTGGGAGAACCAGTAGGTATTATCTGAAAACACAGTGAGACTGTTTCATGAATCCTCATCGTCAGAGTTCATAGTGATTGTGAGGTGTTTGGTCGCTCACTGACAGTCATAAAACATACTGTTGTTGCCCTGTCTCTACATGGACAACAGTCTGTGGGGACAACAAGGGGTTAAACTCTGCTCTCACTGACTACAACACCCATAATCCTTCACTGACTCTTCAGATACCTCTACACTTCAGGAAATATCAGTGATATACGTCAGGCTCTGATTAGTTGTCAAGGCCATAACAATAGCTCCTATTGGCTCAGTGAGGTGTCAATCAAAAGGTCAGGAGCTGGCTTCTATTGTAAGATCCCGGCCAGTCGGTTTGTTTACACGCAGAGCGG
This sequence comes from Epinephelus cyanopodus, assembly GCA_026686955.1. Classification (NCBI taxonomy): domain Eukaryota; kingdom Metazoa; phylum Chordata; class Actinopteri; order Perciformes; family Serranidae; genus Epinephelus; species Epinephelus cyanopodus. Next base: position 43,954,094 of record CM048918.1, read on the forward strand.
TGACATGATGGAGAATATGTGCAGAACTCTGACAGTTTGAGTGGACGCAGCAGCAGCTGATGGATGTCTGTGATGTCATCATGTGACTGTCGAAATATCTTATTTAGATTGTCTGGACCTTTAAAGCGGTTTGTTTGTTTGATAATTTATTGATCTGTGGATCAAACACTTCAAAGGATTGTTAGAACTGTTGGTTTGTTGTTTACTGAATCTGCTGTGGTGTTTGTATCTTGAAATGATTAATGACACCGTGAGTAACGAAGCTTTGGATCAATCTGTCATGTGAGTTAACATGAACAACAAAAACAGCTGCTGTTCGTCATCATCGGATAAAACTAACGAGGACCGGCAGACACGACATCTGTAAACAACTGTTATGAACCTGTGGCTGGAGGAAGTTGAATCTGAGCTCTGTGGTGTGTTTACCTGAAGGGTTTCTCGCCATTGTGGAGGCGCAGGTGTCTCTGGAAGTTGTACTTGAGGCCGAAGCTCAGTCCGCAGGTCTGACACATGAAGGGTTTCTCTCCAGAGTGAACCACTCGGTGCTGCAGCAGACCCATCTTACACTTGAAGGCCTTGTCGCACTCGCAGCACTTGTACGGCCGCTCCTCTGAGTGCGACCTCTTGTGGACGCGCAGGTTGCTGGCGGTGGAGAAGCTCTTCCCGCAGGTGGGGCAGGGGTACGGCCGGGCGCCGGTGTGGACGGTCTGGTGCTCACGGAGGCTCTTCTTCCTGGTGAAGCCTTTCCCGCAGACGTCGCACATGAAGGGCTTGACCTGGGCGTGCGACACCTCATGGTACCTGAGTGCGCCGGCCGAGGTGAAGGTGCGCTCGCACACGTGGCACTTGAGTGGCATTTTCTCCAGGCGGTGCGACGCCTGGTGGACTCTGAGCTGGCGCAGCAGCCTGAACTTCCTGTCGCACTGGTCACAGCGCAGCAGTTTGTCGGGGTCGTTCTCCTGAGCCTCCCTCAGTTGGTGACTCTGCTGGTGTCTCTGCAGACTCTTGGCCTTGTAGAAACCTTTGTCGCAGGAGCTGCAGGGAAACGGCTTCAGGTGACACGACACGTGTTTCCTTAGCTGGTGTTTCTGATGGAAACCTTTGTTACACAGCTCACAGAAGAAACGCTTGTCTTTGTATAGCTCCCTCCTCCTCCTCCGCTCCTGCTCCTTCTGCTCCTCCTCGCTCCACACTGCACATGGGACAGAGGCAGGATAGAGACATGTTACAGTCTGTCTCATCTAAAGACACAACACTGCAGAGACAACAGCTCCTCTTCCTCCTCGCTCCTGCTCCTTCTTGCTCCTCGTTAAACAAAGGACAGAGACATGTCACAGTCTGTCTCAACGTACAATACTGCAGAGACAACAGTCTGCTGTTCACTCACAGAGACACAATCCTGTCTCGGCTGCTGTCTCACCTGCTGTCCCTGCCAGTGTCTCCCCAGTCTCCCTTGGTGTCTCAGCGTGTCTGCTATTGGTGAGCGTCTGTTGGACAGCCTCCATCTTTATTTCAGTTTCCTGTAAACATGGTCAGATGCTATTCATCATCAGTTCTGTTAACGAACATTATTTAATATTATTGATCAGTGTGTAATCATAGGCAATAATCAATACACAACAGTCAGGACTGATCAGTTCCTCTGATCGATGTCATTTCCTGCAGCAGCTGATTAATAAATGCTCCTGTGAATATTTTCATTGATCACATAATTAATTGATTTGTTGATCAATAATGAAAATAACAGACATCAACTGCTTCCTGTTAATGTTTCACATTAAGAGCTTGTCTCAGAGGCTTTTATTGTGAAACAGGAAGTGTCCTGACATGAGGGGTAATATGTGTCGGAGGAAAACACTCACAACAACAACAACAGCTGGCTCCGCCTCTGCTGAGGGTGGGTCTTCATCTGTGGGCAGCTCATGAGCCACAGGAAGTGATGTCACGTCTCCAGGTGACTCTTCAGGATCTGAAGACATCTGGTTAATTTCTAACACCACTTCAGTCTGAAGCTCTGCACCACTTTGATCCAGTTTCTCTGGTGGTACCTGGGGGGCTGGGCTGCTATCGCCTGTGCCTGGCCCAGGCAGCGGCTGGCTGATGACACTCTGGCCTGTGATTGGTTCTGGCAGCGGCTGGCTGATGATGACCAGTGGCACCTGAGGGTTACTGTTCGCTCTACGTCTGGATTTGGCGGAGCTGAGGATGGCCATGGCGAGGGCAGCGGGGTTGGCAGCTGGTTGATTGACGTCCAGTGAGAGGGCGGGGCCATCTGGGTTAGGGTAAGAGAAAGGAAGTATGTCACAAGGGTTAGAGACAGGAAGTATGTCACCAGGGTCAGGGTTAGAGACAGGAAATATGTCACAACGGTAAGAGACAGGAAGTATGTCACAAGGGTCAGGGTTAGAGACAGGAAGTATGTCACAAGGGTAAGAGACAGGAAGTATGTCACAAGGATTAGAGACAGGAAGTATGTCACCTGGGTCAGGGTTAGAGACAGGAAGTATGTCACAATGGTAAGAGACAGGAAGTATGTCACAAGGATTAGAGACAGGAAGTATGTCACCTGGATCAGGGTTAGAGACAGGAAATATGTCACGACGGTAAGAGACAGGAAGTATGTCACAAGGAATAGAGACAGGAAGTATGTTACAATGGTAAGAGACAGGAAGTATGTCGCAAGGATTAGAGACAGGAAGTATGTCGCAAGGGTAAGAGACAGGAAGTATGTCGCAAGGATTAGAGACAGGAAGTATGTTGCAAGGGTAAGAGACGGGAAGTATGTCGCAAGGGTAAGAGACGGGAAGTATGTCACAAGGGCTTGAGACAGGAAGTATGTCGCAAGGATTAGAGACAGGAAGTATGTCGCAAGGATTAGAGACAGGAAGTATGTCGCAAGGGTAAGAGACAGGAAGTATGTCGCAAGGATTAGACACAGGAAGTATGTTGCAAGGGTAAGAGACGGGAAGTATGTCGCAAGGGTAAGAGACGGGAAGTATGTCACAAGGGCTTGAGACAGGAAGTATGTCGCAAGGGTTAGAGACAAGAAGTATGTCACAAGGGCTTGAGACAGGAAGTATGTCACAAACTCAGCCAGTCCTCGTTGATCCTGTGAGATCTTTAGTTTAAACCAAACACAGCAGAGTGGTTGGGGTTAAGACATGACCCTGATTGGCTTACCCTGACATTCTGTAACATCCTGTTTTTAAAGTTAAAACTACAGACCTTCAAAATAAAAGGGAGTTTCATTAAATGGGCCGTAGACCTTTTGGGGGTATTTTTACTGCCTTTACTTTTAAGCTCGTATCACAGGCTACATACACATGCTATATCTTGTTTTTTTCAGGACAGTCTGGGCTATCCAGATTTGCCATCCATCCATGTCTTCTGTGTGCCTGTATTTTATATTCATCTTTATATCAATGAAAAAAAACAAATCTGCGTTACTAAATTCTTACATTTGTACATGTATCTCACCATAGCAAGTTGGAAGTTGACATATTCTGCCATATACGAAGAGGGGAGACTCTCTGGAATCTGACAATATGAGAACCATGATGCTGGGACATTCTGTCACTGCACAGTTGTCCAAAACATGTGGTTTGTGCCAGGCAGACATGATTGCCAGTAGTTTTTCATTATTGCAAGAAATTCCATTGACTCATTCACAAGTCAAAAATGTGTTTTATCTGAAAGAAACATGCAATATTTACACCTAAGATCACAGAAAAATAGTCAACCAAGTGCAGTGATGTCCTCTGAGATAATATTTGTCACTTTGTTTGCACCCCCCACCCTCTCCGGGTCGGGGGGGAGGTCCTTCCTCAGGTGGAGGAGTTTAAGTATCTCGGGGTCTTGTTCACAGTGAGGGTAGGATGGAGCGGGTGATTGACAGGCGGATTGGGGCGGCGTCAGCAGTGATGCAGGCGCTTAACCGGTCCGTTGTGGTGAAAAGGGAGCTTAGCTAAAAAGCGAAGCTCTCGATTTACCGGTCGATCTACGTTCCAATCCTCACCTATGGTCACGAGCTCTGGGTAGTGACCGAAAGAATGAGATCGCGAGTGCAAGTGGCTGAAATGACGTTCCTCCACAGGGTGGCAGGGCTCAGCCTTAGAGATAGGGTGAGGAGCTCAGACATTCCCGCGGAAGAGCTGACGAAAGTGGCTGGGGAGAGGACTGTATGGGCTTCTCTGCTGAGGCTACTGCCCCCGCGACCCGGACCTGGATAAGCGGAGGACGACGATACGATACGATACTTTGTTTGCAGTAAAAAAAAAAATCTGAACGTTTTTTTGTCGACACGATCTTGACTTACTTCTCTGTGCTCCGTGCTGCTCTTTGACCTGACCTGAATGTTTTTTTGTTGTTGTTCTTCAGTTTCAGTTATATATTGGGCGGCATTTTGGGCACTGTCCCCCTCAATGTATATGGTGACTACTGCCCTGTCAGCATGCATAATTAGGCTACAGTTGTCTGGGTGCGCAAAGGTGAAGTGGCTGGTCTTGTCATATAAAGTTTGAGGAGTGTCAACTGGACAATATGGAGATATTCGCATCTTGAAAGCCGGATCACAAATGTGGATAGACCGGGAGAAACACACACAAGCCTAAGACGTGGTAAGATACAATATTCCTCACTATATGAAGTGACTGATAACAAGATCTGTATAATGGATTGTATTTTGATTGAAATCCGTCAGGTTTTTATTTTGTAGACAATTCATCTGTATTTATAGCATGATGGGATGACAGCACAATGATGTGTGTGGTATCACTGGAAAGCTCTGGTCCTGCACTTTCATGTGATATGCGTGGCATTTCTGTGCAACCCTGCGTTCGCGAGTAACCCATCCAAGAGCAGTGTTTCCGCTACATTCATTCAGCAGCGGTGTCCTTCAAAACATTTATTTTATATTCGGCCGAATATTGCAAAAAAACACACATTTGATATTCAGTGGAATAAGTGAAAAGCAAGGCTGAACAATAGCGGCGTGGTTTGATAACGCAATCAAACGACGGAGTAAAATGTCGGCAGTGTGGCGATATTTTACTCCGTCCGTCACCGCACTCGCATTTGCAACTAAAAATAGTTTTGTGCGGGCAAAAGAAATCATTCAGCAAGCTGAAACCAGCAGCAGAAACGAAGAGATGTCTGTCACCCCCTGCTGCTGAAAAAAATCCTAGAGGAAACATTGCAAGAGTAATGTGTGTGCAAAGCTGTATGAAAGCTCTGTTAGACATAATTTTAGGTTTTTAAAACCTGACCCTATTTTATAGGCCTCTGCTCGAAAATTGCATATCCATAATGAAATGAATATATCTCTGCAACCACAAGGTCTATTTGAATACTTTTGGTGTCATTTTAGTTTATATACGTTATTAATCCCTCTGATGAGAAATTCCGTTTTTTCACTCTTGCTGTCAATTGCACACAGGTCCGAAAGACACACACATGCACAAACAGGACCTATACATGCACAAAGTGGAGAGAGATGTCAGAGTGAGGGGGCTGCCTTGATCAGGTGCGCCGAGTGGTTGGGGGGTTTGGTGCCTTGCTCAAGGGTACCTCGGCAGTGCCCAGGTGGTGAACTGGCACCTCTCCAGCCACCAGTCCACGCTCCATATTTGGTCCAGACGGTAAAGGGACCGAGTTTTGTTAAGATGTGTAAATATCAGTACACGTGTTATATGTGAAAAGTAAATAAAGACGGCACATAGCACAAATGAAATATTTTGAGGTTTGCCTAAAAAAAAAAAAAAAAAAAAGCATTTTCAGGATGAGTATCACTTTGGAATGATGCAGCTACAGCTCTAAACCTTGATCACATCATAGTACAATATGTGAACATTAAATCTGCAAAGGTTGATTCTGATAAAGTGAAGCTGAGCAATATAGAGAGGTTTTAGTACAGAAAATTCAGACGAGCTCTCCAAAACTGCACCATGTTTGCATGTGATTTTTGTCATGTACAATCCTGTATCTTTCATTTTTAGTTTCTGTAAATCCCTATTGACGTTTAGGGTATACACATAGAACTGTCTGTTAAGTTTTTTTACTCCATTTCCCACTCCAAACTGACCAATATGCACCTACTACATTTGAACCTGAGTTTCTATGCTGAGCTTTGGAGGCCTGTATCTCTGTGACCGCTTGGCCGATTTGAGTGATTGACACCTTGTTTGAGTCATTAGTGCCAATAGAAAGACACTATACCCACTAAAACGAGATTGACAGCACTGTAAGCCAATCAGAGTCAGCAGAACGCATTGTGGGGCGATGTCAGCAGTGGTCATTGTTTTGGTTCCCCCGGAACAAGTTTTTCTGTCCGGATTCATTCGAATGACGGAACACATCCGGTAAAACAGGAACAAAGCGTGATTGAACAGCAGAATGTGCATTTCACGGCAAAAACAACAAGGTAAGAGAGATATTACAAATATATTTTGGTGAAAATATTTCTGTTGTTGTTGTTCTTTGGCCTGTAGCTCTGGGATGGTTTGGGTTAGAGTGCTTTGGCGCACAACTGCAGAGTCTCAGCTTTCATTTCATTTGAGCATGTGTTTTGAATAACGTGTGGTCGAGTTAGAGTCCGAAATATACCGAGTGGGTCAGGATATCGGTGCTGTATGGAGTTGTTGGAGTTAGTTGTTGTTGTTTATTTAGTTGTTGTTTGAGCTGTGTTTGGGGAATGTAAAAAGAGTTTTTACAGCCATGTAGCCCAGATTCTGCTGTTTAATTTGATGTGCAACATCACTATATTCTTCATGATCAGTGTATTGTTTCACACTGTGCTTGCAAAGTCACTCTCAAAGTTTAAAAGGGTTTAACAGGCTTTCATGTAACTTTTTCATTTTTTTTCGCTGTGAAAACATTGGACTGCCGACAAGTGCTTGGTATTGTCGCTGTTTCACGTGATATGCGTGGCTTCTCGCTAAGATGCACGGTCGTGGAGAAAATCCATAGAGAAGAACAGGTGTGAATTAGGGCTGCGCGGTATATGCAGTAGACGGTAGAAACGATATAAATTTGGCCCACGCGCTCTACCGTCCTATCGTTGATGACATCACCGCACCTGCCTCAGTGTGAAAATGACCGCCAGCAGAGCAAGAGGAGCTACGTCCGTGATTTGGACTTGGTTTGTCCTTAAATGGTCGGATATTGAGCAGAAAAACATAATTTGAAAGAAGTGTCGAGTGACAGCGACAGCAAAGGTAACACAAGCAAATAATTTTACCATCTCAAGACAAAGCATATTCGCGGTGACGCTAACTTATTGCAGTAAACAAGAGCCGCTGCTTTTGTGATTAACATTACCTTCATACCGCAGTACGCGGCGGTAGAACGGGGCCCGGCGGCTGGCCGGCCTCACGCACCTTCCTCGCTACGTGATGGAGGTAGCCTGGCCGACCGCACCAAACCCAGGCCCGCGGGAGAAGGGGGACCGGGAGCCCCCGGCCCTCCTCTTCCCTCTAACGTTTATACATACTGTATAACGTTTTATACACAATAATAGATGGATTAGCAACTGTTTTACTTCTGACAGTAAATAGTTTCTATCTTAGACTTGTATGGCTTTTTAAATTGTTTTATTTAAGGTGTAAGAAAAAGAGAGAAGACGATACCGCAATATCATACCATCACCGCATCCCCCCAAAATAATACCGTGATAATGATTTTAGGCCATACCGCCCAGCCCTACTTCCATTATGTTTTACACCGCGACATTTATACCGCGATATGTACCGTTACCGTGAAGGGATTCAGTTTATACCGTGATATGAATTTTGGGTCATACCGCCCAGCCCTAGTGTGAATTTGGACGCACTATGTGTCATTCAGGTCCATAGGTTTAAAACTAAACATAATGTCCACTTGTCTGTCTGTCCTCCTCCTGTCTCTCTGTCCGTCTCTGTCCTCACCTGATGGTTTGATCTTATAGAGCGTCTGCGTCCGGTCGGCTGCAGCGTTCGTGTCGACCTTTGACCTCAGCTCCGTCTCCAGGTGTTTTACAGTGTCCCTCAGACTCTGGTTCTCCTTCACTAAGCTGATGCAGAGTTCTCTGAAGACTCTGCAGATCTGACGGACCGCCTCTCTGGTCATCACCGTCAGGACGGCCCTCAGCTGAGCCTGAGAGAAAACAGGATGTCACTTTATCTGACCTTTCACAGTAAATGTTGGTCAAAGAAAACATTTTATTCTTTTATCACACGTCATGAAAATCAATCTGCAGATCAGTTTCACTGTTTCCTCCGAGCATGTAAACTCAGACGTTCAGAATAAAAGCACAGCATCAGACATAAAATCTTCAGAGAGACTGTTTTAAATATCTAACCTGATTTAAATCTCTGCTCTGAGTTAAATCTCTGATCTGATTTAAATCTCTGCTCTGATTTAAATATCTAACCTGATTTAAATATCTTATCTGATGCAGACTGGGTTTTTCTTTAATCCTATGGGCCCGAACGCCGCAACGTGCGTCCAAGTTCACACTTGTTCTTCTCTATGGATTTTCTCCACAACCATGCGTCATAGTGAGAAGCTGCCACACATATCACATGAAACAGTGAAACCGCAGCTTTCTGACCAAGCACTTGTCAGTAGTCCAATGTTTTCATGACGAAAAAAAAAGATAAAGTTACACTAAAATTATGTATAACAGAGCTTTCATACAGCTTTGCACACACATTACTCTTGGCTGGGTTACTCGCGAATGCAGGGTTGCATAGAAGTGCCACACGTATCACATGAAAGTGCAGGACCAGAGCTTTCCAGTGATACCACACACATCATTGTGCTGTCATCCCATCACACTACAAATACAGATGAAGTGTCTACAAAATAAAAACGTGATGAATTTCTTTACAATCCATTATACAGATCTTGTTATCAGTCACTTCATATAGTGATGATTAATATTTCTACTGTTTTTCTATGATCTTAGATGTAAATATTGCATGTTTCTTTCAGATAAGCACAGTTGTGAATGAGTCAATGGAATTTCTTGCAATAATGAAAAACTACTGGCAATCATGTCCGCCTGGCACAAACCACATGTTTTGGACAGCTGTGAAGTGAATGTCCCAGCATCATGGTTCTTATATTGCCAGATTCCAGAGAGTCTCCCCTCCTCATATATGGCAGAATATGCAGACCTGCCAACCTTTAAGAAAGGTTATGAGTACCACCTTACCCGACACTCGCATAACCGGCAAAATGCGAGCTCAAGTGCAGGGTTCAACGCCAAGGTTTTTTTTTTTTTTTTTCACTTGCCCGGTCGGGCAAGTTGGTCAGATATATATATATATATATATACTGTACATATATAGACACACATATATCTATCTATCTATCTATCTATCTACCTATATACCTATATATTTATATATATGTATGTGTGTGTATATGTCTATGTGTTTATAGCTACATGCACACATAAGTTATATAATTGTTTAACAAACATGTAAACATATAAGACATACATATATGTGTGTATATGTTTACATGTTTATATATTTGTGACAGTGTCTCCTCACCCTCCTCTGGTCGCCGTCCTCTCCCTCCTGGTGTAGCACGGACACGGTTGACTCCACCGCCGCCTCCATGATCAGCTCGGCCTGACACAGGAAGGTCTGTGTCCGCTCCATCACGGTAAACTCAACGGGTTAAGTACCGAGACACCGGGTCGTTGCACGGTCCCGCTTCGGCTGAGTGTCTCTAACTGTGGGACAAAGTTCGGATGTTTGTCTTCTGTCTTTCTGTCCAATATGGCGCCGAAATACACATCCGGTTCACCGCCAGGCACCGACCTTTCAAAGTAAAATGCTGTGGGGAGATGACCGCTGGAATATTTTATTTTGAAGGTCTTCACCGGAAGTATAAAATATCCGCAAAGATTCAAGATCAGAGGCCTGTTGTTCGAAACCTAGATAAGGGATTAAGCCGGGATATGTTGGTTATCCTGGCTTAATTTAGCGTTGATTCGGTTGTTCGAAAGCAGAGGCACATTTGTTGCCATGGATATTTATTCTGTGCACTTAGCCTGGTCCTGACCAGGCTAACAACCAGGCTTAGTTTAGCCTGGTGCCTCATCTGTCCAGTCAGCTGTCACTGCGATCGGAAATCAACGTGTTTTATCGTCATTTCATGTTCTTATGTACGTCTTTGCTTCATTTTTGAACAAAATACATTAAGCCTACGATGAAAAAAAACCCCAAAAAACATTTAAAACATTATTTTTGTCATAGCCCAAACATACTTTGACATGCACATATCTTTACCAATAAAAGGATTAATTGTTGGAATAAACATACAAGTAGGTGTATTTTGGCATTAACACAATTAGTGTTTATTAGGTTTCATAACTGTATGACCTTCCCAAATTATATTCCCAGCTAACTGGACCAATAACTCCAGTGTACTTTACATCAGTGAATGAAAACATGAAGATGAAACCACAATATTCTTTGACCTCATTTTATTTAAATGAAAAGTACTAAAATCAGTCACTGTCTGCTTTGAGCTGTGGAGAGAAAGAGAAATAATATTGATTAATACATTGCATCACAGTCATGCTTACAATGTGCATTAAAATCACTTCTCTAGTTTCTTAATTTCTAAGTCCAATTTCCCTAAGGTTTTTCTTTTAATTTGTCAATTTGTCTTACACTGCAAGACAATCCAAAGTCAGACAGTCCACATAACACCACTGGTTGATTAATGAATGAATAAAGTGATTGATTCCATGTACAGTATACTGGAATAATGTACCCTGTATGAAGAGGGCGGTTTCTGTGGGTGGGACAGAGTCTGTAGCCGGTTCTGATCCAGGGCGAGCTCTTCTGCTTGTGTGAAATCAGCAATTGGTTCCCGAGTAATATTATATCCACTGCTCACCTTTAAGGTGAAGTGTACAACTGCTGATTGGTGGAAGGAACCTAAATTGTAATTATGGCAGATTCATTTGCGCAGCAAGTTTTTAGATTACTTACACATTCAGTTGGTCCACAATTGTTTGCCACGCACTCCCTCTGCTTTATTATCGCTGCAGTGTTTCCTTTCTTCGTGATTATATGTTTTGCCTCTTCATAAGTGTCCATGATGAGACGCTACTCACTGGGTGAGAAGTATGCGGCACGTGCCCTCTCCGTTGCTGCATCGGTGAATCTGTGATCGGTCTCGGGGTCTATTTAAGAAAGCCGTGGACGCGCACTCACCTGAATAAGTTACACCTGGCTTGACAAAGCCGCGCCTCCTCAGCCTGGCTTGGTGTTCGAACAACCAACTAAGCCAGGATGGAGTTAGGGGAATTTGTCCAGCCTCGCTTTTCCGCTTATCCTGGATTGGTTAATTCTACTTTCGAACAACGGGCCCCAGGGGCCTGTTGCACAAAAGTAGGATTCAGACATCCAGGATAAATGACTGAACTGGGTTCAACGAATCCAAAACAAGAGCGTCCAGGCTTAATTGGTTGCACAAAGACCAAGCCAGGATGAGCAGACACGGATTCATCAAGCCAGGTGAAACCAATCCTGGATCAGTGCGCGCACGTGGCTTCCTCAAATAGACCCCGCCATCGATCACAGATTCACCGATTCACCATGACAACAAGAGCGGCGTACTTTTCCCCGTCGGAGGCAGAAATCCTCATGGAGGCTTATGAAGAGGTAAAGGATCAAATCAAAAAGAAAGGCAACACCGCCACAGTTATAAAACATAGCGAGAAAGCGTGTCAAAGTATTGCAAACCGCCTGAATGCGTAAGTAGTGCACAAATACACACTAACTGCTCCGCTGAAACCATCACAATTACAATGCAAATAGTTAATTAACATCTCCGAAAACGTAGTTGTACTCTGATTATGAATCAGTTGAAATTGTGAGTGAAATAGTGTAAATGTAACTCCATTGTATAACTGTATAACTCTTTGATAAATAGATGAGCTCACTGACTTCATTGAATTTCCCTTTGGGATAAATAAAGTTCCTCTTATCTTATCTTATTTTATCTTAAGTTTGCTCCTCATGCTCCATGCTCCTCTGCTGTTTCATTGTATGTATGCAAGTGTGTGTGTGTGTGTGTGTGTGTGTATATATATATATATATATATATATATATATATATGTGTGTATGTATATGTATATATATATGTGAAATCCTTTCACAGCATTAATGTTCAGGTGAACATGACTTTTTGATATTGTCGATTAATGAACACTGTGCATTGCTTGTGATGTGCATTGATTGGTTTAATAGTCTTAATTTTATAATTTCAGATGGTCTGCAATGCCGACTATCTGATCAGCAATGTTCTGGCAAAATGGCCTGGCTCGGTCTTTCAGACCTCTGGAATCTATCAGCGCCTATCACAAGGTGAGCCACACAACCTCTATTAATAACCACTTTTTACATCATGGCTGTGTCAAGAATGTCACTCTGTTTATGAGGTTATGATGATGAGATTTTGTATTGACAGGTGAATTCTCTGGTGTGTTGCTGGGGGACAGGGGGTATCCTGCCAGCCTTTTCTCCTCACACCATACACAGACCCTCAGGAAGCACAGTAGGCCTATAATCATGCCCATGCAGGACAAGGGCCAGGATCGAAATGACCTTTGGCCTCCCAAAGGCATGCTTTCACTGTCTTCACCACTTAAGGGTCAGCCCTTTGAGGGCATGTGACATCACTGTGGCCTGTGCGGTCCTCCACAATGTGGCCTGCCTGAGGAAAGGAGAAGGGCCCTCAGAGTGCCATCACACATGGACTGGGACAATCCTGCCATCTTCCCTGATAACGACAGTGGTCGGCTGGTCAGGAAACAATATGTGTTAAATTATTTTAGTCAACATGCATGCTTTAAATTTAAGTTAATTTGTCCTGCATTGGCAGAGGAATTTGTGTTTTTTTATTCAGTTTAAATTGATTTGGCCTCTTATGATGTTTGTGCTGTATACTGTGTGTATACAAGCTTGCAGGGAGGCTATTGCATCCATTCATTTGTCTGTTCATTTGTTGTGTATGGATTTGTCCTGTATTTATTTCAGTGTGCAGACATGTGGGGTGTATCATATACAGACCTTTGAATGTGTATTTATTCTTGTGTTGTATAATATACTTTGATTCTGTGCTTTCTATCTTGTAGAGTCATTGTGTGACTTCAGTTTTGAAAGGAGGTAATAGTTTACTTGCTTTGATTTATCCTTATTCAATAAAGGAACATCATGTTACTCTTTGATGTGTATTTATATTTATATGGGATGTGTATTTTTATATAGTATATGGGGAAACTGTAAATTATCTAATGATTGCAAAATCATCTAAAATCATCATTTATCTAAAATGATTGCAATTAATGATCCCAAATGTTTAAATAATGACAGTGGGTCTGGTTGAATGTGATAACAATGTGCAGTGGGCAGTGGAATAACTATTGGTTTCCGTTTGTGGTGACTGCTGACTGAGATAAGGGATGAGATTAAATAGATCCTGGAACTTGGCCTGGTCTGGAGCAGGCTAGCTCCACAGAATAAATCTCCGTGGTAACTTATGTCATAACATACCCCGCTTTCCACTATCCCGCTTTTGTGCAACCAGATCACGGATAAGTTAAGCCAGGATAACCAAGATATCCCAGCTTAATCCCTTATGCTAGTTTTGTGCAATAGGCCCCAGACCCTGAATCTGAGTGTGGTGTTGTGCAGACAACTCACTGTCAGAGAAATATTAAAAATAAATAAATGTTTTTGCTTTTATATGATAAATAGATATAAATCATGTTTGTGTTTTATGTAATGAATGAATTAAATCATGTTTGAGTTTTCATATAATAAATGAATTAAATCATGTTTGAGTTTTTATATAATAAATGAATTAAATCCTCTTTGAGTTTTTATATAATAAATGAATTAAATCATGTTTGAGTTTTTATATAATAAATGAATTAAATCAGGTTTGAGTTTTTATATAATAAATGAATTAAATCATGGTTGTGTTTTTACACAATAAATTAATTACATCATGTTTCTGTTTTTATATAATAAATTAAAATCATATTTGTGTTTTGATATAATAAATAAATTTAAATCATGTTTGTGTTTTGATATAATAAATAAATTTAAATCATGTTTGTGTTTTAATAAAATTAAGAAAATTAAAATCATATTAGTATTTTAATATATTAAATAAATTAAATCATGTTTGTCTTTTAACATAATAAACAAATTAAAATCATATTTGTCTTTTAATAAAATAAATAATTTAAAATCATGTTTGTCTTTTAATAAAATAAATACATTAAAATCATATTTGTGTTTTAATAAAATACATAAATTAAGTCATGTTTGTCTTTTAATAAAATCAATCAATCAATCAGTCAATTTTATTTATAAAGCCCAATCACAAATCACAGTTTGCCTCACAGGGCTTTACAGCATATGACATCCCTCTGTCCTTTAATGGGGGAAAAAAATGGTAGAAAGCTCAGGAAGAGCAACTGAGGAGGGATCCCTCCTCCAGGACGGACAGACGTGCAATAGATGTCGTACAGAACAGATCAGCATAATAAATTAACAGTAATCTGTATGACTCAATGAGACAGAAAGAGAGAGAGAGAGAGAGAGAGAGACAGAGAGAGAGACAAAGACATAGAGAGAGAGAGAGAGAGAGAGAGAGAGAGAGAGAGAGAGAGAGATGCAGGACAGACAGTAATGACAGTAGCTTACAACAACATTAATGAAAGTAATAATATTATAATTAATCATAATATATTGTTATCTGATATTCTACATGTGTGACAATAATCATATGTGTATAATAACAATAGAAGTATGACTAATGACAACAGCAGCAGCAGGAGGCATCTGGCAGGACCACGGCAGCAGCACAACTGTAACCGTAACTGATGAACTGGCAAGGACTTGATGAGCAAACCAGGTTTAAATACTGGAGGAGGTGAGTAGTGGCAATCAGGTTGATGAGCAGCAGGTGGGTAGTGGAAGCAGGAGGCGTGAATGACAGAAAAACCCTGCCTCAGCCAGCTGACAGATAAAACAAAAACACAGAACACAGACACAGACCCAACAGTACCCCCCACCCCACCCCATCCCTCTCTCAATGGGAGCCTCCTGGCGACCCACTGGGCTTATCAGGATGGTCCCTATAGAAGTCCTCAATCAGAGAGAGATCCAGGAAGAGAGAACGCAACACCCACGAGTGTTCCTCAGGACCAAACTTAAGGCCTGGAAAACAGCGGGTGCATTTGTAAGGCTGAACGGCATGACTAGATACTCAAAACAATGTACTGGTGTGTTAAATGCCGTTTTCCATTTATCACCCTCCTCAATCCGAAATAAATGGTAGGCGTTGCGGAGGTCTAGTTTGGAAAAGATCTTGGCACCTTCTAGAGAGCCCAGGGTGGAACTGATTAATGGGAGTGGGTACTTATTCTTTATATTTAACCCACGGAAATCAATGCAGGGGCGTAGGGTTGTGTCTTTTTTATCTACAAAAAAGAAACCAGCATCAAGGGGAGAGGTAGAAGGCCAAATTATCCCTGCAGCTAGAGAAAGTAAGTCGGCAGGTTCATCACGAGCAGCTAGCTCGTCTTTTAACTGTTCATTTAGTCCCTTGGTGAATACTTCCTGTAAAGCAGCATCATTCCACCCCGAATCCGCAGCCAGGGTCCAAAAATCCACAGAGTAATCAGCAACAGAACGATTTCCCTGCCGAAGACTGAAGAGCCAACTAGAGGCATTTCCGTGGTGACTGGGGTGGTCAGACACAACCTTTAGGCAGGCTTCAAAGTCACTAAAAGTCCATAGGCCTATATCCATCTTAGAGCTCATCGCCTCCACCCAGGACAAAGCTCTGCCCCTCATAAGTCCTATGGCATAATTTATCTTCGTGGCTTCAGAGGAAAAAGATAGCGGCCGCTGGCAAACACTTAATCCACACTGAAGCAAAAACCCCAACACTTATCCAAATCCCCATAAAAAGGCTCAGGATCACTTACGTGACTGTCTCTGTGTTGGGGAGCTGGCTGGGTTGACGTCGCCTCATCCTGTCCTGCCACTCTCTGCACAGAAGTGGTAAGATGAGCTATCTGCTGGGAGAGAGAGGTTACATGGGCCGTGAGGCTCTGGTTGCTCTCAGCCAGGGCCCTTAACAGTTGTTCATGTGAGCTGAGTAAAGCCCCCTGGTGAGAAAGGGTCTGCCGGACCAAGTCTGCGGGATCCATTTAAGTGGCCAGTTCTGTACTGTTAGGCTTAAGTAAATGAACTGGATCCACAATGCAGACTTGTGTCCAAAAAAAAGAGTTTACCTTCACCATGCAGGGTCCAAAAACTGTGGGTGCTGACTGACGCGTTGATGTATTGCAGTAAGCGAGTTGTGTCATTTCCAGTGTTTCTGTGACAGCGTCTCTGTGCTGCTCTAGTGAATTCTACTAGCCTCCTTTCTGCTTTCTCACTTCAGTTGCTTTAACATCTACTTCAAGTCTTAACCCACACTAGTTCTGTTTAAGCACTTATAGCTCTCCTCCTTTTTACGACTTCCCTGCTAATCTCTTAGCTGTTGTTTGCACGTTACTAGCCTTGTTAGCTATGTTAGCTTAACAGCTAGCGATGGCTTCTCCTTCTGCTCTTTCTTGCTCGGTGTGCCACATGTTCAGTTATGCCTCTGCCTCCTTTAGCGACAGTGCCAATTGTAACAAGTATAGCTTATTTGCTGCGTTGGAGGGTGAATTAGTGAATTGGAAGCACGGCTCCACACCATGGAAAACCATTCAGTAGCTGCGGTAGTTAGCCAGTCCCCTGTAGCCGGTATGGAGTCACATAGCATAGCCTCCGCTAGCGGTCCTCTGGTAACCTGTTCACCCGGGATGTTGGGTAAATGTTTGCCAGAAGCGTAGCTCCAAGCCGAAGCCCACGGCTCACCACCAGCCCGTTCATGTTTCCAACCACTTTTCCCCACTCAGCGACACACCTGCTGAGGATAAAACTCTGGTTATTGGCAGCTCTATTCTGAGGAACGTGAAGTTAGCAACACCAGCGGCCATAGTCAAATGTATCCCTGGGGCCAGAGCGGGCGACATCGAATCAAATTTAAAACTGCTTGCTAAAGCTAAACGTAGATTCAGTAAGATTGTTATTGTAGAGGCAGATAATGTATCATTTTATACCAAAGGTGAAAATAAGGTCAGCTACGCAAGGTTTAGGAAGCAGCTAGTCAAACAAGATTTGGCAGCAAAAAGGACCCATAATCAATCAATCAATCAATCAATTTTATTTATAAAGCCCAATATCACAAATACAATTTGCCTCACAGGGCTTTACAGCATACGACATCCCTCTGTCCTTTAGACCCTCACAGCGGATAAGGAAAAACTCCCCAAAAAACCCCTTTACCGGGGGAAAAAAAATGGTAGAAACCTCAGGAAGAGCAACTGAGGAGGGATCCCTCTTCCAGGACGGACAGACGTGCAATAGATGTCGTACAGAACAGATCACCATAACAAATTAACAGTAATCTGTATGACACAATACAATAATCTGTATGACATCCTCGATAATGACAGTAGCTTACAACAACATTCATGAAAGTAATAATATTGTCGTTATAGTTCTGGCTACTGTGGTACAATATGTTGAAAGTATATATTAGTATCTGGCAGTATACATGTATGATAATAATCATATGTGTATAATAACAGTAGAAGTATGACTAATGATGGCAGCAGCAGCAGGAGGCATCTGGCAGGACCACGGCAGCAGCACAACCACACACGTCACACTATCCAGGCACCGCTGCAATACGAGTTAACCTGAGAGACAGTGGAGCACAAAGGCTCCGGAGAAGAAGCCGAGTTAGTGACATCCAGAATGGCCGAGCAAACAAGATACAGTAATAGGATACGCGAGAGCGAGAGAGAGCGAGAGAGAGAGAGAGAGAGAGAGAGAGAAGGTGCCCGGTGCATTATAGGTGGTCCTCCGGCAGACTAGGCCTAAGTCAGCCTAACTAGGGGCTGGTACAGGTCAAGCCTGAGCCAGCCTTAACTATAAGCTTTATCAAAGAGGAAAGTCTTAAGTCTAGTCTTAAATGTGGAGACGGTGTCTGCCTCCCAGACCGTAACAGGAAGATGATTCCACAGGAGAGGAGCCTGATAGCTGAAGGCTCTGGCTCCTGATCTACTTTTGGAGACTTTAGGGAGAGGTGTTTAGATAAATTGAGTGGTTTGTGTGTAAGTCGAGCCTTGGGAGGTTAAATGAGGGAGAACATTCTGGGTTAGGGTGACCTGACCATTGGGACGGATTTGCCAAGTTTTGCAATAGAAGTGGTTGTTTTTGCCAGAAAAGATGAAGAAAAATAAGAATGTATTGATGCATGAACCTCAGTTCCAGGGATAAGTAGGAAACCAGGAGAACTTAAGATTCCCAGAAAACACACACACACACATGAATAAGCAAACGTTGAGTATAAAAAGCATTCGAAGGATGATTGTTCGGAGCTGTTTCCAACTGACTCGGTGTGTAGACTAGTATACGCTGTATGCTATCCATCTGCGATTAAAGTAACCCTGTTGGCTGTATCTTTTCTCCATGGTTCTCAGAGTCTCTTTCTTTCAGCGTTTGCTGAAGTTCAATATTTTTCTTACATTATTCACGTCGGCGTTAATGACACCCGGTTACGCCAATCAGAGGTCACTAAAATTAATGTTGCCTCGGTGTGTGAATATGCAAAAACGATTTCGGACTCCGTAGTTTTCTCTGGACCCCTCCCAAATCTGACCTCTGATGACATGTTTAGCCGCATGTCATCATTTAATGGCTGTAAGGTTAGTTTGTCACAAGGCCGATATACATGGCGACATAACCAGGTGTTGAAATGTTTAGCTGCAGGAATCGAAGGGAAACGAAGAGAGGTCAATTCAGAAGGTTATAAAGATAGGAATTTAGCAATTCAGTTTGTCCGTGAGGGAGAGAAATACAGAAGGGATAAGTTAGTAAGGAGGCAGGGGTGTGGCCGCCTAGTAGGTGCTTGTGATTGGGAAATGCAGGTAGATTTAGGGGGAAAGCTTGTTGTTCCCCAGGAAATAGTTTGTACTAAGCAGAGGCCTGACATAGTGTTGTGGTCATTGAGTCAACGGATAGTTTATTTCATTGAACTGACAGTTCCCTTCGAAGACTCAGTGGAAGAAGCTTATGAAAGGAAAAAGCTTAGATATGCAGATTTAGGAGCAGAAGCTGAGCAGCGAGGATGGAACTAGGATTTGTCCAGTGGAAGTGGGGTGTAGGGGATTTATAGCAAGATCACCTATCTCGCTCCTGGGGGAACTCGGAGTGCGGGGACAGAGTTTGAGGAAGACAGTGAAGGAAATGTCAGATGAAGCCATGAGAACCAGCAAGTTCATTTACTACAGAAGGAATAATGTTAGTTGGGGGCCAGCAGGGGGAACTACTAAGCAGGGCACATAACTCCTTGAGATCTGGTGGAGAGATCCACTTCCTGTCAGGAGGAAATTCAGGAAGAGGAAGGCTATTTAAGTGTGGGAGTGGCCTATTTGAATCCCTTTTGCTTGAGGCCATGCTGCAAGGTGAGTGTGTTTGCTGATCCTGTGAGTTCATTTATCTCCTCTAGCTTTAACTTATAGTGTAGTTATGTTATGTAGTGTGTGAATTAGAGTGTGAATTAGGGCTGTGAAAGCCATGTGTAAGTAAGGAGGAAGAGGAAGGTTATTTAAGTGTGGGTGTGGCCTAGTCGAATCCATTTGGTGGCCATTTTGAGGCCATGCGGCAGGGTGAGTGTGTTTGCTGATCCTGTGAGTTTATTTATCTCCTTAACTTTAGCTTACACTGTAGTTATTTATGTAGTGTGTGAATTAGAGTGAAGGTTATTTAAGTGTGGGAGTGGCCTAGTTGAATTAATTTTGTTTGAGGCCATGCAGCAGGTGGGGAGGTAGACTGTACTGCCTAACCCGGCGGGGAGGGAGATAGCCTAACAAGGTTTCCTTCCCTGGGTCTACCTCCTGTGTGGTAGTATAGGTAAGGTAAAGGAGGTTGTGTGGTCAGTGTGTGGAGCAGTGAGACCTGGCATTAGGGGAGTGTCTCTGGGACGCCAGAGTTCACTGTCTAGCCTCCTGGAGGTGTCGTGGGACCAACTAGACGAAACACTGGTGAAAGGAGGTTCCCACCCGATGACCCCAAAGACATGTTAGTTATCACTGCTCATTGGTCTGTATAGTTAAGCCTTGCCATAATAGTGTATCATAGGGTTTAGGAGATTATTCACTGAGTGTTGATCCTTTTCTAGAGCACAAACTTCTTGTGTTTATTTGAATGAATAATCGCTGGCTGTCCAGATGGTGTGCAGCAAACAATGTGGGTTTCGTTAATAATTGGCAAACTTAATGAGTAAAACCTGGTCATATTAGGAGAGACAGCATTCATCCCACTTTGGATGGAGCTGCTCTCATTTCTAGGAACCTGGCAATTATTAGTAATTCAAATCCCTGACAACCCAGAGTTGAGATCAGGACTCGCAGAGTCGCAGTCCTATACACTTCTCTCACTTACTCACCCATAGTTTTCATAGTTTTATACAAATGGTGTCTGTCCCCCAACCACCTAAATTATCTAAATCTAAAATTAAACAAAGAGGAGTTGTGCAAAACAACCTCATAAAAATTAATTAATTTCAGATAATCATACTGATTTACTTACTCAGTCTCACTGAAACCTGGCTGTGTCAAGACGAATGTCAGTCTAAATGAATCCACTCCTCCCAGTCATAATAATACCCACATTCCTCGAGGCAGCGACCGAGGAGGGGGAGTTGCAGCTATTTTTAACTCTAGTGTGTTAATCAGCCCTAAATCTAAACTAGACTATAATTCATTAGAAAGCCTCGTTCTTAGCCTTTTATATCCGATCTGGAAAACCTCGCAGCAACTTCTATTCGTGATAGTGTAACGTGCTCCTAACACGTATTCTGAATTTGTTTCTGAATTCTCAGAGTCTTTATCCAGTTTAGTTCTTAAATCAGATAAAGTTATTATTGTAGGCGATTTTAACATTCATGTCGACGTTGATAATGACTCCCTGGCTACTGCGTTTATCTCATTATTAGACTCCATTGGCTTCAGTCAGGGTGTACATGAACCCACTCACTGTTTTAACCATACCCTCGATCTAGTTCTGACATATGGAATAACAGAGGAAACAGAGGTTTCCCATGCCGACTTTAACCTCTCCTGAATTGATCATCTTGTCGATAGCACCGTAGGGTTGCTGCGAAAAACACTTGACTCTGTAGCTCCTCTTAAGAAGAAGTTAACAAAGCAAAGAAAGTTCACTCCTTAATATAACTCTTAAAACAAATATCGCGAAAATTTGAAAGGAATTGGCGATTAACCAAACTGGAAGAATCTTGTTTAATCTGGGCAGACAGTCTCAAAACTAATAAGAGGGGCCTCCGAAATGCCAGAGCAAACTATTACTCAGCTTTAATATAAGAAAACAAAAATAACCCCAGGTTTCTTTTCAGCACTGTAGCCAGGCTGACTGAGAGTCAAAGCTCTATTGAGCCTTGTATTCCTTTAGCCCTTAGCAGTAATGATTTTATGAGCTTCTTTAATAACAAAATTCTAACTATTAGAGGCAAAATTCATGACCTCCTGTCCTCAGATAGCACCTATCTAACCTCAAACACAGCTGTAACACCTAATATTTATTTAGATTGCTTCTCCCCAATTTCTCTTCAAGAACTGACCGCAGTGATTTCTTCATCTAAATCATCAACGTGTCTCTTAGGCCCCATCCACACATGTACCACAGTCTTTTAAGGTAGCTGTAATTAAACCTCTACTAAAAAAGCCCACCCTGGATCCAGAGGTGTTAGCCAACTATAGACTAATATCTAATCTTCCCTTTCTTTCAAAGAAGAGTCGCAGACCAGCTGTGTGATTTTCTCCATGATAATAATTTATTTGAGGAATTACAGTCAGGATTTAGAGCGCACCATAGCACTGAGACAGCACTAGTTAAAATTACAAATGCCCTTCTGATTGAAAGGATTCGTCTCTGTACTTGTTTTATTAGATCTTAGTGTGGCATTTGAAACAACTGACCATCAAATTCTGCTACAGAGACTCGTCTCATCTCGTCTCGTCTCGTCGTCCTCCGCTTATCCAGGTCCAGGTCGCAGGGGCAGCAGCCTCAGCAACGAAGCCCAGACAGTCCTCTCCCTAGCCACTTCTGTCTGCTCTTCCGCGGGAACCCCGAGGCGTTCCCAGGCCAGCCGGGTGATGTAGTCCCTCCAGCATGTCCTGGGGCGGCCCAGAGGTCTTCTCCCGGTTGGTTACGCCCGAACGGATGGCATCCTTACTAGATGCCCGAACCACCTTAACTGGCTCCTCTCGATGTGGAGGAGCAGCGGCTCTACTCCGAGTCCCTCCCGGATGTCTGAGCTCCTCACCCTATCTCTAAGGCTGAGCCCTGCCACCCTGCGGAGGAAACTCATTTCAGCCGCTTGCACTCGCGATCTCATTCTTTCGGTCACTAACCAGAGCTCGTGACCATAGGTGAAGATTGGAACGTAGATCGACCGGTAAATCAAGAGCTTCGCTTTTTGGCTAAGCTCCCTCTTCACCACAACAGACCGGTAAAGTGCCTGCATCACTGCTGACGCCGCCTCAATCCGCCTGTCAATCTCCCGCTCCATCCTACCCTCGTGAACAAGATCCCGAGATACTTAAACTCCTCAACCTCTCAACCTGAGGAAGGACCGATTCTCATCCCAGCTGCTTCACACTCGGCTGCGAACCGTCCCAGCAAGAGCTGGAGGTCACTGTTCGATGGAGCTACGAGGACCACGTCCACGGTTCCACGTCCGGGACAAAAACCACATTGCTCCTCCTCAATCCGAGGTTCAACTATTGACCGGACCCTCTTCTCCAGCACCCTGGAGTACCAGGGTAGGCTGAGGAGTGTGATCCTCCTGTAGTTGGAACACACCCTCTGGTCCCCCTTCTTAAAAATGGGGACCACCACCCCAGTCTGCCACTCCAGAAGCACTGCCCCTGATGTCCATGCAATGTTGCAGAGGCGTGTCAGCCAGGACAGCCCTACAATATCCAGAGCCTTGAGATATCCAGGACGAATCTCATCCACCCCCGGGGTTCTGCTGCCTCAGAGTTGTTTCACTACCTCAGCAACTCCTGCCCCAGAAATTGGATGACTCGCCCCCGAGACCCCTGTCTCTGTTTCCTCACTGGAATACGTGCTGGTGGGATTGAGGAGCTCCTTAAAGTATTCATTCCACCGCCCGACAATATCCCCAGTTGACGTCAGCAGCTCTTCCCCCACCATCTGATCCGACTCACCACCAGGTGGTGATCAGTTGACAGCTCTGCTCCTCTCTTCACCCGAGTGTCCAGAACATATGGCCGCAGGTCAAATGATACGACTACAAAGTCAATCATTGACCTGCGACCCAGGCTGTCCTGGTGCCACGTGCACTGATGGACATCCTTATGTTTGAACATGGTGTTCGTTATGGCCAAACTGCGACCTGCACAGAAGTCCAATAACTGAACACCACTCAGGTTCAGATCTGGCAGGCCATTCCTCCCAATCACGCCCCTCCAGGTCCAGCTGTCATTGCCCACGTGAGCATTGAAGTCCCCCAGCAGAGCAATGGAGTCCCCAGTTGGGGCACTGTCCAGCACCTGACCCAGGGACTCCAAAAAGGGAGGGTACTCTGAACTGTTGTTTGGTGCATAAGCGCAGACAACAGTCAGGACCCGTTCCTCAACCCGAAGGCACAAGGAAGCAACCCTTTCGTCTACCGGGGTAAACCCCAACATACAGGCAGAGAGTCTGGGGGCTATTAGAAAGCCCACCCCGGCCCTCTGCCTCTCACCCGATGCAACTCCAGTGAACTCAACTCAACTCAACTTTATTTATAGAGCACTTTAAAAACAACCTCAGCTGAAAGAAAGTGCTGTACAAAAATAAAAACACAAGACAAACAATAAAAACAATAAAACAGTAAAACAAGAGCAGAGTCTCATGCTGGTTTAAAAGCCAAGGAGTAAAAATGGGTTTTAAGACTGGTTTTAAAAATGGACAGTGAGGGGGCCAGTCTAATGTGGACAGGTAAATCATTCCACAATCTGGGGGCCGCCACTGAAAAGGCTCTATCCCCTCTGAGCTTCCGCTTAGACCTTGGTACATCCAGGAGCAGCTGATCAGCTGACCTGAGGCACCGAACAGGAGCGTAGGGATGAAGAGGTAAGGCTCAGAGAGGTAAGGCGGGGCAAGACCATTTAAAGATTTAAAAACAAATAAAAGAATCTTAAAATGAATTCTACAGTGCACGGGCAGCCAGTGGAGGGAGGCCAGAATGGGCGTAATGTGTTCCCGCTTACATGCTCCAGTTAGTAGCCATGCAGTGGTGTTCTGAACTAACTGGAGACGTGCGAGGGAAGACTGGCTGACTCCAAAATAAAGTGCGTTACATTAATCCAGCCGGGATGTGA
Source organism: Epinephelus cyanopodus (assembly GCA_026686955.1). Classification (NCBI taxonomy): domain Eukaryota; kingdom Metazoa; phylum Chordata; class Actinopteri; order Perciformes; family Serranidae; genus Epinephelus; species Epinephelus cyanopodus. Next base: position 43,978,624 of record CM048918.1, read on the forward strand.
TGAAGGCATGGATTACTATTTCAAAGTGCTTTTGTGCCAACCTTTACCAGCTACCTAAGGTGAAAGAAGTTGGACTTAACCACTGCACCAATTTGACGGTCCAATTTAAAACCTCGTGACCTCGTGAGGGTCGCGGGGGGGCTGGAGCCTATCCCAGCTGACATCGGGTGAGAGGCAGGGTTCACCCTGGACAGTTCGCCAGACCATCGCAGGGCTGAAACACAGAGACAGACAACCAGTCACACTCACATTCACACCTATGGACAATTTAGAGTAATCAATTAACCTAGCCCCCCAATTGCATGTCTTTGGACTGTGGGAGGAAGCCGGAATACCCACGCTGACACGGGGAGAACATGCAAACTCCACACAGAGGGGCTCCCACACCCGGGATCGAACCGGCAACCCTCTTGCTGTGAGGCGACGACTTACAGCAACCTGCACAGCGACTGACTCTGTGCTGTGCAGGGTTTTAAAACCAGACTGAAAGACCTCCAGGATATTGTGCTCATCCAGAAAAGATTTTAAATGTGCATGAACAATTTTCTCCAAGATTTTGGAAATGAAATGCAGCTTGGAGATAGGCCTGAAATGAGCAAATACTGTGTGGTCGAGGCCTGGTTTCTTCAGCAGGGGCTGCACTACTGCATGTTTAAAGCTTATGGGCACAACATCAGAAGACAGACTGCTGTTAATGATGGCAAGGACCAGCTGCCCTATACTAGGGAAGATTTCTTTAAAAAAGTGAGGAGGGACGGTATCACAAGGGGAACCTGATGGCTTGATATGGCCAACCACATCATCTAAAAGTGACAAGGTCACAAGCTCGAATTTATCAAACACAGCCTGGCAAGGGACAGAGACAGAGGGGTCAGAGGCAGGCACTGAAATGGTAGCCCTTGTGTTAACAACCTTGTCTATGAGAAAGTGCAGGAAGTTATTGCATAGCTCAAGGGATGCTTCCAAGCAGACAGACTGCGGGGCATTTAAAACAGAGTCAATAGTTTTGAATAACACATGAGGGTTATGGCTATTTGACACAATGAGGTTTGACAAGTATTCTCTTTTGACTTCCTTAATAGAGTTCTGAAAACGATGCCAACAGTCCTTTAAGATTTGGAATGAGACATGGAGCTTGTCCTTCTTCCCCCTGCGTTCAGCTTTGTGGCACTCCCGTCGAGCTGCACGAGTCCTGTCACTGAACCAGGGCTCGGGTTTCATTTTAGGCTGCTTTGTTTTTAATGGAGCCACAGAGTCCAGAATGGTTCGGCATGAGAAGTGGAACCAGGAGCTGAGCTCCTCCGTGTCAGCAGACATTGTGTCAAAGGAGGCACAGAGCTGAATGAAAGCAGCAGAGAACTGACCAGCAGTGGAAGGGTTAAAAGTCCGACAGCGCTGAGCAGGAGCACAAGATTTAACTGCAGTACAAAAAAGCCCACCCTGGATCCAGAGGTGTTAGCCAACTATAGACCAATATCTAATCTTCCCTTTATGTCAAAGATCCTTGAGAAAGTAGTCGCAGACCAGCTGTGTGATTTTCTCCATGATAATAATTTATTTGAGGAATTACAGTCAGGATTTAGAGTGCATCATAGCACTGAGACAGCACTAGTTAAAATTACAAATGACCTTCTGATTGCTTCAGACAAAGGACTCGTCTCTGTACTTGTTTTATTAGATCTTAGTGCAGCGTTTGACACTATTGACCATGAAATTCTGCTACAGAGACTGGAACACTTAATTGGCCTAAAAGGTTCTGCACTAAGCTGGTTTAAATCTTATTTATCTGATCGTTTTCAATTTGTTGACGTTCATAATGAATCATCCGTACGTACTAAAGTTTGTTTTGGAGTTCCGCAAGGTTCTGTGCTTGGACCAATCCTATTTATTCTATATATGCTTCCTTTAGGCAACATCATTAGAAATCACTCTATAAATTTCCATTGTTATGCGGATGATACACAGTTGTATTTATCTATGAAGCCAGAAGAAAGTAATCAACTAACTGAACTTCATAATTGCCTCAAAGACATAAAAACCTGGATGAGCACCAATTTTCTGATGTTAAATTCAGACAAAACTGAAGTTATTGTTCTCACTCTCTCTCTGAAAAATGCGCATGAAAGTAGCTCTATAATGAGCCTGGACTACTATATTTTGAAAATGCCTTACACCAAGCCTAAGAAAAAGACAGCTTCGGCTGTACATGCTAGCGGAGTTGTGGAGCCTGCCGCGGTGGAGCCCGATGAAGCTAACGTTAGCGAGGTAGAAGCCACTGCTGAGGCTGAGGAAACTGGGAGTGATGTTGACCCAAGTATTCTTTCGGCTTTGAGTAAGATAACTGACAACATTACAAAGTCATTGGATGCTAAAGTTGATATCTGCGAACAAACATCTCAGATGCAGGCTTTGGCAACGCGGGTTGGTGATGCCGAGACACGGATCTCAGGCGTGGAAGACACGATGGATGTGTTGCAGGCTAAAGTGGCACAACTCGAAAAACAAATAACCGACATGGCAGACCATATAGATGATTTAGAGAACCGCAGCCACAGATGTAACCTTCGTCGAGTTGGGCTACCCGAGGGCACGGAGGGAAAGGATGCAGTCACTTTCATGGAGACATGGCTCCCCTCCTATCTCAATCTCACAACTAAAACTGGGAAGATCAAGTTGGACCGCGCTCACCGCTCCCTAGCACCAAGACCGGGCACTAACCAACGCGCCAGACCCATCATCATGAAACTTCACAACTTTGCTGATAAACAATGAGTGATGGCTGCAGCTCAGCGCCTTGCTACGGAGCTGAACCAGCCAGCGGACTGGATCAGAGTTTCCTTCTTTAATGATTATTCAGCGGCAGTGGCCAAGAAACGCAAGGCTTTTGATGAGGTGAAGAGTTGTCTGAGGAGGAAGAATGTGGATTATGCGCTACTATATCCCACTACGCTGAAGTTGTCTGTCAACGGCAAGGAGAAGAGATTTAACACACCGGAGGCAGCTGCAACTTACGTGGAATTGCTGCCCTAAACTTCTGTAACCACTGGTCTATTCCTTTCAGTTAACATTGTGCCTGGACTGTGCTTTATGAAGCAAAGTGACTACCTGCTAAATTCACGTGTGTGTGACTCTGTCCCTTTTCTTTCCTACTGTTTATAATCAACCAGGTGAAATGTCCCACTTCATCGTGTGCTTGACAGACTGTGTTTTTGTCTATGAGTAGGCGTGAGTTAAGCGCATGTTGCACCTGTCGGCTCTCACTGGCAGGCAGGCGTTTTTTCCCTGCATGTTCAGTAGGGTTGTTGCCAAATTACTGTTTTTGAATGTTTTGTTACGCAGCTCTTTACTTTTCTTTCTTTATTTGCTTGTTTTATTCTTACTCAGAGTGTGGTGAATCATTTGGCTCAATATGCTTTGTATGATACATGAATAATACTAATAATGAATAAGCTGTGAGTATGCACCTGGAATGTACGGGGTGTCCACAGCCCTATTAAGAGGAGAAAAAAACTTACATGTCTAAAGAAGGACAATATAGATGTTGCTATGTTACAAAAGACACATCTTGATGACACAGAGCATTTAAAGTTACAACAAGGGCCATTCGGACAAGATTCAGATTTTTCAGATTCAGATTTTTATTTTTAAAAATGGGAACAGTACATATTAATGGACATTTACATGTAAATATGTGGGATTATAGCCAAATGGCTAATTTCCGTCCCTAGCCTCATTGGCAGGTTGATGTTAAACGTAAAAGCAATAACAGTAAAAGTACAAACGGCAGGACTGAGACAATAAAACAAAGCACCATGATATCCTTGACAACATACACATAATATACATAAACAACATACATAGACGAAAAACTAAGTGGCCAATAGTAAGGGGACCAAAAGATTAAACGATAATTATAAAGTGCTGTAGTGCCATATGCTAAAGTTGTTTAAAGTGCAGTTTGTTAAAGTGACATGTGCATAAAGTGCAAATTTGCATTGAATTGCACAATGCCCAGTACAGTGCAAGATTGAATTGAATTGCACGATGCCCATAGCACACGGTTGCACATGCAGATGTGTGTCTAGATATTGCACAAGGTTTGTATACATAAATGCATTATGTATACACTTTAGTATTAATTTTGCATACATATATGAACATATGTATGCCAGAGCAAATTAAGAGTATTTTAGAGCATTAAAAGTATTTTTCTCATCCTTTATCAATCAATCAATCAATTTTATTTATGAAGCCCAATATCACAAATACAATTTGCCTCACAGGGCTTTACAGCATACGACATCCCTCTGTCCTTTAGACCCTCACAGCGGATAAGGAAAAACTCCCCAAAAAAAAACCCTTTACCGGGGAAAAAAAAATGGTAGAAACCTCAGGAAGAGCAACTGAGGAGGGATCCCTCTTCCAGGACGGACAGATGTGCAGTTGATGTCGTACAGAGCAGATCAGCATAACAAATTAACAGTAATCTGTATGACACAATACAGTAATCTGTATGACATCCTCGGTAATGACAGTAGCTTACAACAACATTCATGAAAGTAATAATATTGTTGTTATAATTCTGGCTACTGTGGTACAATATGTTGAAAGTATATATTAGTATCTGGCAGTATACATGTATGATAATAATACATCAAGAAGCAGGGGAGTGGCAGTGTTGATTAGGAAAAACCTATCTTTTATAATATCTGACTGTATTAAAGATCTGAAGGGTCGCTATGTGATAATCAAGGGAACTTTGCAAGGTCAAAATATTGTAATGATGAATGTGTACTTTCCACCCGCCCACCTTATTGTTGGTGGGGATTTTAACAAATTTCCACATAGTACTGCACCTCCCTCTCCTCAGGCCAACACGCTCCTTGCTCTATGTAAAGAGTTTGGGCTTATTGATGCTTGGAGGTGTACCCACCCCTCTTATGAACAATATACATTTTTCTTGGCTCTGCATAAGTGCCAAACCAGAACTGATTACTTTTTCCTGCCAAAAACTGATTTGTGTTCAGTTTTGTCATGTGACATAACCAGTATAATTATCTCAGATCACGCTAGAGTATTTATGGACCTTAATCTTAAGGTGTGTTCACACCGGACCTGTTTTTTTTTTTTGCTGTCGCTCGGTTCGCCCCTTTGATATCGCTTCATCGCTCAGCTGCAATCGCTTGTCAATGTGGCAGAAATCAACAGACTTGCTTTTTCGCTTTGATGACGTCATTGAAGCAATCAGGGTATTTTGTGTTTGGGTTTTTTTTTGGGGGGGTGGGGTTGGGGGAGGTGGTGCTTGACTGTCATGACATGTCAGCTTCATAAAAAGTTAAAAAGTATAGCTGCAAATTAAAAGCAACAATAGATGTAAAAACACACAGAGACAATACATCTGTCTGAGCGTTTATACCTCCGACCGCGGCAGCAGCCGAAAATTCTACATTTTGATATAAACATGTAGCTATACATACATTTTCGTTTCCAAATATTTATTTGAAAACGAAACCATTCATAGGGTCAATAAAAAAACCATTTTGTTATTAATAAAAAACGAATGTACAGTGACCGCACAGCCGTGTGTCTGCGTGCGTGCGTGCGTGCGTGCGTGTGTGTGTGTGTGTGTGTGTTAGTATATCAGAGAGGATGAATATCAATTTAAAAAAAGTTTCCATTAATTATTTCGGTGATTATTTCTTTTATTCTTAAGGTTTTTTCATGAAAATGCGTAATATGTAAAAACGATATTATAGACCGAAAGTTAATCTAATTTATTATTGTAGAATGTATTTAGCAAATCACCACTTTCAACTGGAGACACGGCGCAGTAGCGCAGCAGCAGCAAAAAAAAGAAAGAAAGACAGAAAGGCATTATAAAAAGCCGACAAAGAGTGTTAATTAACTGACATGAGACATTGGAGAGGTTGTCGGTCCTATTCTATGGTCTGTAATATTTTTTATTTTATCATAACGTCTCGGAAATTACTCAAACGCATTCACTGTGTGCTTCTGAACACACGGGCAGCATAAACAATGAAGTTACATATGATGGTCTGGCAGATCGTTGCGGCGCTTGGAGGCAGTTGACAGTGACAGTTTTTTCAGCAGCCATTTTTCTTCCTACCAGTATGGTTGAGGCAGCTCCAGCTCCAACTGCGCTCACATGCTCTGACTCAGGCATCAGAGCCTCAGAGCTACAGCGATAGATGCATTGGCGCTGTCCCTGGTGCTTTACACTAGGATCGCCAGGATTACAGCGCTCCTCCAAGCGCCGCTGGCTGGTGCGGTCAATGTTGAAATTACATTTGTTTTTTTATTATTAACAAAATGGTTTTTTATTGAACGTATGAATGGTTTTGTTTTCAAATAAATATCTGGAAACGAAAATGTATGCTTTGGTGTACTTTGACAGAGTTTTGCAATATGTATAGGGATAGCCTACCTGTATGTATCAAAATGTATAGGTCGGAGGTATAAATGCTCAGAAGTGTAGTGAGTTTCATTTTTGTAGCTTAAAGGCTCTAGGACAAGTGCACTTACATTGATCACTTCCATAAAATAAAACAAGAAATTGGAGAAGATTGAAAAAATTGTTAAAATTAAATTAGGGGACTGATCACAGATGTATTGTCTCTGTGTGTTTTTACATCTATTGTTGTTTTTAATGTGCAGCTATTCTTTTAATGAAGCTGACATGTCATGACAGTCAAGCACACCCTGGGATTCCGGGATTATGGCAGCCAATCACCGTTGAGCTGCAAGCGACAGGACCCAGTGAAAAACCGCTCCAGATGAGATTTCTCATTTCAAGCGACGAGCGAAAAACCGCTCTGTCGCTCTGACGCTGTCGCTCGGAGCCAGAGCGATTTTTCTCCCGGGTGAATATACGCTCAATCGCCCGTTTGTATTGACTTTATATGCAGAGGTGGGTAGTAACGCGCTACATTTACTCCGTTACATTTACTTGAGTAACTTTTTGGATAAATTATACTTCTAAGAGTAGTTTTAATGCATCATACTTTTTACTTTTACTAGAGTAAATTTGTGAAGAATTAACGGTACTTTTACTCCGTTACACTGGGCTGATTCTGCTCGCTACTCGCTACTTTATTTTTAATCGATCCGTCCGATGCATGGTCTGTTTGTTTGTGTTTTATTTTGTCGAGACTTCTCAAAGGCTCTGTGACTGTCACATGACTGCATCTCACCAATCAAATGTAGTCATTGGCGACGTCTAACCAGAGCCATAGAGAGAGGTTTTCTCTACCGCTCTGCGTCTAACTCCGTTTCACCAATCAGGCAGAGCGAAGCCGTCACATGACCGCACGCAAAATCCCCGCGGCAAACACAGGCAAACACAGCCCTCCCAGCGTCTGCCGCCTGTGAGAGACTTTTCAGTCATGCAGGCCTCCTGTTTACAGCTAAAAGGTCACAGCTTCACAGTGCAAAACTTGAGAGCCAGCTGCTCTTAAGCTGAACAGTCACTTGATGGAGTGAACATGCGCGCACACACACACATCTACACCTACACACACACAGGTTTAGACTGCCTTGTTAGTCTTGTTATTCATTGTAATCTCTGCCTATGGAGCCCACTGTTCTGTTGGTGACATGGAAATACACAGAACACACACACACACACATAGTTTATGGTTTTTAGAAACTCATGTGCAGAGTGCAGACTGCCTTTTTCCTCTTGTTCTTTGTAACCTCTACCTATTGAGCCCATTGTTTTGTTACTGATTTAATTTATTTTAATTTATGTTACTGGGTAAATATTTAATTTATTATTATTTTTAATTTTATTTGTTATTATGTATTTTATACTGTTTTAGTTGTTTAAGAGATATTCTCTGGCTATGAATTTGCTCATTGCTGTTATATATATTTGTGCATTCATTTGCATTATTTGATGTCCTGATCAATAAACAAGGAGGTTACTCAGCAGTTACTCAGTACTTGAGTAGTTTTTTCACTTATTACTTTTTACTCTTACTCAAGTAACACAGGGTGACTAAACTTTTTACTTTTACTTGAGTCATATTATTCTAAAGTAACAGTACTCTTACTTGAGTACAATTTTTGGCTACTCTACCCACCTCTGTTTATATGTAAACTCGTCTCTAGTGAAAAAAAAAACAGGTCCGGTGTGAACGCACCTTTAGAACAGCGCTTCATCAGTCTTGTCACTGGAGACTTAATACCATTATTCTTAAAGAAGAGGAATTTAACTTCAACTTTTCTACTGAACTTAAAGCATTTCTGAAAATCAACACTTCATCAGCCAGTAATGCCTCCGTTTTATGGGAAACATGCAAAGCTTATGCGAGAGGGTTAATCATTTTGTACTCTGCAACAAAGAAGCGCCAAATACTGGAGAAACAAAAATCTTTAGAGAGTGAATTGATGGATAAAGAAAAAGCATATATTATCTCTGCGTCACCACCACTGTGGCAAGAAATTGCTATACTCAGATCAGCGCTGAACTGCCTTCTTACTAGAGATGCAGAGAAGAAAATCAAGTACACTAAACAGAGGTTTTATGAGTATGGAGATAAAGCGGGTAAATGTCTGGCGTACTATGTTAAGAAGCGTGCAGAATCTAACATCATTGCAGCTGTATCTGATGAAGAAGGCCACAAAGTACACGAAAATAAACTGATAAATAACTGTTTTAAGAATTTTTACAGTTTTACATTTTTTTACTCTTCCAAACAAGCTCCAGAGGGAGAGCAACTAATGCACAACTTTGCTGTTTGACTTGCCAAATTTGTCAGAAGAGCAGAAGACTGCCCTTAATAGTCCCATAACTAAAACTGAAGTGATCAAAGCTATTAAAACATTACAAAACGGAAAGTCACCAGGACCTGACGGCTTCTGTTGTGAATTTTATTAACAGTTTCAAAATATTCTTGTAGAACCTGTTTTTGATATGTTCAACCATTCCTTCACTACAGGAGAATTCCCACAGACACTGAAGGAGGTCAATATTTCCTTAATTCTAAAGAAAGGGAAGTGTCCTGATTTTTGCGGATCCTACAGGCCCATAGCCCTCGTAAATGTGGATAGGAAGCTGCTTTCTAAAAACTTGGCCTCTCGTTTAGAAAATCTCTCACCAGTTCTGATAAAGGGGGACCAGACAGGTTTTATAAGGGGTCGGAATTCAGCCACCAATATTAGACGTTTGTTGAACGCCATCCTAGCCTTTGAACAAAAATCTATTAACGGTCTGGTGCTTTCTCTCGATGAAGAGAAAGCATTTGACCGAATTGAATTGTCTTACTTACTGTATACACTGGGTAAATTTGGTTTCGGGGAGAACTTTATAAAATGGGTAAAAATGATCTATACTAGTCCACAGGCAGCATTCCTGACTAATGGATTCAGGTCTGAATACTTCAACACTTATAGACGGGTGATGCAGGGTTGCCCTTTATCACCCCTCCTATTCGCTTTGGCCATAGAACCACTTGCCGAGGCCATAAGGGTGACATCCACAATACGTAGTTTAGAGATCAGACAGCTGTGTTATAAAATAGCCTTATACGTGGATAATGTTTTAATCCTTTTGACTGGCCCTGAAACATCTGTACCAAGTCTTACTGATGTCATTGACAGATTTAGTTGTTTCTCTGGCTATAAAATCAATTTGGCTAAATCAGAGGCCATGCCTCTTGGTACTCTTTCAACAATACCAACTACTGTTCCTTCCTTTCCTTTCAAATGGTCTCCCAGTGGGTTTGTGTACGTGGGAATCTTCATCACCCCATTCTTCGATCAACAATACAAAGCCAACTTTGCACCCTTATTTTGTAAAATTAAACAGGACCTAGAGCGATGGATGTCACTTCCTGTTTCCTGGTTGGGACGCATTGCCCTGGTCAAAATGAATGTGTTGCCCAGGCTATTGTATCCTATCTAAATGATCCCTATTTTGTTTTCTAAAAGAGTATTGAAGGACATAAATGGATGGCTCAGCTCTTTTATTTGGAACAAGCGTAGACCTAGGCTTAAGATGTATTACATCTACCAAGTTCAATGGGTGGCTTGGACTTACCTAGTATTAAAATTTATCAACTCTGTGCCCATTTAAGATTTGTAAACGACTGGGTTAAGGGTAAAACTTCAATCTGGTTGGATATTGAGACAGCATTATCAAAGTGCAAACTAAGTGACCTACTATTTTGTAATAATTTTAAAGAAATTAAAACCTTTTGTACAAATCCTGTAACAATCAACACTCTAAAAGCATGGAGGCTTGTCTGGCGTCTCGAGGGAAGATCAAATGTAACATCCATCTTTACCCCAATAATAAATAATCCTGCTTTTCCCCCAGGTTCTTCGGACCCCGGTTTTCAACAATGGTCTAAAAAGAATATTAAATGCCTCAATGACCTCTTCTCAGATAATAAACTTATGTCATTTGAACAACTTCCTAATAGTTACAAATTGTCTAAACAAGATTTCTTTCGCCTTTTGCAAATAAGGCATTATATCATTCATAGCACAACCCTTATTGATCACCCTGAAATATCTGCTGTTGAGTAAATTCTGTTTCAACAACAGCTGAAAGTGTCTCTGAGCTCATTTTACCATGTAGTTAATAGTTTTTCTACTACTGATGCGAAGGGGGTCAGAGGTGTGTGGGAGAAGGAGCTGTCTGCGAAGACAGCTTTTCTTCAGATGAAGAAAAGTGGGATACCATTTGGTCTCTTGCAAAAAGGATTTCAATTTGCACTAGGACAAGAGCAATACAACTTAAGATCCTACACAGATTACATATATCTCCTAACCGCAGGCACCTCTTCAACCACTCTCTTTCCCCTTTGTGTCTCAAGTGTAAAACTGATGTGGTAACTTTAACTCATTGTTTCTGGTCTTGTCAAAAACTTCAAAGATATTGGATTGAAATTGTAAGTGAAATGGTGAGAATTTTTCACATTAATATAGATATGGATCCCATGTCCCTGATTCTAGGTCTTCCAAGTGACCGTCTACAAACAGCAGTCAACAACGTTTGCAGCTAGGAAAAATATTCTCTTGCAAAGGTTCAGTGACAAGATTCCCTTTGTCTGTAGTTAGTGTAAAATAATTTTTGAGCTGATCTCTCTAGAATATCTTACCAACGTCATACATTACAGCGCACATCAGTTCTACAGAGTGTGATGCCCATTTCTGGATTATATCAGACTGGATCTTTCCTCCATTCTGTTGAAGGGACTGTTGTGCACTTGAACGACATTCGGGTACCGTAAGATTGAACCACCACCTCTTGTATTATGCCATATGTTCGTCCCTCATGTAAGAGTTGCTGTGTACGTTTTGTGTTTGTTTTGTTGTGTGTCTAGTTTTTGTAGACACTGTTTTGCTGAATGGAAACAAAAACTGCAATAAAAACAATGAACAAAAAAAATGTTGTAAGCTACTGTCATTACCGTCTGTCCTGCATCTCTCTCTCTCTCTCTTTCTGTCTCATTGTGTCATTCGGATTACTGTTAATTTATCATGTTGATCTGTTCTGTACGACATCTATTGCACGTCTGTCCATTCTGGAAGAGGGATCCCTCCTCAGTTGCTCTTCCTGAGGTTTCTACCATTTTTTTCCCTGTTAAAGTATTTTTTTGGGGGAGATTTTCCTTATCAGCTGTGAGGGTCTAAAGGACAGAGGGATGTCGTATGCTGTAAAGCCCTGTGAGGCAAATTGTGATTTGTGATACTGGGCTTTATAAATGAAATTGAAATTGAATTGAAAATGAATAAATTAAAATCATATTTTTGTTTTAATAACATAAATAAATTAAATCATGTTTATGTTTTAATACATACATTAAAATCATCAGTTTTAATTAGACTTAGACTTTAATTAGACACAGGAAGTTCATCATGCTGCCTTTTCTCTTTAAACATTGTGATACATTTCATCAGGGCTGAACGCAGCTCAGTTTTATCCTCTCCATGACTCAGTGCACGCCTTCATTTTCCCATCATTCATCAGTGGCTCCTGACAGGACAACGACTTTGAAGACAATTGTCATAATGGCCAAACAGTGTGATTACAACTTCCTGCTCCATCACATGATGCCCTGCGACTCTTTTGTAATGACTGACGCTGGGCTGATCTTCTGTGGAGCACTGCCTGCTGGCTTTTGGTTGGCATGTTAACCCATTATGCTTTTCACACTGGACACAATGCCACGCCCAGTGCCCAGCACCCAGCATCCAGCGTCCAGTGCCTAAAGTCCAACACCTAACATCCAGTACCCAGCATCCAGCATCCAGCACCTAACGTCCAGTGCCTAATGCCCAGCATCCAGCGCTCAGAGTGCAGGCCAGCTCATGGTCTACAGCAATAGTTTAGCATCTTTTTTCTGTGAGCGAATCTGATAAGAGAACAGAGGAATAGTCCGGTGACCGGTTTGGTGGTGGGTCGGTGATGGTCTGGGGAGGCAGATCCTTGGAGGGTCACACAGACTTCCATGTCATAGCCAACAGTACCCTGACTACTGTTAGGTACCAGGATGAAATCCTAAGAGTGATTGTCACACCTTTTACTGGGGCAGAGGGCTCTGGGTTCCTCCTGGTGCAGAGGGCCCTGGGCTCCTCCTGGTGCAGCGGGCCCTGGGTTCCTCCTGGTGCAGAGGGCCCTGGGTTCCTCCTGGTGCAGAGGGCCCTGGGTTCCTCCTGGTGCAGCGGGCCCTGGGTTCCTCCTGGTGCAGAGGGTCCTGGGCTCCTCCTGGTGCAGCGGGCCCTGGGTTCCTCCTGGTGCAGCGGGCCCTGGGTTCCTCCTGGTGCAGAGGGTCCTGGGCTCCTCCTGGTGCAGCGGGCCCTGGGTTCCTCCTGGTGCAGAGGGCCCTGGGTTCCTCCTGGTGCAGGGGGCCCTGGGTTCCTCCTGGTGCAGAGGGCCCTGGGTTCCTCCTGGTGCAGAGGGTCCTGGGCTCCTCCTGGTGCAGCGGGCCCTGGGTTCCTCCTGGTGCAGAGGGCCCTGGGTTCCTCCTGGTGCAGGGGGCCCTGGGTTCCTCCTGGTGCAGAGGGCCCTGGGTTCCTCCTGGTGCAGCGGGCCCTGGGTTCCTCCTGGTGCAGAGGGCCCTGGGTTCCTCCTGGTGCAGCGGGCCCTGGGTTCCTCCTGGTGCAGCGGGCCCTGGGTTCCTCCTGGTGCAGAGGGTCCTGGGCTCCTCCTGGTGCAGTGGGCCCTGGGTTCCTCCTGGTGCAGAGGGCCCTGGGTTCCTCCTGGTGCAGGGGGCCCTGGGTTCCTCCTGGTGCAGAGGGCCCTGGGCTCCTCCTGGTGCAGCGGGCCCTGGGTTCTTCCTGGTGCAGAGGGCCCTGGGTTCCTCCTGGTGCAGAGGGCCCTGGGTTCCTCCTGGTGCAGCGGGCCCTGGGTTCTTCCTGGTGCAGAGGGCCCTGGGTTCCTCCTGGTGCAGAGGGCCCTGGGTTCCTCCTGGTGCAGCGGGCCCTGGGTTCCTCCTGGTGCAGAGGGTCCTGGGTTCCTCCTGGTGCAGCACGCCCTGGGCTCCTCAGAGGGCCCTGGGTTCCTCCTGGTGCAGCTTTACTTACTTATCAGTATAAATTGATCAATGTTCAGAGTGAATAAATTTTTCAGAGTCTAATATTTAACCAGACATATAATTCATAAACTGAACTCAGTGTGTTCATATTAAAACATTTAATCTCGCCGCGGCTTCGAGCTGATTCACAAACACAGGATTCACCAACACGTCCCAGAATGCTCTGACATCATGCTAATCAATCAGCTCATCATCCATCAATAATGAATTCACTGCATTCATCACATCATCTCTGTCTGCAGACAACTGTCAGCCACCATGCCCAAAACACTCTACCTCCAGGTGACTCTCACACATTAAGGCAGGTAATGGATCACACAGCTGATTATTGATCATACAGCTGATTATTGATCACACAGCTGATTACTGATCAGTGAGTTGATTATCTAAAGTTGGTTTGAAAACCAATCCTGTCCCTTACTGACTGTTTCTGTTCAGTTTAGAAGTCAAATGAACTGGACTCCAGTTAAACTGGAGTTTAACTGGATTTAAACTGGAGTTAAATTAGAGTCCAGTCAGTGTTATGGAATGGTGGCTGAAACCATCCAATCACCACCAACGTGCCAAAATATTCTTGTTTTAAAATAGTTTTTTTTTTCTTTAAAATATAAAAAACATCACTTCCTGTTTTTCTTCCACACAGATGAGCATCACAGATTTTTTTTTTTTTTTTTTAAATATAAAAACATTTGATCGACAGATTTTGGTATTTTTTTTTTCCACATCAAGAACAGTTTATAAATATTTTTCTCTTTTTACAGCGCTTTGCTACACGACTGTCAGACTTAAAAAAAACAACATCTGAATCTTTTACAGCAGTCAGGTACAAAAATAACCAGTAAAAAGACAAAGAAAAAAAAAAGCTCTGCTACACCTGTACGGCCACCTGATGACCACCTGACAACCACTTGAAGCCCACCTGATGACAACCTGACAACCACCTGTATGGCCACCTGATGACAACCTGACAACCACCTGTACGACCACCTGAAGACCAACTGATGACCAACTGATGACCACCTGTACGGCCACCTGATGACCACCTAAAGACCACCTGATGACCACCTGAAGACCACCTGACACCCACCTGAAGACCACTTGACGACCACCTGTACGGCCACCTGACCACCACCTGACGACTACCTGACCACCACCTGATGACCACCTGTACGGCCACCTGACAACCACCTGTAGACCACCTGACGACCATCTATACGGCCACCTGACGACCACCTGTATGGCTACCTGACAACCACTTGTACGGACTTGTACAGCCACCTGACAACCACCTGTACGGCCACCCGACAACCACCTGAAGACGACCTGTAGGGCCACCTGACGACCACCTGTATGGCCACCTGATAATCACCTGTATGGCCACCTGCAACCACCTATACGGCCACCTGATGACCACCTGTACGGCCACTTGACGACCACCTGTACAGACATCTGTTCGGCCATCCGTGCAAACATGTGTATCTGTTCAGCCACCTGTACAGACACCTGTGCGGACACCTGTACAAACACCTGTGCCTGTACCTGTTCGGCCACCTGTACAGACACCTGTACCCGCACCTGTTCAACCACCCGCATGACCACCTGTACTTGTTCGGACACCTGTATGAACACGTGTACTTGTTCAGCCACCTGATCAGACACCTGTACCTTTTCAGCCAGCTGTGCAGATACCTGCACCTGTTCGGCGACCTGCACAGACACCTGATCGGCCACCTGTATGGACACCTGTACCTGTACGGCAACCTGTATGGACACCTGTATGTGTTCGGCCACCTGAACAGACACCTGTACGGACACCTGTATGGACACGTGTACCTGTTCTGCCACCTGTGCAGACACCTGTACCTGTTCGGCCACCTGCACAGACATCTGTTCGGCCAACTGCATAGACAGCTGTACCTGTTCGGCCACCTGCACAAACACCTGTTTGGCCACCCATATGAACATGTGTCCTGTTTGGCCACCTGTACAGACACCTCTGCGGACACTTGTATAAACACCTGCACCTGTACTTGTTTGGCCACCTGTATGGACATCTGTACAGACACCTGTACCTGTATCTGTTCAGCCACCTGTACAGACACCTGTACCCGGACCTGTTCAACCACCTGTAGGACCACCTGTACCTGTACGGCCGCCTGCACAGACACTTGTACGGACACCTGTATGGACACCTCTGCGGACACTTGTATAAACACCTGCACCTGTACCTGTTCGGCCCCCTGTATGGACATCTGTACGGACACCTGTACCTGTATCTGTTCAGCCACCTGTACGTCGGACACCTGTACCCGCACCTGTTCAACCACTAGGACCACCTGTACCTGTACAGCCGCCTGCACAGACACCTGTACAGACACCTGTACAAACACCTGTACCTGTTCAGCCACCTGAACAGACACCTGTATGGACACCTGTATGGACACCTCTGCAGACACTTGTATAAACACCTGCATCTGTACCTATTCGGCCACCTGTATGGACATCTGTACAGACACTTGTACCTGTATCTGTTCGGCCACCTGTTCAGCCACCTGTTCGGACACTTGCATAAACACCTGCACCTGTACCTGCTCAGCCACCTGTGCGGACATCTGTACAGACACCTGTACCTGTACCTGTTCAGCCACCTGTACAGACATCTGTTCGGCCATCCGTATGAACACTTGTACCTGTTTGGCCACCCTCACAGACACCTATGCAGACACCTGTACAAGCACCTGTACCTGTTCGGCCACCTGTACGGACACCTGTACCCGCACCTGTTCAACCACCTGTATTACCACCTGTCCCTGTTTGGCTACCTGTACAGACACCTGTATGATCACCTGTACAGCATCATCATCATCATCATCATCACCGTCATCATTGTCATCATTGTCACCATTGTCACCATCATCATCGGCACCATCATCACCATCATCATCATCATCATCATCATCAACACATCATCATCATCACCATCATCATCATAACCATCAGGACCATCTTCATCATCATCATCATTATCATCATCATCATCATCATCATCATCGTCATCACTGTCATCATTGTCATCATTGTCACCATCATCATCGTCACCATCATCACCATCATCGTCATCATCATCAACAACATCATCATCATAATCATCATCATCATAACCATCAGGACCATCTTCATCATCATCATCATCATCATCATCACCATCATCACCATCATCATCATCATCATCATCACCATCATCAACATCATCATCATCATCATCACCATCATCATCATCATCATCATCATCACCATCATCATCATCATCATCATCATCACCATCGTCATCATCACCATCATCATCATCATCTCCATCATCATCATCACCACCACCATCATCATCACCATCATCATCATCATCATCACCATCATCATCATCATCACCACCATCATCATCACCATCTTCCTCATCACCATTATCACCATCATCAGCATCATCATCACCATCATCATCATCACCACCATCATCATCATCACCACCACCATCATCATCATCATCACCATTATCATCATCATCATCATCATCATCATGTGTCTCTGTGGTTCAGATGGCAGTGTCCCAGAACACGGTGGTGCTGGTCTGTCCGGCACCAGAGGAAGTGGGCGGGGCAGAGTATGGCGGTGGCTGCTTCCTCCTCCAGCTGGGCAGGATGGGCATGCTGTCCTGTTTACACAGATTCTTCTCGGGCCGCTGGCGAGCTTTGATCTCACGACACAGAATCCTCTTCTTCTCTATCATCTCCATCATGGTGGCGTCTCCGCACAGCCATGGCATCTGTAACAGCAACACGTCCTTACTTGTCACTTATCAATCACTTATTGATTTGTTATTGATCACTTACTGATCAGTTATTGATCACTTATCACCACTGCTCGTGGTGGCTCATCGTGACTTCATTGTCATATGAAGTCTCTGAATGTTTACTTTATGTCTTTTCATTGATTTTTTTTTATCAGCTTGTAAAATAAATTTTCATTTAATCAGATTTTCTGTTGTGAACAGTCAAAAATTAGTCATTGACAAAAATATTCATGCTTTTCTGACACTGAAACTTGTTAATATGAATATATAAATGTGTTAATTTACACGAGTTCACAATGTTTGAAATATGTGTTGATGTTATTTATTGTCTAGTGATTGAATGCTGATGACTGTCAGTATGTCATGTGACTTCATCTCATGTGGGCGGGGCTTACTGCCATTAAAGGCTCTAAAGTCTCAAAAGGTAGACAGAAAGACAGACAGGTACAGACAAGTACAGACAGACAGACAGGTACAGACAGACAGACAGACAGGTACAGACAGGTACAGACAGACAGACAGACAGGTACAGACAGACAGACAGGTACAGACAGGTACAGACAGACAGACAGGTACAGACAGACAGACAGACAGACAGGTACAGACAGACAGACAGGTTGTCAGTATGATGTCAGTGTCACACTGGTTTATTGACAGATGATGATGACAGGTTTAAAAAACAGTAAATACAGATTTTAATCAGATTGTCAACAGGGAGTGAAAATCATCACGTTTCAGTCTGAAGTTTGAGTGTGAAGTTTGAGTGTGAAATTTGAGTTTGTAGTTTGAGTCTGAAATTTGAGTCTGAAATTTGTGTGTGAAGTTTGACTCTGTAGCTTGAGTTTGTAGTTTGACTTTGTAGTTTGAGACTGAAGTTTGTGGATGAAGTTTCACTCTGAAGTTTGAGTCTGTAGTGTGAGTGTGTAATTTGAGTTTGTAGTTTGACTCTGGTGTTTGAGTCTGAAGTTTGAGTTTGAAGTTGACTCTGAAGTTTTATGACATTAAATATTTTATCGTCGGACTCACAAGCATTTATTAACAAACACACAGTTCCCGACTTTATTGAAACATTTATCATAATTTCCAGCCGAAAGATTTAAAAACAGATGAATGTGTGGTTTTATTTAGAAGGAACAGTTTGTGATTCTGACGGCTGATTGTTGAGTTGCAGTCGGCAGATGTAGATGACCATTGGTAGTCAGAGCGTACCTCAAAGGTCGGTAACAGACGACCTGTGAATGACTCTTAATGATCAATGTCCAGAATTACACACTGCACCTTTACAAGGTAGAACAACAAAGAACAAACAATGAAGGACGTCAGAATATGAATGAATTCTCTGTACATGGCATAGAGCGGTGGGGCTTAGGGTGGTAGGTGGAGTTAGTATGGGGAGAGTGGGGCTAGAATAAGGTGAGATTAGAGTTTGTATCATTGTAAATACATGTGAAAAATACATTTGAAAAGAAATTCAAATTAATAAAGTACTCCAGTGTGAGTTCAGTGTTAGCATAAAGCTAATTACATGTTAGGTTAATGTTAGCATAGTGCTAATTACATGTTAGGTTAATTTCGGCGTGAAACTAATTACATGTTAGGTTAATGTTAACATAGAGCTAATTAGATGTTAGGTTGATGTTAGCGTTAAGCTAGTTAAAAGTTAGTTTTATGTTAGTGTGAAGCTAATTACATGTTAGCGTGATGTTAGTGTGTAGCTAGTTAAAAGTTAGATTTCTGTTAGTAATGAAACTTTGTCTGATTATTAAGGCTTTATAGTTCATATTTACAGATTCAATTTCAATACAAAAAACATATAGTTGAAATATTTTACACAAAACTAAGCCACTGATCCTTTGAACAAAGAAAACACTTTATTTACATGTTGACTTGTTTACTAGTTTTCATGTTTACAGTTCAGATGTGAGTCAGCTGATGGATCGAAGCTTCTGTCCATCTGTAAAACGTTTTACGTTCTGTCGTTCAGTGATGGTGAATCCTGCATGAAAATATAAAGTCTGTGTTTATTTTATTGTTAAGACTGATGTTCGTCCTCTGACAGACAGACAGGTAACAGACAGACAGACAGATAGACAGACAGACATACAGGTGTTTTACAGGTGTGGTACCTGGCTGAGGGCAGGGTGGTGCTGTTCATGCTGATGGCGTTGTGGCGTTCCACCTGGAGAAGGAACTCCTGATGTCGAGGCTGAACGGCCTAGTTTACACACTGACTTTGATTCTGCAGTTGCAAATATTTATATCAAAATGTTAAAATCTTCATATTGTATGAGGGACATCAGTGAGACCACTCTGTAAAATTAAATGATAAACTATTTGTTTTAAAGTTCATGTTGTAAGTCACCTCCTCCTCCTCCTCCTCCTCCTCCAGACAGCATCATAGTCGGACTGACAGAAGATCTTCCCATCCTGCTGGATCCTGGACTGGACTGACCATCTCTGTCTTTACTGCCATGTCTGGGCAGAGACCTGGAGTCTCCTACAGAGACAATGATAGACACAGAGACAGGGGACAGACACAGAGATGATGAAACAATTAAACCACCTGCCTCATTTCCTCAGAGGTTTCAGATGATTTATTTGTCCAACGCAATGCAGATATCAATAAAACCCTAAAACTCAGAGAAGCAGGAGAACCAAAGCAAATAGAAAAATATAACTTTAAACAATAAAGAACGTATGAGAACGTATGAGGGGAGTTTTTCCTGATCAGCTGTGAGGATCCTAAGGACAGAGGGCTGTCGTATGCTGTAAAGCCCTGTGAGGCACATTGTGACTTGTGATATTGGGCTTTATAAATAAAATTGAAATTGAATTGAAATTGAAATGAGAACTGGTGAGAAACAGGAAGAAGACAGACTTAAAGAACTCTCCAGGTTCTTCCTCACAACATTTGAACCAAAGTGAACTTTTCTCCTGGAATGTGTTTAAGGCTGCCGCAGGAAGTGACAAAACGCAGGGAGGAAGTCACAGAGAACCTGATTTATCAGTCCAAACTGTTGGCAGGAGAGTTTGATATCATATTTTCTTTGCATACTGTAGTTCCTGTTTTATTTTGAAAAACTAAAATGGCCTGTCATTTCAGTGTGTCTCTCCTGATGACTCTCACCTGAGCTCGTTACTCACCTGCTCTTGATTTTACCCCCTGTACATGTACCCTGTACATATAAACTCCCCCTGTCCGCTGCTGTTCCGCTGCGAGGGTCCAAAGGGTCTCTCTCTCTCTCTCTCTCTCTCTCTCTCTCTCTCTGTCTCATTGTGCCATACAGATTACTGTTAATTTATCATGTTGATCTGTTCTGTACGACATCTATTGCACGTCAGTTG
The DNA here is from genome assembly GCA_026686955.1 of Epinephelus cyanopodus. Taxonomy (NCBI): domain Eukaryota; kingdom Metazoa; phylum Chordata; class Actinopteri; order Perciformes; family Serranidae; genus Epinephelus; species Epinephelus cyanopodus. The sequence continues at coordinate 43,999,378 of CM048918.1, forward strand.
CTCTTCCTGAGGTTTCTACCATTTTTTGGGGGGAGTTTTTCCTGATCAGCTGTTAGGGTCCAAAGGACAGAGGGATGTCGTGTGCTGTAAAGCCCTGTGAGGCAAATTGTGATTTGTGATACTGCTTATACGGCTTTATAAATAAAATTGATTGATTGATTGTGGTACTGTGGAACAGATGGAGTACTGGTGCAGTACTGGTGCAGGACTGGTACAGTACTGGTGCCGGTCTTACCTTCACTCCCTCGGCTCTTCCTGCCTCCTGATCCTTTCTTCGTCACCTGTCTACTTGAGGTAAACAGGTTGTTGAGTTCATCCAATGGGCTGGTGGGAGTCTGTGATCTCATCGAAACATTTTGCATGGAGCCATGGGTGGAGGAGGAATTACTTAGTTTAGCCCCGCCCTCGCCAGCCCTCTGTGAGGATGAAGAGGAGGAAGAGGATGAGCGGGGCATACTTCCTCCTGCCATCAGAGCATCGTACGGCGGTGGTCTCTTAAGGCTCAGAGGAGTCAGAGAGCGACCCATGCTAACCGGTGACGGACATGCGGATTGGCTGCGAGGGTAACCATGACCACTGTGGGTGGAGCCAGAGGACTTGTAAAGGTTGGAGGGGAGAGGTGGAGCTGATGAGCGGCCAGAGGATGTGATGGTGTGGGTGGAAGGCAGATCCCGGTCCCGTTCCCGGTTACGGTCCCGATCTCGGTCTCTGTCTCGGTCTCGCTCCTTGCGGTGGTGGGTGGAGCTCTGCTCCACACCACCTGACTTGCTGTAGGAGACGTTATCAATCATGGGCAGTCGGGTGACGTCTAAAGGGGTGAGGGGGGACTCGTCGGAGTTGGGAGAGCACTGAGCAGGGGCAGGGGGGAAGACGAGCAGTGGTGGACGGTGAGTCAGGAGGTTGGGGAAAGGTGGAGGGATGTCACAGAGAGAGCCGCGGGATGCCCAGGCTTCAGGATCCATGATGGCGGAGTGAGCGTCCTGCAGGAAGTCCTCCAACATTGGGTATTTCATCTCCTCATACACCGACTCGCTCTGCTCATCCTCCACAGCCTCCTGACCTTTCAGTTCCCGCAGGATGTTTCCCACCATCTCGATGTAGACGGGCTCCTCGTCGTCTGTGTCTCTTGAGGCCGGACTCTGAGTCTGGGACGAAGATTTGTCCCATCGCAAGGAAGACTTTTTGTTGCCATGGTTACGAATATAAGATTCATCAAAGGAGGTGCTGAGCTGAGTGTTTGGATTCCTTTTGGGTTTTGGTGGAGGCATCTTCTTGTAGTCCTCACTGTAGAGATGGCATCGAGCTGCAAGGAGACAGAAAGACAGACAGGGAGACAGACGGACAGACAGACAGACAGAAAGAGAGACAGACACATGAGACACTAAGACACAATGACAGCAGCTGCATCTCTTCCTAATGTAACTTCTTAAACATGCAACTGTCCATTTATTCCAGGGGGTGTCATGCTTAACTGGCAGGTGTCATGTTTAACTGACAGGTGTCATATGGAGTTAAATCAGTCTCAATATTAATAAATGCACACAGAAGGATTCACAAATACATGTTAAGATTTATATATAAATGACTCCACACAAATATTTTCAATGCACACACATATATTTGGCATTTTATATAAATGTAAAAAAAAAAAATCCACAAATAACCAAAAAAGTTTCACAAATGTATTTCTGATGCACACACAAATATTTATTGTTTTAAATATATGCAATAAAAATCCACAAATATATGTATTTTTATATATTTTATTTTCATCAAAACATATGTGGATGTTGATACATTCATATACAAATGCTTTTATTTTGTGAACCTCCGCACATTTGTGTGTGCGAATGTGCGAAGGTTCACAAAATAAAAGCATTTGCATAGGTGTCATGTCTAAACAGCAGGTGTCATGTTTAACTGACAGGTGTCATGTCTAAACAACAGGTGTCATGTCTAAACAACAGGTGTCATGTTTAACTGACAGGTGTCATGTCTAAACGGCAGGTGTCATGCTTAACTGGCAGGTGTCATGTTTAACTGACAGGTGTCATGTCTAAACAGCGGGTGTCAAGTTTAACTGACAGGTGTCATGTCTAAACAGCAGGTGTCAAGTTTAACTGACAGGTGCCATGTCTAAATGGCAGGTGTGATGCTTAACTGACAGGTGTCATGTCTAAACAGCAGGTGTCATGTTTAACTGACAGGTGTCATGTCTAAACAGCAGGTGTCAAGTTTAACTGACAGGTGCCATGTCTAAACAGCGGTGTCAAGTTTAACTGACAGGTGTCATGTCTAAACAGCAGGTGTCAAGTTTAACTGACAGGTGCCATGTCTAAATGGCAGGTGTGATGCTTAACTGACAGGTGTCATGTCTAAACAACAGGTGTCATGTTTAACTGACAAGTGTCATGTCTAAACGGCAGGTGTCATGTCTAAATGGCAGGTGTCATGTCCAAACGACAGGTGTCATGTCTAAATGACAGGTGTCATGTCTAAACGACAGGTGTCATGTTTAACTGGCAGGTGTAATGTCTAAATGATAGGTGTCATGTCTAAATGACAGGTCATGTGTTCCTGTCAGGTGTGTTGTTCTCACCTTCAGCCTGCTCTGATGTCTCTTTGGTCTCTTGAATGTCTCTCTTGGTGACTCCTGAGCCACCATTCACCGTCTCGGAGCTACTGCTCAGTTTGGTGTTGGGGTCTCTCTTCGGTTTGGGTGGGGGTTGTTTTCGGTTGGGGTTGGAATCGTCGTCTCCTCCGCCCACAGAGTGGAGGGACTGGGATCGGACAGCGAAGCCTTGACTGGGAGGTGGCAGACGGTCCTGTGGTGCTGGCATTGTCATGAAACCCATCCTGAAATGTTTTCCAGAATACGCTCCATCTGTTGCCATGGCAACATCTTCACCAATCCTGGATAGACCAATGGAAAGACTTGTTAGTAAAACTGTTTGGACAAACATCTATAAAATACACAAAAACTAAAACTGACCTGATAACCCTGATACACACACTGCATGTTGAACATAAAATATCAAACTTATTAAATGACTCTTAAACATTGACCACAGAGACTCACCCAGCAGAAGGCTAATGGAAAACATTAGCAGTCAAATACTGTCGTGGATCAAAACACCTGTTGAGTTTGCAGCTGCAGACTTTTATTACAATTCAGATATTTCATTTACAATGCATCACCGAAAAGTATATTCCATAGTCACTCCTACAGAGTCACCGCACAGCAGACCGCCAACTGACCAACGATCACTGTCACATTGAGCAGGAGGAGGAGGAGTAGGCTGATCATCTGTGGTCCGAGTCCTGTTGGTGGTCTGTGGTCTGAGTCCTGTTTATCATCTGTGGTCTGAGTCCTGTTGGTGGTCTGTGGTCTGAGTCCTGTTGATCGTTTGTGGTCTGAGTCCTGTTTATCATCTGTGGTCTGAGTCCAGTTGATCATCTGTGATCTGAGTCCTGTCGATCGCCTGTTCATCTGAGTCCCGTTCATCATCTGTGGTCTGAGTCCTGTTCATCATCTGTGGTCTGAGTCCTGTTGGTGGTCTGTGGTCTGAGTCCTGTTCATCATCTGTGGTCTGAGTCCCGTTCATCATCTGTGGTCTGAGTCCTGTTGGTCATCTGTGGTCTGAGTCCTGTTGGTGGTCTGTGGTCTGAGTCCTGTTCATCATCTGTGGTCTGAGTCCTGTTGGTGGTCTGTGGTCTGAGTCCTGTTTATCATCTGTGGTCTGAGTCCTGTTGGTGGTGTGTGTTCTGAGTCCTGTTGATCGTTTGTGGTCTGAGTCCTGTTCATCATCTGTGGTCTGAGTCCTGTTTATCATCTGTGGTCTGAGTCCTGTTCATCATCTGTGGTCTGAGTCCTGTTGGTCATCTGTGGTCTGAGTCCTGTTGGTGGTCTGTGGTCTGAGTCCTGTTCATCATCTGTGGTCTGAGTCCTGTTGGTCATCTGTGGTCTGAGTCCTGTTGGTGGTCTGTGGTCTGAGTCCTGTTTATCATCTGTGGTCTGAGTCCTGTTGGTGGTCTGTGGTCTGAGTCCCGTTCATCATCTGTGGTCTGAGTCCTGTTTATCATCTGTGGTCTGAGTCCTGTTCATCATCTGTGGTCTGAGTCCTGTTGGTGGTCTGTGGTCTGAGTCTTGTTTATCATCTGTGGTCCGAGTCCTGTTGGTCATCTGTGGTCTGAGTCCTGTCGATTGTCTTTGGTCTGAGTCTTAGTCTGTGTTTCTCTATGTGTCTCAGTGTGTCTCAGTGTCTCTGTGCCCCCCCCCCCCATCCTCTCATGTCCTCCAGGTGTTGTCCTCACCTCTTGATGGCATCCTCCTGCCGTCTCTTCTTCTGGTGTTTCTCCTGCAGGTATGTCCAGTTCGTCTGGTTTCGGATGCGGTCGCTCTCTCTGGCGATGTCGGAGGCATTCTGGATCACCAGGCCATCGTATGTCCTCAGACAGCTGTCCTCCACATACTGAAAGAACCTCTTAAAGGACGACGTGTCTTCCTGAGAGGTCATGACTCTCAGAAGACCTGAGAAGACGATCAGAGAGGACACTAAGTCCTTTCACATTAGTACAAATTATTAAGTGTCTTTGTGTCTCTGTCTCTCCCTTTGCGTCTCCATCAGTCCCCTCCCCCACCTCTCTATCTCTGTCTGTCCCTTTTTGTCTCCATCAGTCCCCTCCCCCACCCCTTTGTCCCTGACTGTCCCTCTGTGTCCCCATCAGTTCCCCCCCATCTCTCTGTCTCTGTCTGTCCCTCTTTGTCTCCATCAGTCCCCTCCCCCACTTCTGTGTCTGTCTCTCTGTGTCTCCATCAGTCCCCTCCCCCACCTCTCTGTCTCTGTCTGTCCCTCTTTGTCTCCATCAGTCCCCTCCCCCACCTCTCTGTCTCTGTCTGTCCCTCTTTGTCTCCATCAGTCCCCTCCCCCACCTCTCTGTCTCTGTCTGTCCCTCTTTGTCTCCATCAGTCCCCTCCCCCACCTCTCTGTCTCTCGGCATCCTTCTAAAAATGGAACAGGGAGTCAGCTGGTGGTAACCTAGCAACAGCAGCATCTCTCAGAGGAACATGATGTAATGCTTCCTGTCCACTGATGAGGCAGAGGAGAGGAGAGGAGGACAGGCAGAGAGGGGGAGAGGAGGAAGGGGAGAGGAGGAGGAGAGGAGGGAAGGAGGGGAAGAGGAGGAAGGAGAGAGAAGGAGGAGAGGAGGGAAGGAGGGGAAGAGGAGGAAGGGGAGAGGAGGAGGAGAGGAGGGAAGGAGGGGAAGAGGAGGAGGAGGGGTAGAGGAGGTGATGCACAGACTAGACTTTAGGATCCAGTTTAAAGAAAAATAGTGGAAAGATTCCAGCAGTCTACTCCTCCTCCTCTCCCCTTCCTCCTCCTCCTCTTCACCAGTTCCCTGTCTATACTGGATCAAATCTCCTCCCAGCTCTTCGTGACCTGGCTAATGGTTATGACATCATTGCTGTGAGCTCCTCCCCCAACGTGATGGTGACCAATCTGAATCTACTTCCTGTTTCTGACACACTTACAGAAACAAAATGACGCAAATGTTGTATGGTTTCAGTGTTTGATTTAAAGAGACCATTTTCTGTCAGGTGACCTTTCATTTTATCAGTGATTATAAATAAATAAATACATAAATAAAAGAAACAGTTTCCTGAAACTCTGATGATGACCTTTGACCCTGGAATGTAACTCCTTCCTACGTATCGATCAGTCAATGTGATGATCAATCACTTCAGATCAATAAGCGACGTCTTCTTAATTTTGTGTTGTGTTTGTCATTTGTTTGTAAAAGTGATGTCACTTCCTGTCTGAACTTTGACCTTCTGTCTGGACGGTTATTAAAAACACTTCAGGTGTGTTCTTTCAAAATAAGAGTCTGTAACTTTGTTCTCAGGTCTGATCCAAGATGGCCGCAATGTTTCTGTTTGTGACACACAAACAGGGTGTGAAGGAGCCAGATGTGTTTGGACAAACTTTATTGACACTGTCGATCGAGAGACGAGCATTTCTCACCAGCAGAGATGACAAAGTCTGAACGAGATGATAATAAATAAAAACCAGGAGACAAAACACAAAACATGAATCATGACAGACTGAAGGAAGAGAGGAGGAGACAGGAGGAGAGAGGAAGAGAGGAAAGAATGAGGGGAGAAGGAGAGGAGAGGAGGAAAGAGGAGGCTTACCAGAGGATCAGCGAAGACTCAAACTCCCTGCATCCCTCCTCCAATGTCTCCTCCAGTGTCTCCTCCTGTGTCTCCTTATGTCCCTGTGTCAGTGTCTCCTTCCTTTCCTCCGTCAGTGTCTCCTTCCTTCCCTCTGTCAGTGTCTCCTTCCTTCCCTCCTTCAGTGTCTCCTTCACTCCTTCATGTCTCCTTCCCTCCTTCCCGTGCAGAAACAAAGATGGAGTGATGAAGCTTCGTCTCTGCAGCTCCGAGGAAAGGATGACTCGCTGTGATTCTTGTCCGCAGCGATGTTAAGCCTCATCCATCCTTCAACACTTCCTTTTTCTCTTCCTTCACTCCGTCCTCCCGTCATACATCCTCACACACACACACACACACACATACAAACACACACACACACTCACACACCCTTCAGCCGCACACACACACATCCCCGTCGACAGTCGCCACAAGAAACGAGAGGCTGAAACCACGGCAACCTGACAGCATCCTAACCCTGCTGACTCCTCCCCCTCCTCCCCCTGCTGCTGCTGAGAGACAGAGAGGAGGAGGAGGAGGAAGAGAAGGAAGAGGAGGAGGAGGAAGAGAAGGAAGAGGAGGAAGAGGAGAGGGAGGAGGAGGAGGAGGAAGATGATGATGAGGAGGAGGAAGAGAAGGAAGAGGAGAATGAGGACGAGGAGAAGGAGAAGGAAGAGGAGGAAAAGGAAGAGGAAGAGAGGGAGGAGGATGAGGAGGAACACCTGAGAGATGAGGAAAGTGTCTCTACAGAAAAAATTCACATCCCAGTTAAACTTTGTGTTCAAACATCAGACTGATGATTATTGATTTATTGATTTTCTGATGTTTCAGATTTAATAAAACAGGACATCAAATTAAAACTCATCAGTCTTCCACATCACCTGAAGCACCATCTTCCTCCTCCATCACCTGAAGCACCATCATCCTCCTCCATCACCTGAAGCGCCATCAGCCTCCTCCAACACCTGAAGCTCTATCATCCTCCTCCATCACCTGAAGCACCATCATCTTCCTCTTTCACCTGAAGCACCATCATCCTCCTCCATCACCTGAACCACCATCATCCTCCTCCATCATCTGGACCACCATTATCCTCCTCCATCACCTGAAGCACCATCAGCCTCCTCCAACACCTGAAGCTCCATCATCCTCCTCCATCACCTGAAGCACCATCATCCTCCTCCATCACCTGAACCACCATCATCCTCCTCCATCACCTGAACCACCATCATCCTCCTCCATCATCTGGACCAGCAGGTGGAGATCTGATCTGATGAACATAAAGACGGAACACTCATCAGGTGTTCAGCTGTCAGGTTCACGACTCACTTTACCCTCTGTGTTTGTGTCTGTGTGTCCATGTGTCCGTGTGTCTGTGTGTCTGTGTGTCCATGTGTCCATGTGTCTGTGTGTCTATGTGTCCGTGTGTCTGTGTGTCCACGTGTCCATGTGTCCATGTGTCTGTGTGTCTATGTGTCCGTGTGTCCATGTGTCCATGTGTTTATGTGTCTGTGTGTCCATGTGTCAGTGTGTCTTTCTGTCCATGTGTCTGTGTGTCCGTGTGTCTGTGTGTCCATGTGTCTGTGTCTCTGTGTGTCCATGTGTCTGTGTGTCCATGTGTCCATGTGTCTGTGCATCCATGTGTCCATATGTCCATGTGTTTGTGTCCATGTGTCCATGTGTCTGTGCGTCCATGTGTCCATATGTACATGTGTTTGTGTCCATGTGTCCATGTGTCCATGTGTCTGTGTCCATGTGTCTGTGTGTCCCTGTGTCCATGTGTCCATGTGTCTGTGTCCATGTGTCTCTGTGTCCATGTGTCTATGTCCATGTGTCTCTGTGTCCATGTGTCCATGTACAACAGAACAAGTCTTGTGTACTGTCCTTCTTTCCTCTCCCTGCTTCTCCTCCTTGTTTCCTACCCTTGTGTCCTCTCCCTGTTTCCTCCCCCTGTTTCATCTCATTGTGTCCTCTCCTTGTTTCCTTTCCTTGCTTTCTCTTCTCCTCTTCACGTGCCTTCCTCTCTTCTTGTGTGTGTGACATCAGGACAACATCGACCTGCTTTTATCCAATGACGTGTCGTCCCTGAGGTCATGTGACGTGCTGTCAGCACTGGTGTGATTACATAAATTCACATTCAGTTAAAAATGATTTCAGAGCAGCTTTTTATTCTCTGTGTTTGTGTCCTGAAGTCAAACTTAAAAATATATCTATCCTAACCCTTTTAATCTTTAAATTTTCATTAAAAATCAACAAAAATACTAAAGTCTTTTTCCCCCCTTCAGAAACATTAAAATGAAAGTTTATGTGTTTCTACATGGAGAAATTATTTTATAGTATAATATATTATTATATTGTATCATCATATTATATTTTATTATATAGTATTATATTGTATTATGTTCTATTATATTATATCATATCATATCATACTGTATTATATTATATTGTATCACTGTATAAACACCACCATAAGCATTGCTGTCCCCCTTGTTGTTGTTTATTTACACATACAATACTCATTTTGTACTAAATATGCTCACTTTAATCCATTGCTCATTATTATCATTATAATTATTATTTTTTTAAATTATTATTTTCACAGCACAGTGCAGCTCACCATCATCACGGCAGACCCCCAACCCCTCACCCCCAGGGCTCTGTGCTGCGCATGCGTCTCGTTCTGCAGCAGCCCGTGTGTGTAGGCATGTGTGTGTGTGTGTGTGTGTGTGTGTGTGTGTGTGTGTGTGTGTGTGCGCGCGCGCGTGTGTGTGTTTGTGCAGCCACAGCACGAGCTCCGCGGAACGCTTTAACCCAGCCGTTAATTGGTTCGGCTGTGTTCAGGTACCCGACTCAGTGTGCCAGCATGTCGTCCAGCCCGCAGGAGCAGAACCAGGAGGTGAAGGAGGAGGTGAAGGAGGAGGAGAAAGCGGAGGAGAAGGCAGAGGAGAAAGAGAAAAAAAATGAGGAGACGAACGAGGAGAAAAGGGAGGAAAAGAAGGAAGAGAAGAAGGAAGAACCGAAGGACTCCTGGAAGGATTTTATCTACAACCGAAGGACCGGAGAGTTCATGGGCCGGACCGCCAGCAGCTGGGGTGAGACACAAACTGTCTATCTGTCCGTCCGTCCATCTGTCTGTTTGTCTGTCTGTCCCTCTGTGTGTCTCTGATCAGGAAGTCTGGCTCGGCCCGGCGCGGCTCTGAGCGCGCAGAGCTTTAGGACGCATCTCCGGCGGCTGGGAAATTTACGGCGGGCAGAACTGAGCCGAACCGAGCCGGGCTAAAATCAACAGGATCAGGACTGTGTGTGTGTGTGTGTGTGTGTGTGTGTGTGTGTGTGTGTGTGAGAAGATGATCAATGACTGTAATCTTTAGAAATTGTTACTGATTTTTTTTTTAATTAGTGCTTATATTCAGGTTTCTGATTGTTACAACAAACTGAAGTAAAATGTGAAGTAAAATGTATCTTACTTAACAGAGATATGCACACATATGTTTATACCCTCATATCACAGTATTTGTATATCATATGTATAAATATATTATTATGCACTACAGCATATCTTTATATCACAACATATATATATATATATATATAAAAATATGTTGTGATATAAAGATATGCTGATATATATATATATATATATATGTGTTTATATCTCAGTGATGTCTCTTACTGTATTTTCTAGACTGTTTTCACTGACTGAAACAAAGTGAAACTTTGAAACATGATCGTGTTTATAAATTAACATCATTTTAATTAATGATCAGATTTATTAGCAGTTTGTTGACTTACTTCCTGGTTCAGTGGCCAGTCTGTGTGATGATTGGCTGAGGATTAAAGTTTATAATGCCATGGACCATTCCATCATTTAAACAGAATAATCACTTACACAACATATTTTTACATTCCCTCCATAATTGTGCTATAAATAAAATATAATATACACACAAACATAAAAATAATTATAGCTGCTGTGCAGCAATGGTCAGGGTTGGGCAATTTTAGGCAAAATTAGGCAATTCTGAGCAACAAGCAGAGTGTAGGAAGATGGAAAAAAAGGTGTCATTCTAAGCATAAGAGACTATGCTCTATCTCACTGAGCTAATTAGCAAGAGAACTCTGCGGTATATATATGTTTAAAACTTCTTCTAGCTCATTATAGGAATTCTACAGTTGCAGTGATTAGTCAATAAATCAATAAGTCAAACACATAATTAATCCACAACTATTTCATGATGGATTGATTGTTTCAGACATCAGTGTTTGAGTTACCTTCACAGATTTGAGGATATATAGACAAATATTTAACATAGAAAATAACTGGAATGCTAATCAATAATGAAATGATTCATAGCAGAGATGGGCCTATTTGTAACATTGTAAATGCACCATTACAGCTTCATTTTAAAAGGAAATCAACATTACCTTTCAGCAGGAAAACTGCACAAATAAAATAAAATTAGGCTAAGCAGAAAAACAGGGAAAAGATACAAGGGATAACACTGACAAGTGTTGATAAAGAGTATTTGTCTCTCCACGAAACTGCCTTGATCATAATTATATTAACCTTAGCAGTCTAATCCACATAGCATGATGCCTGAACATAGGACTTCCACATAAGAATGTCCGTTCTGCCTTAGCTGAGGCTTGAACTCACAACTTCGAGGGGGTTTAACTGCAGACCTCCAGCGTGAAGCCGCTTCCGGTGCAGGCTCCAGTCTCAAGCCTACCTCCAGCGTGAGGCCCGGAAATAACAAACTTTTTTTTACGCCTCCTGAGGGACTCCGGCATTTTAACAGAAGAAGAAAAAGAAGAAGAATAATAATAAGAAGAAGACTCCGGCATTTTGTGAAACACGTAGATGACCTACAGTTGTGACAGTAAGTCCAAAAAATGACGATGCACAAGTTATGTTTGCAGTTGAGCTAGCCGCCCTCTGCACCCAAACTACTGAATACATTACACACTAGTATGTTGGAGAGCTGTGTTGAGAAAGGGATAATAGTGAGTGAGGAGGTTGTTGTGGAGAAATAAACCCTGACAGGATGAATGAAAACCCGACGCAAAGGGGTTTATTTCTTACGAGTGAAATAATTTATTCGAGACATAGGCTAACGTAGATCAAAATACGACTTTTATCGATGTATAGGCTAAATTGCATCATTTAGCGTATCTGCAAGTCCGGTCACTTCTCCGCTGTTTTGCTGACCCTCCCCCTGGTCGTGTGCATTATATCTAACAAAGCCGTTGATAAATCAAACGGTGGGTCGATTGGTTATCATGTAGGTGTTACGATGTTTGTATTTGTGTAGTGTTATCTGTCATAAACAAGGGATTACGTTTTACGAGGCGCGTTTGTGCCGCAATGTTACTGAGAAGACACTTTTCACTCTCTCCAAAGTTACGTCACATACAGTATCTAACATCACAATTAGTCTGAAGCTGTTTAATAATTCACTTTGCATGGTCTACACTTTTACCAACTTACCGTTGCTGCAATTTACCCTTGTAAATTATTTTGAGGCACTGATGTATTGATGTATTGATGAAATGATGTATTTATGTTTCTTGGTTTCAGTAGACCCTGTGTCTAAGGCTGTATCTGATGTGGGACTACAAGTCTCTTAGCTGGACTACAATCCCCATGATATCCTTGTAGCCTCAGCCATGTTAACACAGGTGTCTGGCATTATGCAATCAAGTGAAGAGATGGCCAGATCCCTTTATCTACAGCCACATTCACTTGGTGTGCATGCCTGAAGAAGGTCACAGACCGAAAGCTTGCAGAAATAAATTGATGATTGTGCAGAGTTGTGAGTGTGCGGTTGCTGTTTTTCGCTTGTTCAACCAACTGAAATAAAAAATATATATCATGTTCTGATCTGTGAAATAGTCTTTTTATGGTATTACCTAAATATAATTGCAATTTTGCACATCAGGTACTTCTTTGAAATTATTTAGTCTTATATAATAACATTACATTAATAATACATCTCAGAAAATAGTACCATAAAAAGCCTCCTGCATGTGTGTGACTGCATGTAAAGGTTTGTTCCTGACCTAAATTACTTAAGATAACCATGATCTTGACAACTATGTTATGTTATGTTAATGTCTTTTCACTTTTACAAACCTTTCCCAGTCAATATTTCCTGGACTGTGGCATGAGACCACTGGTTTGGAAATACAGGTAACAGTATATACCACGTTATCTACATTTAACAGCATTTAAAATCATCGACTGACTTCTTTTCTGTCATCATAGGGTTTTCCAAGACAGCTTTGGGATGAAAACGAACATTGCCATCTCGATGACCAGGAGACAGAAGAAATCCTGGACCATTTCAAATTCAAATTCCACAAAATGGAAGACATGGGGATCTTTTGCGAAGAGGTCAATGACAAGAGAGGATACATGACCTACACTGAATGTAAAATGGAGTAGGATAATAAGGATGGGCAATATATCGATATTGTACGATGTTCAATAAAAGGCTGAAAAGGTGTACTTTTATCTGTTTTCCTAATTGCTTTTTGGCCTGATATAATAATTTACTTTAATCATACCATGAAGATCACAGGTGAGTTAGTGCATTTCAAGAAAATGACTACAGTTTTATCTATTCCTCTCCTCCCTAAATGCTGACATTTTTATATTTCAGCATAGTTGAAAATCTGATTGGCCTCAATTTTCTTAAGATCGTCTGGTGTAAAGTATGTCATTGAAGACCTGAGTGGAATCATGTAATCCAACAGAAATAAAAAAAAAAAAAGGCATTTACCTTAAATAAATGTTATACATGAGCTGTTAAGGCTCTGAACAAATGTAGTGTTAGCATGTTGATTGATGTTTTCACGTAACTACTCCTCTTCAGAGGGACTCCAGGTTGACCGAACACGTCTTTCTTAGGTTAAAGGTTAGGTTTTGCTTAGGTTAAATGTTTATAACTAGATGCAGCAGGTTAAAGGTTATTTTGGAATTTCCACAAATAAAGGATAGGCAACATCAAAAGTGTTCTACATTTAAGAAACTAATGGTTTTCACGTTACAATGTTGATTAATTTAATATAAATCCATAACGAAGTTGCCTCTTCCAAAATTGATAACGTGATTTTATTTTGAAGTTTCTTTTATTTTGAAGTTTCTTGTGCGCACTTCCTATCCCAACGGGCCTCACACTGGAGGTAGGCTTGAGGGAGCCTGCACCGGAAGTGGCTTCACGCTGGAGGTCTGCAGTTCGATATTCTTGACAACTTCTGAGACTGAGGTCCGTCTTCTATCTCACTGAGTTCACTGGCAAGTTACAGTTCATGTGTGGCTTCACAGATTGAATAAGCCAAGCATCAGGGTGCCAGACAGTAGCCATCCATGCCATGGAAAAGCAAATTTCAAAGGGAAAGTTCCAAAGCTGTAGCACATATGATTGATCTGTTATGAATTTTTTGAAGTTTTGAAATTTAGAGGCTTGCTGTAGCGCCCCTATCAGGACTATTGTTTTGTGTTTCCAGTTGAGGACATCTGGCATGGGACTGGACCTTTATGAAAAGTTTGGGTAGATTTCTCATATGGAAATGTTGCACAAGCTGAGTCTTGAACAATCTTCAACACCAATAACCATCTTCTATCTCACTGAGCTAACTGGCAAACAGAAACGCTGAATATAGCTTCACAAATTGACTAAGCCAGTCACCTGTGTGCAAGAAAGCAGCTGTTAGTGTGTAAAGGCAGATTTCAAACGGCTGTTTAAAAATGCCATTTTTGCATTGACTCCAATTGTTGGCATGAGAGCCAAATTTAAAATGCTGTAAAAAAAAATGCAGTGTTTGAGATAAATTTCTGATATTTTCCAAACATCATCTACCATGACTCCAAAATTTTGTATTTTTTTTTTTAATGAACATTGAAAATGTATTTAGCAAGAATTTGCAAGTATATGTTTACAGTACCGTTTACAGTCAAACATTTATAACTCTCAAACCCATAAGTTAAAACAAATATCGCGAAAGTTTCAAAGGAATTGGCGATTAACCACTGGAAGAATCTTGTTTAATCTGAGCAGACAGTCTCAAAACTTATAAGAGGGGCCTCCAAAATGCCAGAGCAAACGATTACTCAGCTTTAATAGAAGAAAACAAAAATAACCCGAGGTTTCTTTTCAGCACTGTAGCCAGGCTGACTGAGAGTCAAGCTCTATTGATCCTTGTATTCCTTTAGCCCTTAGCAGTAATGATTTTATGAGCTTTTTTAATGACAAAATTCTAATTATTAGAGACAAAATTCATGACCTCCTGTCCTCAGATAGTACTTATCTAACCTCAAACACAGCAGAGAAAGAAGGAGCCCGGTGTTTTATAGGGTGTCCTTCGGCAGACTAGGCCTAAGTCAGCCTAACTAGGGGATGGTATAAGGAAAGACTGAACCAACCCTAACTATAAGCTTTATCAAAGAGGAAAGTCTTCAGTCTAGTCTTAAATGTGGAGACGGTGTCTGCCTCCCGGACCGCAACAGGAAGATGATTCCACAGGAGAGGAGCCTGATAGCTGAGGGCTCTGGCTCCTGATCTACTTTTGGAGACTTTAGGGACCACGAGTAATCCTGAGTTCTCAGAGCGCAGAGTTCTGGTGGGATAATATGGCACTATGAGCTCTCTAAGATATGACGGAGCTTGACCATTTAGAGCTTTATAAGTTAACAGTAGGATTTTAAATTCAATTCTGGATTTTACAGGGAGCCAGTGCAGAGAAGCTAAAACAGGAGAAATATGATCTGGTTTCTTAGTTCCTGTTAGTACACGTGCTGCTGCATTCTGAATTAGCTGGAGAGTTTTTAAGGACTTACTAGAGCTACCTGATAATAGAGAGTTACAGTAATCCAGCCTTGAGGTAACAAAAGCATGGACCAATTTTTCTGCATCTTTTCGGGTCAGGATAGGCCTAATTTTCACAATTTATGCAGATGAAAAAATGCAGCTCGTGAGGTTTGTTTTAAATGAGAATTAAAAGACAGATCTTGACCAAATGTTACTTGGGGTTTGTCAAGGTAGTGCTAGAGGCCAGAGCAATGCCATCGAGAGAAACTATGTCATCAGATAAAGAGTCTCTGAGTTGTTTGGGACCAAGAACAATAACTTCAGTTTTGTCTGAATTTAACATCAGGAAATTGGTGCTCATCCAGGTTTTTATGTCTTTAAGACAATTATGAAGTTTAGTTAATTATTTTCCTCTGGCGTCATAAATAAATACAACTGTGTATCATCCGCATAACAATGGAAATTTACAGAGTGATTTCTAATGATGTTGCCTAAAGGAAGCGTATATAGAGTAAATAGGATTGGTCCAAGCACAGAACCTTGCAGAACTCCAAAACAACGTTTAGTACGTAAGGATGATTCATTATGAACGTGAACAAACCGAAAATGAAAAAGATCATTTGTAATTTTAACTAGTGCTGTCTCAGTGCTATGATGCACTCTAAATCCTGACTGTAATTCCTCAAATAAATTATTATCATGGAGAAAATCACACAGCTGGTCTGCGACTCTTCTTTGAAAGAAAGGGAAGATTAGATATTGGTCTATAGTTGGCTAACACCTCTGGATCCAGGGTGGGCTTTCTTAGCAGAGGTTTAATTACAGCTACCTTAAAAGACTGGTACATAGCCTGTTAATAAGGATATATTGATCATATCTAATATATGGGTGTTAACTAAAGGTAAGACCTCCTTGAGTAGCCTAGTTGGGATGACACGTTGATGATTTAGATGAAGAAATCACTGCGGTCAGTTCTTGAAGAGAAATTGGGGAGAAGCAATCTAAATATATATTAGGTGTTACAGCTGTGTTTGAGGTTAGATAGGTGCTATCTGAGGACAGGAGGTCATGAATTTTGCCTCTAATAGTTAGAATTTTGTCATTAAAAAAAGCTCATAAAATCATTACTGCTAAGGGCTAAAGGAATACAAGGCTCAATAGAGCTGTGACTCTCAGTCAGCCTGGCTACAGTGCTGAAAAGAAACCTGGGGTTATTCTTGTTTTCTTCTATTGATGCTGAGTAAGAGTTTGCTCTGGCATTGCAGAGGCCCCTCTTATAAGTTTTGAGACTGTCTGCCCAGATTAAAGGAGATTCTTCCAGTTTGGTTAATCGCCAATTCCTTTCAAATTTTTGCGACATTTGTTTTAACTTACAGGTTTGAGAGTTATACTAAGGAGTGAACTTTCTTTGCTTTGTTAACTTCTTTTTACAGTTTTTCTCGATTGTTTACACACATTTTCTGAAAGCATGCCTCATACTCTCAGAACTCTACACACAAATCAAAAAACACACACACAATGGGCAAAACCCCTCAATTCTCCTGCAAAATGAAACTTTACATTCAAAACAATGTTATTTCTCCTCAAAATGGTTTTTTGTTTTCAAATGACACACACAAACCATGATATGAATAAACATTTATAAGAACCAGTTGAACACCGATGTGCTCAATGTAAAACACTATGATGAATGGAAAACACTTCTTATCCATTCATAATAATGACTTTTTTGTTCAGTGTTACACTTACTACAGACAGTACATACATAAGTGTGTTGTAAAATATTTTAGAATATTGTTTTTATACTCAGAACACACAAATAGATAGTAACAAATATATTTTATTTTTCCCACAAAAACAATGTACACAGTGTACATCCCAACCAACACAAAGTTGCACATACAGTGGTCTACATACAAAACAACAGAAGAATTTACTGTATACCGTTACAGTAAAAAAAAAACAAAACAAAACTATGCTGCATCCTCTCTTCTGTTTTGGTCTGGCCACTGCACCTCATCCACATCACAAGCAATGTTTTCCCTGGACAAGCAGCGGGGGAAATATAGCCTAGCATGGTGAATCCAGCCATGAAAGGCATCAAATATATCCACATGCGTCTTCCATAGCTTGAAGAAAAGGGTTTACGCATTTGTGGATTTCGGTCATACACTTTCCATCCCCAGGCATAAAAAAATTCCTCAACAGGATTGAGGAATGGAGAATATGGAAGGAGATAAACAACTAAAAAGCGTGGGTGGGCCGTGAACCAGTTATGAACCAGAGCAGCCTGGTGGAAACTGTGTAGGGTGTCCAGGAATGTGATCAGATGGGCAGTGTTGTAGGGGCCAAGGGTAGCAGAGATTACGGTCCTTGGACTTCCTCATCCTCCTCGTCCTCCTCCTCTTACTCTCACTCCTCTGGCTCTGGCTCTGCCTCTGTTTCCAACGCTGGCATCCATTGCACCAAAACAGAAGCGCTCACCTGTTGCCCTTTTATGCTAATGCTCTGATTGCTAATTGTAAAACTGTGTGACAGGTGTTTGCCCATGTGATAATTCAGTGTGCATAGTAGGACAATTAACTGTAGAATTTCGAATGACAGTGTGTTCCTTGTGAAAACAAGAGATTTTCTTCATGAAAATTGTGCCAAATGCAGCGAATTGTGTGTAATGTTTTGAAAAAAGTGTGTTTTAGAACTGCAATTTGAGTGTAAAGCAGGAATTGTGCTTGTAGTTTAGCAGAATTGGTTCAGGGGTTTGGTGCATGAGTTACATATTATGGTCATTGTGTCTCAAGTACCGGTATTTGTGTGTAAACAAATGAGAAAAACTGTAATTGCTGGCTGTCCAGGTGGTGTCCAGCAAACAATGTGGGTTTCGTTAATAATTGGTAAACTTTCTGGGGAAAGACAGAGAGATGGCATTCATCCCACTTTGGATTGAGCTGCTTTCATTTCTAGGAACCGGGCAAATTTTATTACTAATTCAAATCCCTGACAACCCAGAGTTGAGATCAGGACTCAAGAGTCGCAGTCCTATATGCTTCTCTGAGCTTCTAGTGCAATTACCCAGCCAGAGTTTTCATAGTTTTATAGAAACGGTGTCTGTCCCCCGACCACCTAAATTATGTAAATCTAAAATTAAACAAAGAGGAGTTGTGCATAACAACCTCATGAAAATTAAAACCTCTTCTGTGACAGAAAGACAAAACAGGAGAATTAAATGCGAACTGTTAAATATCAGGTGTCTATTGTCTAAAGCAGTGTTAGTAAACAAATTAATATCAGATAATCATATTGATTTACTTAGTCTCACTGAAACCTGGCTGTGTCAAGATGAATATGTCAGTCTAAATGAATCCACTCCTCCCAGTCATAATAATACCCACATTCCTCGAGGCAGCGGCCGAGGAGGGGGAGTTGCAGCCATTTTTAACTCTAGTCTGTTAATCAGCCCTAAACCAAAACTAGATTATAATTCATTTGAAAGCCTCGTTCTTAGTCTTTTAAATCAGACCTGGAAAACCTTGCAGCAACTTTTATTCGTTATAGTGTGCTGTGCTCCTGGCCCGTATTCTGAATTTGTTTCTGAATTCTGAGAGTTTTTATCCAGTTTGGTTCTTAAATCAGATAAAGGTATTATTGTAGGTGATTTTAACATTCATGTCGACGTTGATAATGACTCCCTGTCTACTGTGTTTTTCTCATCATTAGACTCCATTGGCTTCAGTCAGGGTGTACATGAACCCACTCACTGTTTTAACCATACCCTCGATCTAGTTCTGACGTATGGAATTGAAATTGATAACCTAACAGTCTTTCCACAGAATCCCTCGCTAACGGATCATTATTTGATTACTTTTGATTTCTTTTTGTTCGATTACACGCCACTCAACAACAGTTACTATACTAGATGTTTATCCCGAATTGATCATCTTTTTGATAGCGCCGTAAGCTCGCTGGGAACAACACTTGACTCTGTAGCGCCTCTTACGTTTTTTCTCAATTGTTAACACACAAATACTGGTGCTTGAGACACAATGACCACAACATGTAACTCATAAACCAACCCCCTGAACCAATTCTGCTAAACTCCTATTCTTGAAATACTACAAGCACAATTCCTGCTTTACACTCAAATTGCAGTTGTAAAACACACTTTTTTCAAAACATTACACACAATTCTCTGCATTTGGCACAATTTTCATGAAGAAAATCTCTTGTTTTCACAAGGAACACACTGTCATTCAAATTCTAACGTTAATTGTCCTACTATGCACACTGAATCATCACATGGGCAAACACCTGTCACACAGTTTTACAATTAGCAATCAGAGCTTTAGCATAAAAGGGCAACAGGTGAGCGCTTCTGTTTTGGAGCAATGGATGCCAACATTGGAAACAGTGGCAGAGCCAGAGCCAGGGGAGTGAGAGTAAGAGGAGGAGGACGAGGAGGATGAGGAAGGCCAAGGACCGTAATCTCTGCTACCCTTGGCCCCTACAACACTGCCCATCTGATCACATTCCTGGACACCCTACACAGTTTCCACCAGGCTGCTCTCGTTCGTAACTAGTTCACGGCCCACCTGTGCTTTTTAGTTGTTTATCTCCCTCCATATTCTCCATTCCTCAATCCTATTGAGGAATTTTTTTATGCCTGGAAATGGAAAGTGTATGACCGAAATCCACAAATGCGTAAACCCTTTTCTCCAAGCTATGGAAGACGCATGTGGAGATATAGTAGTTGATGCTTTTCATGGCTGGATTCGCCATGCTAGGTGACATTTCCCCTGCTGCTTGGCCAGGGAAAATATTGCTTGTGATGTGGATGAGGTGCTGTGGCCAGACCAAAACAGAAGAGAGGATGCAGCATAGTTTTGTTTTGTTGTTTTACTGTAACGGTATACAGTAAATTCTTCTGTTGTTTTGTATGTAGACCACTGTATGTGCAACTTTGTGTTGGTTGGGATGTACACTGTGTACATTGTTTTTGTGGGAAAAATAAAATATATTTGTTACCGTGTATTTGTGTGTTCTGAGTATAAAAACAATATTCTAAAATAGTTAACAACACACTTATGTATGTACTGTCTGTAGTAAGTGTAACACTGAACAAAAAAGTCATTATTATGAATGGATAAGAAGTGTTTTCCATTCATCATAGTGTTTTACATTGAGCACATCGGTGTTCAACTGGTTCTTATAAATGTCTATTCATATGATGGTTTGTGTGTGTCATTTGAAAACAAAATATCATTTTGAGAAGAAATAACATTGTTTTGAATGTAAAGTTTCATTTTGCAGGAGAATTGAGGGGTTTTGCCCATTGTGTGTGTGTTTTTTGATTTGTGTGTAGAGTTCTGAGAGTATGAGGCATGCTTTTAGAAAATGTGTGTAAACAATCGAGAAAAACTGTAAGTGACCGCCGATGTGAATAACAATCTTACTGAATCTACATTTTGCTTTAGCTAGCAGTTTTAAATTTGATTCAATGTCGCCCACTGTGGCCTCAGGGATACATTTGACTATGGCCGCTGGTGTTGCTAACTTCACGTTTCTCAGACTAGAGAGAAGTTTCACTGCAGAAAGAAGAATGTGTTTGTTTCCTGTGTTTTGTTTTACAGTTTTTCTTAATTGCTCATACATCTATACACACAGCTCTCAATTCCCTTTCCATCCCTGTTCTCAAAACATTACACACATCTCTATATTTTGAATACTCTTTTCCAATGCAAATCTCACTGTTTTCACATGGAACACACAACCAATCAAAGTGCTAAACATTGAAGTCTGTTGAGCAATTTGCAATCAGAGTTTGAGGAATACAAAGGGCCAAAGGTGAGCTCCTGGTTTGGAGAACAATGGATAGATTTGAAGGGAGAGGTGTCCAGAGAGGCAGAGCAGTGTGGGTGAGAGAAGGGGGGAGAAGAGGAAGAGGAGAACAATGAGGAGGAGGAGGGCAAGGTTGAGCAGGAGGTGGACAAAGAGGAGGAGGGGGAAGAGGAGGACAAGGAGCGGGAAGAGCAGGACAAGTAGGAGGGCAAGGAGTTGAAAGAGGAGGACAAGGAGAGGAAAGAGGTGGACAAGGAGGAGGACAAGATGGGGGGAGAGGAGGCCAAGGTGGGGGAGGAAGAGGAAGAGGAGGACAAAGAGGTAGAAGGAGAGCCACCATCTCAGATGAGATTCGGGTCACGATAATTGATTATGTCCTCAACCATGGTTTGACGTTGAGGGAGGCTGGTCTGAGGGTCCAACCAAACATCAGCCGCTTCACTGTGGCATCCATCATAAGGACGTTCAGATATGAGGATCGTTAAGAAATACTATTCACTTGACTTTACTGTATGTATGCAGTACTGTAGTAGTGATTCCTCTACATTGACGAGACAGGGTTCAACCTGGTGAAAAGAAGGCGTTGGGGAAGGAATGTAATCGGCAAGCGTGCTAATGTTGAGGTTCCTGGACAGCGTGGAGGTAACATCACCATGTGTGCTGCAATGAATCACCACGGTATCCTCTATTGTCATGCCACCTTTGGTCCCTACAATAGTGCACTTTTCCTGGCATTCCTGGAGCCACTCCATAACCACCTCATTCCACCTGATGACCAGTTCTTTGGGCCACAGCACTATTTTGTCCTCTGGGACCATGTGAGTTTCCACTGGGCTGCTGTGTTCCGAGACTGGTTCACTGACCACCCACAGTTTTCTGCTGTATTCCTCCCATCATACTCCCCCTTCCTGAACTCCAGTGAGGAGTTCCTCTCCACATGGTGATGGAGGGTGTATGAGCTCAACCCGCAGCAGCGCATTGCACTGCTCCAGGCAATGGAGGAGGCCTGTGATGACGTCCCGGCTGAGGCTTGCCAAGGTTTCATGCGACATTCAAGGTGTTACTTCCCCCGCTGCCTGGTGAGGGAAAACATTGCCTGTGATGTGGGTGAGGTCCTGTGGCCAGACAGGAAACCAAAGGCACGATGTGGCACACCAGTAAATCTGTTTTGATGGTTGTGGCTGTATTTGTTTGATTTTGGATGCAAAATAAAAAAGAATTCCGCTACTGCAAATGTGTTGTTGTATATTTGAATATATCACAAAACATTATACTGTAATAAAATATTTTACAAAATACGCAAGTGTGACATTATGAACATGTAAATATATAATTCTGTGTGCTTTCCATTTTGCACTGCAATCTTCAATTGTTGCTACAAGTGTCACCTCATATGATGGCTGTGTGTGTTATTTGAACACAAAGTTCCATTTTGAGAAGATGTTGCTCTTGTTTTGAAAGCAGAGTGTTATTTTGCAAAAGAAGTGTTGAGTTTAGTAGTTCGTATGTGTGTTTTTGTGGTTTGTGTGTACAGTTTTAAGAAAAGGAGGTCTTCCTCCAAAAAAACAGTTTTAAGAAATAGAGAAAAACTGTAAGTAAAGTAATGTTTGAATTGTCTCCATTAGGGCTCATCTTCCTCTTCTACCTGGTCTTCTATGGGTTCCTTGCAGGAATGTTTTCTTTCACCATGTGGGTCATGTTACAGACACTGGATGAAAATGTCCCCCGCTATCAGGACAGAGTAGCCAATCCAGGTGAGTTCGTTATCACAGGTTTAACTACACTTCCTGTTTACTTTACATCCATTTTTAAAGGTTTAAAATCACTTCCCGTTTACTTTACAACCATTATCACAGGTTTAACTACAGTTCCTATTTACATCACACTCATGAGTAACAGTTTTCCAGGTCTACAATGACGTTCGTCTGTGGGCGGAGTCACGACAAAAAATATTTCAGCGACCTAAAAAATATAAATCAGTATTGTATTAAGTGTACTAACTATGAAAGCTCTCTTGGAGGGAGATTTGGGACATGGAAGCTTTTCGAACCAGCTTCATCATCCGAGCCAACTACGATGTCTAACCCTAACCCTAACCCCAGAATCTCTGCCAATGGTATGGAGAAGACACAAACATTCTGTCTCTGTCATAACCCTCTCCACCGAATTTTAAGCACCTTGTCCTTGTCAGCTGCAAGACTAGCCTTACACAAGGCCACTACATATGATGACAAAATCAGGTGTTGAAGTGTCTGGAAGCTTCGCTGGAGAGTAAACTGAAAGTTTTCAATGCCCTGCCTCCACAGTCCTCCCATCCTGCATCTTCAGGACAGTTCATACATGAAGGAGAGAAGCAACTGCAGAACTGCACACCAAAACCAGAAGCCAGACATCTGGGAGCGACACGAGACTGGAGGTAGACTTGGATCAGAGACTCTGTTTCCTGGAGATTGCCACGACCAACCTCAGACTAGACCTTGTACTTTGGTCCCCTTTGAATCAGAGAATTTACATCATAGTATGCTGAGCTGGTAGCTGACGCTGAACAATGGGGCTGGAAAGCCATGGCATGCCCTGTTGAGGTTGGCTGCAGAGGCTTTGCAGGCAGGTCAGCTGCCAGCCGTCTCAAAGACATAGGAATCAGAGGCCAGGCCCAACTTTGAGCCATCAAAGCCCTGTCCAGTGCTGCTGAAAGGGTAAGTCAGTGGCTCTGGATCAAGAGGAAAGACAACATGTGGGCCCCGAAATGACACCTAAGGGCAAGTCAACATGGAGGGGTGTGATGAAGGATCTAAAGCAGAGGGGAGCACAACTGAGATGCCAGTTGTCACTGTTGAATCCTCTGGAGGTGTCGTGGGCCTATTCAATGAAACACCTATGAAGGAGGGTGCCCACCTGATGAGCCCAATGAAACCTTTGCCCCTTCAACCACCCATACCTGTGATGACATCATCATGCCCATCCATGCCTCTCAATGTATAAACAAAGATTGCAGCTTCTAGTCCCATTCAGGTATGCGGCCAGGCACAAGCTTGGATCAGGGAGGAGGATGCCCCTGCCATGCAGAGTCCATGTCATTTTGGATGACAAAATCATATTCTGTGTTTGTAAAACTTCTACTACTATTGTGTTTATTTTCAGCACTTTATGTTCGACACTGAGAAACGGTGGCGGCGGCAGCAGCAGCGGCCGGCGACCAGCAGCTCCCTTGGTCTAAAACATTTCTGTCAGTGCAGTCCGGTGGGAGCGAAGGCAGTGTTTGATTTTATGTTTGTAAACAGTTGTAAACAAATGTGATTTGATGTATTTGGCTGTGAACTCACCGAGGACACCTGTTGGACAGGTGTGAAACAACAGCTGTCAGTTAACACTGATCAGATGAAGCTGACTGTCTTTTTATTTTCTATGACTCTGTTGTTAAAATATGTTTTAGTTCAAGTTGTTTTATTTTCATCATTTGATTATTAATTATAGATTTGTGTTTTTTTTTGAGGACAGGTTTGGTGATTCGTCCTCATGCTGCTGAAATCTCCTTCAACCGCAGTGACCCAAAAAACTACAACCACTACATCCAACAGCTGAACGACCTCCTGCAGCGTGAGTAAAAACACACCTGCTGAGAGACAGACAAGTGATGTAATGTAGTGTCAAGCTCATTACTCTAAAAATGTAATCGATTACTTGGTACTCTTTTCAGAAGTAATAATATTACTTTTCTCATTACCTCCTGCCAACAGTAATTTCTGACATTAGAGATTACTTCACTTTTCCATTACATGCCATAAAACTGGTCACTGTGATTCTCCCCAAACTTCAGATGTGTCTCTGTGTGAGCATCAGGTGATCACAGGTAAGTATAGCTGAGGACTGACACCTTCCTTTTTACCTGGGGGTCTTCAGTTTGCTGTGAGCAGTGTTTTCCCAGGTTAAATAAAGTACATGACGTCATTATCAAGGTTGGAACTGAATTAAAGAAGGAAAATACAATTTATTATGTAACCCAACAGTCACAAAGGCGTGACCAGTTATCTCACTGAGAATGGATACTCATGCGCCCCCTGCTGTTTACTCATATTCAGCACATGAATCAAAATCAGTACGACTGTATGAAAGTAATTGTTACACTGTGACATCATGCTGATTGTTTGTTTTTGTGAATGACTGAATAGTGTGTAGCTTTAAATGTTGCATCTACAGTGGGAAGACATTGTCTCCTCTCCTTTGGTGAAGGGTGGTCTGGTGTCTCTTACAATGAAGTAAATACGAAAGGAAGAACTGAAGCACCTTTCTGTTGTGGAGAATTCCACCAGCTATTGTGGTATACAGTTAAGATGCGCCGAAGCAAAAACCATCATGATACTGTAGGATGGGTCAGAGAGGGCGTCTTATGGATGGTTGAAGGACAGCAGGTGAGAGGAGAGTTCACGGTAATGGAGACAGGGACAGAGAGACGGGACAGGTCAAACAACCTACAAACCAGAAAGACCACACGATACCTTCACAGACTATGTAACACACGTGCGATGCAGCTGTAAACCTGAGAATCACACTTGTAAACATGTGAATCACATCTTTGAACAGGTGAGTCACACCTGTAAACATATGAATCACAACTGTGAATAGGTGTGACACAGCTGTAGACACAGCTGTAAACATGCATTCATCACTTCCAGACTGGCCTATTGTAATGCTCTTTATTCTGGCATCCGTAAGCAAAATATAAAAAGACTTCAGTTGGTACAAAACGACGCTGCCAGGTTTTTAACAGGTATCATCCTTGCAGCCCTTCACTGGTTAGCTGTGAGTTTTAGACTTGATTTTAAGATTTTACTGTTTGTTTGAATGGCCAGGCTCCAGCATATATCAGTGACCTTTTAAACCCCTACGAGCCTGATCGCTGCTTGAGATCCTCCAACAGGACCCTTCTAGTGGCTGCAAAACCCCACATGGTCACTGAAGGTTACTGGGCCTTTGCTGCTCGGGTCCCTCAGCTATGGAACTCCCTGCCTGGAGATCTCAGGCAGGCTTACTCAGTATCCTCTTTTAAATCTCTTCTGAAGACTCACTTTTATTGTTTAGCTTCCTCTTAACTGTCAGCATTTTTAACTTTTATCATTGTTTGTATTATTGTTCATGTATTTTATCTGTTAATGTGTTTTTCTTTTTATTCTTAAGCACTTTGTAAGTTTGTTTTGAAAAGTGCTATACAAATAAAGATATTATTATTATTATTATTATTATATTAAGTGAATCAGACCTTTGAATAGGTGAGTCACACCTGTAAACATGTGAATCACACACAGCTGTAGACATGTGAATTACACCTTTGAATTGGTGAGTCACACCTGTAAACGTGAATCACACTTTTGAACAGGTGAGTCACAGCTGTAGACATGTGAATCAGAGCTTTGACTCCGTGGAGGTCTGTGCGGACGGAAGTCCGCAAGCCCTGCGTGCACGGACTCCACTCAGCGCACCAGTGTCACTCAAAAGACTACTCGACATGTATTTTTCACATCGCCATGACAGAAACGTGCAAGAATTGGGTGTGTATGTATGTAGTGTTTCACGGACATTTTTATTGGAAACTACAATGGGAAGTGCGCTCAACGCTCCGCTTATAGTGCGCCTGAGTCTGTGAGCATCTTAAGTTAAAACTCTCGGTGCACACTGCAACATAATCACACAGATGCGCAACTCAGAGCATCTGAAGTGTCTCTGACGCCAGACTCAGAGCGGCTCTCAGTGCGCTTGGGGCTCATTAACGGTGTTAGTGTTGCGTTTAAGGCCTCCCCCCCAAAACAGGAAAAAAAGCGTCGAAGCTTCAAAAAAATTTTTCACAATCGAATCCAGTGCCATCGAACGATGCTTCGAAGCTTCGAATTTTTTGGGTCAGCCCTACCTGTAAGCATTGATAACATCCAGCGGGGTGTGTGGCATTTTCACAGCAGACATGTTGATTGGTTACCTCCTTGTCCTCAGAAGAGAAGCTTCTAATGGGTTTTAATGGGTTTTAAAATATTTAAATAAAGTGCAGTGAATAGTTTTGTTTTGAGATGTCACTGACTGATTGGATTGTTTTGTTGTTGTGTTTTTTGTCTGCAGAATATAACGACAGTGTTCAGGAGGGTAACGACTTGTGTTTAGTGGGTGAATACACTGAACAAGACGATGAGCCTGTAAAGAAAGTTTGTCAGTTTAAGCGCAGTACGCTGCGTCAGTGCTCTGGTCTACCCGACACCAGCTTTGGATATGCTGAGGGAAAACCATGCATCATCATCAAGATGAACCGGGTTAGTGAAAGTGTCCTCATTCAGTCTGTTGGGATGTTTAAAGCACATAGAATGCAGTCTCATTGTGACTTCCTGTTTGCACTCACGAGACATTGTTTATTTACTTTTCTGTCAAAGTTCATGAAAGATAAGACGATGTAGAAACTGTTGTGTCTGAGTTCAGGAACAATAAGACGACATAGAACCTGTTCTGTCAGAGTTCATGAAAGCCAAGACAATGTAGAACCTTTTCTGTCAGAGTTCATGAACAAGAAGACGATATAGAACCTGTTCTGTTAGAGTTTATGAACAATAAGATGACATAGAACCTGTTCCGTGAGAGTCCATGAGAGTCCATGAAAGATAAGACAATGTAGAACCTGTTCTGTCAGAGTTCATGAACAATAAGATGACATAGAACCTGTTTTGTCAGAGTTCATGAAAGATAAGACAATGTAAAACCTGTTCTGTTCTGTCAGAGTTCATGAACAATAAGATGACATAGAACCTGTTCTCAATCAATCAATCAATTTTATTTATAAAGGCCAATATCACAAATCACAATTTGCCTCACAGGGCTTTACAGCATATGACATCCCTCTGTCCTTTAGACCCTCACAGCTGATCAGGAAAAACTCACCAAAAAACCTTTTAACAGGGGAAAAAAAATGGTAGAAAGCTCAGGAAGAGCAACTGAGGAGGGATCCCTCTTCCAGGATGGACAGACGTGCAATAGGTGTCGTACAGAACAGATCAACATGATAAATTAACAGTAATCCTTATGATACAATGAGAGAGAGAGAGAGAGAGAGAGAGAGAGAGAGAGAGAGAGAGAGAGAGAGAGACAGACAGTAATGACAGTAGTTTACAACAACATTAATGAAAGTAATAATGTTACAATTAATAATATATATTAATAATATATATATATATATATAATATATATATTAATATGTGATAATATACATGTGTGACAATAATCATGTGTTTAATAACAGTAGAAGTATGACTAATGATAACAGCAGCAGGAGGCATCTGGCAGGACCATGGCAGCAGCACAACCACACACATCACACTATCCAGGCACCGCTGCAATACGAGTTAACCTGAGAGACAGTGGAGCACAAAGGCTCCGGAGAAGAAGCCGAGTCAGTGACATGTGGTATGGATTTGCAAGATGCAGTAATAGGACACGAGAGAGAGAGAGAGAAGGTGCCCGGTGTATTATAGGTGGTCCTTCAGCAGACTAGGCCCTAGGCCTAAATCAGCCTAAGTAGGGGATGGTACAAGGCAAGCCTGAGCCCGCCCTAACTATAAGCTTTATCAAAGAGGAAAGTCTTAAGTCACTGATGTTGAATCTTACATGTTCATGTTTAAGAATCTGTAACGTTGCAGCAACAGATTTGAAGTGTTGACAAATATCACATTGTTCATTGTATTGTCCACCTGAACATTGGTTCTGTTGATATTTGGCTTTAGATGATTGTTGCTGCACTACGTGACAAAGGTCTCCATCAGTCATCTGTAAAAACTGTGTCTAAGTGGAGACTCATCAGAAGGTAGAGTCATACCTGACAGTATCGTAAATAAATAAATAAATAAATAAATAAATAAATAAAGTCCTTCAGAGTCCCCACTGCGTACATCATGAGTCTGAACACACATGGATGTAAACTGGAACGTGATTGGTTGGTGAAGCTGTAAAAGCATGAGGATAAGTTTAAAATTAAAATTGAAGAATGAGGTGAAGAACGTTACATCACATTATGTAGAAATATGTGAGTCTCTTTTGTCATGTACATTGCTGAGTTTAAATTGTCCCCCATCTTCATCTTCAGTTCATTTCCTGTGGTCGTCTGTGGGTGTCTCTGAGGGTCTGAGGTTTGACTGCTGAACGTTGTATTTTAGTTTGATTATATAATCATAAAAACCACACATTATAGAAGAGTCAATAATGTGTCTGTCTGTGTGTCTGCAGGTAATCGGACTGAAACCACGGGGAGACCCCTACATCAGCTGTACTGCTAAGGTAATACACACACACACACACACACACACACACACACAGCTATCCCATAATGCACCTGTGAAGCTGAATCACATACAGACTGTGTAAAAGCCATAATGTGAGTATTGACATTGATTAAAATATTATGTATAATTCATGATTTTATGTAATTTAAAAAAAAAATGTTCAAAGGTTAAAAACAAACTCATGTTGATTGTATAGAGCATATGCTGTCCTCCACAAAAGTTGTCTATGGCACATTTAATTTAGTGAGTCATGTGCACAGTTGAGTAAAGATAGAGCTGCGGCAGGCATGGTAGCATATAGTTTTTCTCCTGTGTGACAGACTGTAATTTGAACTTTATTTTTTCATTAAACATTTTTACATTGGATAACATCTCCTGTTATCCATGTCAGATTGAAGTTACTGTATCTAAACAGACCAAGGAACAATTATCAGATTTATGTGAAGAAAAAACAACTAGAAATGCAAATAAAGCTTATTGCAAAGATCGCAAAGTCACTAAGTAACTCATGTACACGCTGATAGTGTGATTTTACTGTGGACACTACCCTGTGCAACTGACATTATTTTCATCTTGATATATTTAGGAAAAGATGCTGTCTGTTGCCTCTTTAACTATAAATAGTATAAAATATAAAGTATAGTAATTAAACTGTATCTTAACTATAAATAGTATGAAATATAAAATATCTTCATATTCATAAGAATGTATTTTTTCTCTTCATGTTGTCATGAATGTTTTGTTTTGTCTTTATATTCATATAAATTATTTTTTTCTCTTTATATTCATATCAACATATTTTTTCTCTGTTATATTCATATGAACATATTTTTCTGTGTGGCAGAGAGACAGTCTGTTAGAGATGCAGTACTTCCCCTCAGAAGGTCGTCTGGATAAAATGTTCTTCCCGTACTATGGCAGGAAAGCTCATGTGAGTCAAGTCTCTTCTTAATAATTCATTTATTTATTTATCTGGTTTAAAAGAAACTTTAATAACAAAAAAAAAACAAAAAAAAAACCCTCAATAACCAGATGTTTCACCAGAAACAGCTGTATGTCTTAATCAGGATCAGAATTAAAAAGAAAAGTCAAGATCAGGATCAAAATCAGAACTAGAACCAGAATCAGGATCAGAACCATGACCTGGACCTGGATCAGGATCAGGATCAGCATCACAATCAGAACCAGAACCAGGATCAAGTATACAAGCTGAGTTGCAATTTCAGTTTATTGTGTATTAAGTTTATTACGTGAGGACAATCTGAGATCTGGTGGTTTTAGAGTCTGAATGAATTAAAGTCAACATGTGTTGAAGAATCAGACAGTTGGTCCAGATCAGGGAGACAGAGACACAGAGACACAGAGGCAGACAGAGAGAGATAGAGAGATAGAGAGAGAGAGAGCGAGAGAGAGAGAGAGACAGACAGATAGATAGACAGGGATACAGTAAGAGACAGAGACAAATAGACAGACACAGACAGAGACAGTCAGAAAACATTTATAGCATAAAAGGCAATGCCCCGAAAAAGGCGCATTCTCTGTACACAAAAGTAGGTAGGTGGCATTTTGCTGCACTCCTTGATTTTGTTTGTACACTACCAATGCTGAAAAAAGACTGATTTGGCTTTCCTGCAAATTTACACAATTCCTGATTAAAAAGGGCTTCTGTCTCTATACTTACCACACTGCTAACCTTCTCTGTCTCTGTCTCTATAGTAACCACACCTCTCTCTCTGTCTCCATCTACAGCCTGACTACGTACAGCCGCTGGTTGCCTTACAGTTATTGTTATCCAAAGAAGACTTTAATGTTGAGCAGACAGTGGAGTGTAAAATTGAGGGCTCAGACCTGCGTAACAACGATGACCGGGACAAGTTTTTGGGTCGTGTCATTTTCCGGGTCAAAGTGTCTGAGTAGCTAGACCCACCAGTTGCCATGGAAACCGCAAAGTGGGTTTAACCTGGAGATCGATGTCCAGTTCCCGACACTTTGAAATCCAGACCTGATCTCATCCTGGACATCTGAATGTGGTTTATCCTGTTCAGACTCTTATGAGGAAACCAGATCTGTACCACTGACAGCTCATTATGGTTACGCTTCCAGAACCCACTGGACCTGATCACGGTTTGGTCGTGATCTGGATCAGACCTAGACCTTAACTTGAACCGTGGTGTGGATGTGTGATTCAGTGGTCCAGATCTGCCCCTTAGTAATCCAAACAGAAACCAGTGTGACTAATGTATTCAGAGAGTTGGAACAGATCAGGTCTGTGGTGAAAGCATGTACAGGCAGTTGCACAATGATGTGTTGTTTTTATTTCATGTAAAATAGTGTTGTATTGAAAACAATAATAAGATCCCAGCAGCTTGGCACAAAATGAGTTCAACACAGAAATATGACAGAAAATTCAACTTTGAGTCAATGATTTTACTCCTACAGTGAATTATTAATGCTGCAGTACCTGCCAGCCTGATAAATGTATATTTATGATATTAATTATAATAATTAATTACAGTAATAATAATAATAATAACAACAATAACAGCATTAATTATATTAATAATACTGCTGTCTCCAAGTTTTCCACAGGAAGTGGAGTCAGAGAGCAGAAACCATGAAGATCTTTCAGGGGGGGATTGTCAGGCTTTTTGCTATGAGATGAAAATATTTAAAACAAAACTTTGATGTAGCAGAAGGATGGTTTGATAGTAATGTGACCATTGATTATCTATACATAAGCTGTACTAATAATAACAACAACATTAAAATATTTCAGTTTAGGCAAAGATTTCAATGTCAGGTTTCACAGGTAATTTAAAGGAAAATTCAGAAATGTTGGGACGTTTATTTCCTGATGTTGTTAAGGAAAAAACAACCTTGGTCTGTAACTGTTATTAATGATGATAACAGCAGGTCCTGTAGAGGGTGGTCTGTTTGACATACAGCTGTAGTAGAGTGAATTAACATAACACTGTGATGAAGAACACTGCTCTGGCTGCTGCTGGGACCCCCCCGTACTTTTAAATATAATTTATGAATACAATGAGTTGTGTCTGTGTCTTTAACCTGCTGTTGTACAGTTTTTATTTTATGTGAATTTGAGTGTGATTCCAGTGATTACTGTTGTGTGAGTACTGACCATGATAACATCATAAATATAAATCCAATCATTTGCAGTAAACAATATCTCAATGTTGAGATCATGTGATTGTTTCTATCTTGAATGAAAGAGCCTGAATGATGGTTCATTGTTTCTATTCTGTCATCAGAAACTGGTGATGATGTATTTACACTGCTGCAAATAAAACACAAGGATACAGAAAAAGATGTTATGAAAACAGTGAGTCTCTTCAATTCCATCAGACCATGTGTTCATCTGCACATTCTCTCTCTCTCTCTCTCTCTCTCTCTCTCTCTCTGTCTCTCTCTCTCTATATATATAGGGGATAAGAGGTTTTAACCAGGATCAGCTTTGGACTGATAGGGGTTAGGGGTTAAGGGGGTGATTGCCACCTATGAAACCCCGGTTCAAGAAGTTTTTAAAAATTGATAAAAAAATGGATTAGGATAGGGGAACTGAGCCCTTCTCCCCTTGCGAGGGAAGGGAGGTGCACGGTCCTTCCACCCGAAGGACCCCCCCATACCCCTGGTCCCTTACACCTTGGTGGGTGGGCTGGCGTTTCCTGCCATAATGGACCTCCGTCCACCCACCATCCATGTTTACGGTTGTTCTTTTTATTAATGTAGGCTTTGTTATATGTATTGTTGTGTTTATATTGTTTGTTATGAAATAAAATGTTTTCTGTATATATATATATTTATTTGTCCCGAAATGAAATACAAAACCTACAACTGAAAGCGCTCTCCAATGTATATTATATTTTATAATTATAAATTAGTATAATTTAGTGGGTTAGGAGTGAGGGGTAAGAAATCCCCTCTCCAGAGAGAGGATGGTGCACTGTCCATCTTTAACTTCCAGACGTCCCTTCCATGCTGGCCCCCTGTAAGTACCACCACCCTAAGGTGGTGGGTTTATCAAAAAATTAAGGCTTATAGCCTTGGTATTGGTCGGCCTTTGCGCAATATTTCGGCCTTTTTTGGCCTTCATCAGGCGAACCGACCTTTAGTAAATGTAGAGTGCCTTATTTGGCCTCCTCTTTCATTTCTCCCTTTGTTTTATTTGTCACTTTGTTTAGTTTTATTTGTACTTTCTTTAGTTTAATTTGTCACTTTGTTTAGTCTTAATTTGTCACTTTTTTTTTAGGCTTATATACTTTTTCCCTTTTTTTTTAGGTTTGTTTTTTTGTATTTTTACTCTTTCTTCTCCCCTACCTTTCTCCTCTCTATCCTGTCCCTGTCTTTCCTTCTCCCCAACTGCCTCCCTGTGTCTATCCACCCTCTATTTATACTCTCTGTCTCTTGTGACTGTTTTTCGTCCGCTGTTTAGTTTTTCTTCTTCTTACTTGTTCTTATATGTGTCTTCTTTGACTTTCTTTCTTACTTGTTCTTATATGTGTGTCTTACTTGACTTTCTTTTGTCTTATATTCTTGTTTTTAGTCCCCACTTTCTTATATTTGTTCCTTATTTGACTTATTTGTCCTTTCTAAGTGTCCTTTTTTGACTTTTCTTTTCCTCTTATCAGGGTTAGGGAAGGGGAACTGAACCCGTCCCCCGTAGGGGACCGGAGGTACACGGGCCTTCCCCCAGGACCCTCCACCACCCTGGAACCCCCGGTCATTTTGACGGGGGCGCTGGCCACGTCTGCCATAGCGGACAGTGGTCCAGCCCCCTCCGTCATTCCTAGAACCCATTTTGGGTTCTTTTAAAACTATTATATGTTGTGTTTTTAGCTTAGTTATCCTAATGAAATGTTTAAATAGGTATAGGTTTTTTTTTAATGAAATATGAAAATGCTTATGAATTGAAATTTGTAATAATATGAAATAAAAGTGTCCCTATTTGGGTTAAATAAACTAAATTACCTAAAAGGGTTAGGATAGGGGAACTGAGCCCTTCTCCCCTTATTGGGGAAGGGAGGAGCACTGTCCTTCCTCCAAAAGGGCCCCCCATACCCCTGGTCCCTTCTACCTTGGCGGGTGGGTCGGTGCCTCTTTCCATAACGGACCTCAGTCCACCCACCATCCATGTTAATGTCCCTTGTATGTAGTTTTATAATGTTGGCTTTGTTATATAAGTGATGTGTTTGGTGTTCTATTTATTGTTATGAAATAAAAACAAATGGTTTTATTTATGTATTTATGAAATAATGAATGTAAACAAAAAGCGCTCTCCAAAATTGAGGAGAGGAAATCCTATTTAAGGTGTTTTAAATTGTTTTTAATAAAAATCAAAAGCACTCTCCTAGATTTCGGAGATGACACACTGTTTGTAGTGTGTTTTTAAATTTAATTTTTAAAGAAAGAAATGAAATAAAATTGTTTTTAAAGACAACTAAAAGTGCTTTCCCAAAATGTGGAAAGAAATCTCTATCAAATAAATTTTTTTTCAAAAGAAATCAAATACAATTATGTTCAAATAAAACAACCAAAAAAGTGTGCCTATCGACGACGTTTCGACCCCGAAGAGGGTCTTCTTCAGGTCAGGCACACAAGCTAGCTGCTAAATAAGATCTGGCTGTTGAAAGAGCGATGTTACCCCTACGAGAGTCAGAGCTGGAATGAGCACTTGACTGCCGCTCGGTCCTATTTATACCCTTGGTTAGTTGCGCTTTTTTTAATCTCGCTATGAATTGCTTTTTAAAAACATATACTGTATTTTTTAGCCCCTAGAGTCTTTGGAATGAAATGAGGGTCAGGGTTAGGGAAAGGGGTAAGAAACAGGAAAGCACGAAGTGCTTCCTGTGGTGCACTCTCCACCCCATGGTGACCACTCCTCCATGCTCATCTTCTTAGTTTAGGCTTAATTAGTGGTGTATTTAATTTATAACGTAGTTGTTTTCTAGTTGTTTATTATTTATCTTAAATTAAAATTTATATCAAGTATTATTTGTGTTTTTGTTTAGTTGTTTTGTTGTTTTTCCATTTTTTTGGTTTGTTTTGTTTGGCTTTTAATTGTTTTCTAATTTTCTAATTCCCTCCCTTGTTTAATGTAGTTAACTTTTTTGTGTTTTTTCTCTCTGCAGGTGGCGTTCGCGACGTTTCGTGCCGATTAGGACTTCTTCAGGCTGCCATCCTACAGGTAAGTATCCCTTTTTATGCCAAACTGTGTTTGTGTTGCTGCTCTCCCTTATATACTCTCCCCAAGTCACGTGGGCGTGGCTTCAGATTGTGTTTCAAATTTTGTAAATGTATGTACTAGCTTCATGAATTTGTATTTAATTTGTTTTTAGCCAATTTGTATTTACTGAACTTGTTTTTAGCTTAGTTTACTTGTTTTTTACCCAATGAATTGTTTTTTAATGTATGTTTTAGCTTATTTAATTTGTTTTAACCCACTTTGTATTTGTTTTTAGCCAATTTGTTCTTAATAAACTTGTTTTTTAACCCAATTGTGTTTTAACTTGTTTGTTTTTTAATAAATGTATTGTTGTTTACTTGTTTTAGCCAATTGTTTTTAATTAACCCTTTGTACATGAATTAATAAATATATTCCCCTATGAATTTGTGTTTTTTAGTGCCTAATTAATGAATTTATAAACCCTTTCCTCCTTTTTCCCTTTCTCCTTCTTCTCTTCCTTTCACCTTCACTTATCTTCCATCCTTTACCCTTCACCGGTGAGTGTTTTCTCAAACCTTGCGTACCTCGTATACCTACTTAGCCTTGAACTGGGTGACGAAGCCAGTCGGCTGTATACGGAACCTTAATGAAATGAATGTCCTACTTGGTACATTCTTGAATGTCCTACTTGGTACATTCGGGGGACCTCCAGGGTTAGGAGTTAGGGGACTGAACAGGAACCACGGCTGTGGTTCCCGAAGTGCACGGTCCATCAACTATGGATGGCCCCTCGCCCATCCCCATCTTCTATTATTTTAGGTTTATCTGAGCGGTGTATTTAGTTAATAACGTAGTTGTTTTATAGTTAGAAATTATTTATCCTTAAAGTAAAATTTATATCAAGTATCATTTCCGCTTCTTTTCTGTTTTGTTGTTTTTTATTTTTCCATTTTTTAGGTTATTTTTGTTTTTTGTTGTTTGGCTTGTGTATTGTTGTTTATATGTGTTGTTTTAACCTTTCTTTTCTGTTTTTCAGGTGGCTGTCGCGACGTTTCGTCTGGATTGGGACTTCTTCAGGCTTAGCCGACCATCAGGTAAGTATATTGAGGTAAGTATGGTAGGGAGATGTTGCTCCCTCCAAAGTTTGTGCCAAACTGAATATGTCTGTGCTTGTCTCCCTTTTATACTCTCCCCTGGATGTGTCAATTTTAACTTTAGATTGTATGAACTGACTTGTCTTTAGCTTGTTTTTAATAATTGTGTCTTTTAACTTGTATTTATTTTACCTTGAGTGTTTTTTAATGTATTTGTGTTACTTTTTATGAACTTATTTGTCTTACATGTACTTTTTAACTTACTTTATGAACTTGTTTGTCTTAAATTGTAGTTTTTAGCTTGTTTTTAACCCTGTAAATAAACTATATTCCCCTATAAATTGTGTTTGTGTGTTTACTAATTAATGAATTTATTTAACCTTACTATCCTTCTTCCCTTTCCTTCTTCCTTTCCTTCCCTATGCTCATCCTCCATCCTTTTCCTCTAACCGGTGACCTATTCGTGCGTACCACGTATATTCTTTGGCCTAAACTGGGTAGGGAGTTTGCCAGCGGCTCTATACAGAAGCTAAATTATAATGGCCTTCTTGGCTCATTATGGGGACCTCTAGGGTCAATTTACGGGTCAGGGCTAGGGTTTGGGGACAAGTCCAGGGTTGGGAATAAATTAGGGTTAGGGTAGGGGACTGTACCCCATCCCCCGTTAAAGGGGAAGGGAGGTGCACCGTCCATCCTCCCAGGGGCACCCCAGCCATGCTGGCCCCCCCTGTATTTGTTGTGGCGTTTCCTGCCACGATGGACTGTAGTCCAGGCCCCATCAGCCATTGTTGTGTCGTTGTTTGTGATTTTTTTATGTTTTTTGTTTGTTTTTATGTATTTTTTTCTTATTTTTTATGTTTAATGTAAGTGTGTGTGCACGTGTATACTGTTTATATTTTGTGTGTACGTGTCCTTTAATATTGTGTTTTTGGTGTATGTGTCCTTTAATGTTGTGTTTTATGTGTATGTGTCCTTTAATATTGTGTTTTGTGTGTATATGTCCTTTAATATTGTGTTTTGTGTGTACGTGTCCTTTAATCTTGTGTTTGGTAGGTGTGTGTGGTGTCCTTTAATATTTGTGTTTTGTATGTAGGTGTCCTTTAATGTTTGTGTTTATTGTTCCCCTGGGGTAGCCTTTGTTATATAAAAAAATATCAACAAAGTAAAGAAAACAATAGTTTGAAATGAAAATGTAAATTATGGAAAAATAAGGAGCAACAAAAAGCGCTTTCCCAAAAGGGAAAGGAAGATTTGTAAATAAAAAGGGGAAAAGGTGAGGTCAAAAGGTTAAAAGTAATCAAAAGGCAGTGAGAAAGAGGGAAAAAATGCTGAAAAAAAACTGTAAAGGTAAGGATTTTCCTCAAGAGAGAAGTGAGGAGAAAAGGCACGAAAAGAGACAAAGAGAGGGAAGGAAAAAAGGTTTGCCCTCAAGGGGAAAAAACAGCTGTTACTGAGCTTTTAAGTAATCCTAATTAATATAGTGCTGTCTGTCGACGTTTCGATTCATGTGAATCTTCCTCAGGACCAGCACTATTGCAGAGTTTGGACTGACTACTGGAGCTGAGACCGAGAGCTGCTTCTCCTCTGGCTGCTGCAGTAGAAATGAGCTCTGTGTGAGAGTGAGTGAGTCTCAAGGCTCCTCCCACGTGGATTGAGCACACACACTAATGGAGGAACAAGCCTGGGCTTGTTCCAAGTAAAATTATAGTAAAACCTGTTTAATTAAAGCATATTGTATAACAATAAAGTCATTAATGACCAGTCATGTGCTCCGCCAAGATTTTTTAACCCTTTGTGAGTCCCTGCCTCCTTTCCCTTGTTTTTAATGTAGCCAATTAATGAATTTAACAGGTTAAAATCCCCAATTTAATGAATTCTCAGTTTTAGATAGTGTCCAATGAATTTATAATTCCCTATTTATGTTTTTAAGTGTGATTAATTATGTTTATATATGCCTAGATGAGTTTAATTAATTTTAACCCCTAATTAGTGATTTTCCCTCTGTAAATAATGCCAAATGAACTATCTGTCTAAATGTTTTTTGTTCTATTTCCTATTTATGTTTTTAGTGTTGCCAATCATGTTTTTAATTTTTGTAAATAAATATGCTTGTGTTTCTGTGCCCAAATCCCACCTGTCTTCTGTTGTTTACTTGTATCCCATGAATTGAGTGTGTTTTTAATCAATAAAATCCTTATGTAATATTTTTTTAATGTTTGTAGCGAATGTGTTTTTTAATTGTTGTGTAAATTTAAGCTTTTTAAAGAATGTATTTTTAATCAATTAATTAATTAATTTATGGTGATGCCAATTAGGTCACTGTGTTAGGGTTTAAAATGGTTAGGGTTAATTGTGTCCCATGAATGAAGTGTTTTTAAATGTATGTAGTGTTTTTTAAGGTTTTTTAGAGAATGTATTGTTAGTCAAATAATTTATTAAATTTATGTAAATGCCAATTAGGGTTAGGGGGTTAGGATAAGGGAACTGAGCCCTTCTCCCCCTTATAGGGGAAGGGAGGTGCACTGTCCTTCCTCCAAAAGGACCCCCCATACCCCTGGTCCCTTCTGCCTTGGCGGGTGGGTTGGCGCCTCTTGCCATACCGGACCTCAGTCCACCCACCATCCATGTCGTTGTCCCTTGTTTGTGGTTTTATTGTGGCTTTGTTATATATGTAATGTATTTTGTGTTCTATGTATTATTATGGAATAAAAGTATTTATAGGTATAAACCAAAAGCGCTCTCCAAAATTAAGGAGAGGAAACTGTATTTAAATTGTTTTTTTAAGAAGAACCAAAAGCGCTCTCCCGAATTTGGGAGAGGAAACACAAATTTTAGTGCGTTTTTTTAAATTTGTTTTTAAATAAAATAAAATGAAATTGTTTTTAAAGACAACTAAAAATACTTTCCAAAAATGTGGAAAGCAATTCCTATAAAATAAACTGTTTTTTTAAAAAAAATGTAAGTCTGTGAAATAAACAAAAAAGTGTGCCAATAGACAACGTTTCGACCCCTAAAGGGTCTTCTTCAGGTCAGGCACACAAGCTAGCTGCTGAAAAGAGTTCTGGCTGTTGAGAGAGTGATGCTACCCCTTCGAGAGTCAGAGCTGGAATGAGCTCCTGACTGCCATGCGCTCCTATTTATACCCTCTGTTTTTAGTTTCGCTTTTAACATTTGTCGCCATAATTTGCTTTTTTAACCCTGTAGTATATGTTTAACCCCTAGAGTGTTTGAAATGAAATGAATTATCTTAAATCTGTAACTATGAACTACCATATTGTTATTTATTTAGTTTCTTTGATCAAATATGAATTTAAATGTACTTTTTTTTTTTAAAACAAAGTGAATCGTGTTAGGGTTAAAACCCCCTAGGGTTAAACATGGTTAGGGTTAGGGCCTGTTTGCAAAGTAAATCAGACTATAAATATGGGTTAGGAATGAAGGGATATACACAGAGTCTCCCCCTATGCTGACCAACGACAACATAGTTGTGTGGGGAGACAGAGGCAGGGCACTGGCCGGCGCAAGTTAGTCCCCTAGCCACCTCCCACTTGCTGTCCTGAGCCACATAGAGGAGAAAAGAAGAAAGAAGAGAAGAGAGGAGGGGAGGGGGGAGGGAGGAGGATGGGAACGCGAGGTCTCCACGACGCCACTTGCAATGACAGACCACAGCCCTCTAAAAAGGATATTTCTATCGATTTATTTCTTTCTATCTACAGAGTAGGTAAGCGCACTATAACCCTGACAAGTAGAAATGCAAACGAGGAAACGGCACGAGTGAGTCCCAAAATGGGCAAGGTGGCCCTTTAAAATGGTTTGAAGCATGGCAGGTGCACCCTGCCAAGCGTAATAAAAGGTGGATTGTAGCCCTAAAAACAGTGAAAAGCATAGAAGTGAAAAGTGACATTACTCTATCATTGAAATGGTGTTGTTTAATCTCAAACTAAGGATTATTATTAAAGCAAGCACTAAGGGTTAAAAACCGCCGAGGGTTAAGACTGCTTAGGGTTAAAACTGCTCAGGGTTAAGATTGGTTAGGTTTAGGCGTGAACTACAGTGAGGTTAGGGTAAGGGTAGACCCCTGGGTAGGGTGTCGTTTGATGAATTTACAAGCCAGCAAGAGCAGGCATTAACACGAGTAACTGAGTGAGCGTGAACAGAGCGAGACGCCACATCCATCCTGACATGTTGTGACAGCAGTTGCCTCCATGTGGCCCGCGCCAGTGAAGGCCAACCACTGTAACAGGCTGGATTTAAGGGCACGAAGGCATGTGGAGCCTGCGAAACCCCAAAAGCGAAAAACGGCTGGCGTTTTTCGAATGAGTGTCAGTTT
This sequence comes from Epinephelus cyanopodus, assembly GCA_026686955.1. Lineage (NCBI taxonomy): Eukaryota > Metazoa > Chordata > Actinopteri > Perciformes > Serranidae > Epinephelus > Epinephelus cyanopodus. The sequence continues at coordinate 44,040,145 of CM048918.1, forward strand.
GGAATAGGAGGCCGCAAAGTACGCACCCACCCCTGGGACACATCGTCAGTTGTGCGCCTTGGGATCAACGAGTGTTTCGACCACTTATCACAAGACACTCTCCCCCAAGGAAGGTCCCGCCGAAGATGCGCCGTCTTCGGGGCGTGTCCCAGTCTGACCTACACTACACTAACCACTTGTTTTTTTGAAATCTGAAGAGGTTGTTGTGTTGTTAAAAAAATTATTATAGAGTTAAAGCAGAGGTAAGTAGTTTTAAAGAAATATTTAGTGTTGAAACCTAGTTTGAAAACACTATTTTTAGAATTTTAAAAGTAAAATTGAAATTAGGAAAAACTATATTAAATTAAGGTAGAAATAAATAAAAAAATCAATAGTAGGAGTGAAGGTTATTTTGAGAAGTTGAGTTTTTAGAAGTAGAGTTTTTAGAAGTTTGGTGGTAAAGAAGATAAAAAAGAAGTCAAACATTGTTAAAAAACAATATGAAAGTAAGAAAAACTGTAGATAGTAAACGCCTAGGTCCCGGTGCGTCCTAGGCTCAGTCTCTAAGTCAGACTGAGGGGACGGAAATTTGGAGGAAAATGACAATTTGAAGGACGCCCAATGAGAGTTATGAAAATGGCAATGCTGAATTAAAGCGTGTGTGGTGCAGAAATGGTCTGTAGTGCGTGGGGCTGGTCCCCGAGAAGACTGGGCAACGTTTAAGGTTCTGACGCCTGAACCACCACTCCCGCAGTGCTGCCCTAGAGTCGGGACACGGGGGGCCGCATACTTACCCCCTGACCAAACATGTACCCATAGTTAACACCGCAAGGTAGCCATGGTACAGCCGAGCAGGGTCGCAGCGACGTGGACTCATCTGCGCGAAGCTCCGTAGGTCCCCCTCTAGTAATGACCAGAACCAGCACCGCCTGGACGATGCCGCCCCGGCCATCCCAGAGGCCTGGAGGAACAGGGCATACCGAGACTGGCTCGGCCTCCCTGACCCCCATAGAACCAAGGGCGAGGCAAAAAAAACCCAACCACTGTGTTCCGTACACCGCACAACCCCAGTGGTGGTAAAAGAAAAATTAAAACAATCCCTGTGTTCCAGTACACCGCACAACCCCAGGGATTGAGTGAGAAGCCGAAGCTTCTTACTCTCCCCATGCTACAGCTACAGGGATGACACGAATCCCACTGACAAGCTATGTAATGGTGCCGCCCGACGATGTCGGTGACCACGCCCCTTCGTAACGGCCCCGCCCACGTTCGATTCTACTGTAATTGTATTTACCAGAAATAAAATTATTTCGAGAAAAAACGGTGAAAAACGGCCGAAATTCGATAAAAACGGGCGCTGCTGGCGAGTGAAATGCATGCTGGGAGGCTGGAGGCTGTTAAGCTCACTCCAAGTATTTCGTCTGACTTGGGATATGCTGTTGTCAAAATTGAAACAGGAGATCGCGGCGATGTTCCGCGTTGTGACGTCATCAGCGGTAACTCCGCCCACGCGCGGGAAGCCACCAATCAGAGGCGCAGGCCCCCGCTAGGCATGATGGGTAGGCAAAAAATGAACTAAAACGGACTAAATTCGTAAAGAAGTGTTTGTAAGAGGGGAAAAACGTTTGCATTAAAGGTGCCCTTAAAAGAGCTGTCAACAGGGAGCAACATGTGACAATTAAAATGGAAACCCTGAGTAAGAGCAGTAGTGGGAGAAAAGGCTTGCTGGAGGAAGCAGGCTACTGACTATGCTCCCAGTGTGTTAAGCCTAGGTGATACCTCTGCTAAAGGTGGAACCAGAGGAGTGATTAAATTCTCCTGCATTCCTGAATGGAATGTTGTTGTTTAAAGGAATAAATGTCCCTCTCCACTCATTATGTGAGTGGCTGTCTTAGAATTTCCCTGCATGCAGTGAGACCATGAGTGAAAAGCATGGTCAGCAGGGTGTGTTTAAAGCTGCTAATGCTGCTCATAGCATTGGCAATAGGAGATCCTATTTTAGAAGAGGCGATCCTATTTTAGAAGAGAGGGTGCTTTAAATTTTTTTTTTTTTTTTTTTTTTTTTTTTTTTTTAAAAAACTAAAAGTAAAAAGGAGTGTTTAAGCGTGATATAATTTAAAAGACTTAAATATATAATCATTATATAAGTAGTGTGTAACTATTGAGACAGTAAGAGTTAAAATAAAAAAGTTGAAAATATTATGTTATTAAAAAATGAAACACAAGTTTTAGTAAAGTAAATAATTTAGTGGGATATATCAAAAGTAAAGTGAAACCAAGGATTTCTAAAGGGGATACAACAGCTGAGGGTTAAAACAGCTGAGGGTTAAAACAGCTGAGGGTTAAAACTGATCAGGGTTAAGAATGGTTAGGTTTAGGCGTGAAGTTTCACTAATGTTAGGGTAGGGTTAGGGGGTTAGGAGTTAGGGGACTGAACAGGAACCACGGCTGTGGTTCCCGAAGTGCACGGTCCATCAACTATGGATGGCCCCTCGCCCATCCCCATCTTCTATTATTTTAGGTTTATCTGAGCGGTGTATTTAGTTAATAACGTAGTTGTTTTATAGTTAGAAATTATTTATCCTTAAAGTAAAATTTATATCAAGTATCATTTCCGCTTCTTTTCTGTTTTGTTGTTTTTTATTTTTCCATTTTTTAGGTTATTTTTGTTTTTTGTTGTTTGGCTTGTGTATTGTTGTTTATATGTGTTGTTTTAACCTTTCTTTCTGTTTTCAGGTGGCTGTCGCGACGTTTCGTCTGGATTGGGACTTCTTCAGGCTTAGCCGACCATCAGGTAAGTGTTTCAGGTAAGTATGGTAGGGAGATGTTGCTCCCTCCAAGGTTTGTGCCAAACTGAATGTGTTTGTGCTTGTCTCCCTTTTATACTCCCCACTGTGTCAATTTTAACTTCGAATTATATGAACTAACTTGTTTTTAGCTTGTTTTTAACTCATTGTGTGTTTTAGAATGTGTTTGTGTTACTTTTTATGAACTAATTTGTCTTAAATGTACTTTTTGACTTACTTTATGAACTTGTTTGTCTTAATTTGTAGTTTTTAACTTGTTTTTAACCCTGTAAATAAACTATATTCCCCTATTGTGTGTTGACTAATTAATGAATTTATTTAACCTTACTATCCTTCTTCCCTTTCCTTCTTCCTTTCCTTCCCTATGCTCATCCTCCATCCTTTTCCTAACCGGTGACCTATTCGTGCGTACCACGTATATTCTTTGGCCTAAACTGGGTAGGGAGTTTGCCAGCGGCTCTATACGGAAGCTAAATTATAATGGCCTTCTTGGCTCATGGGACCTCTAGGGTCAATTTACGGGTCAGGGCTAGGGTTTGGGGACAAGTCCCAGGGTTGGGAATAAATTAGGACTGGAATTCAGGGGTTAGGGTCTTGCCACAAGGGGGCTAAATGTCAATAAAGGGGATGGTTAGGGTTAGGGTATCCAATATGGGGTAGGGGGATAGAGTAAGTATAAGGGGGCTGTAGCTTAGCTTAGCTTAGTATGGGGGGAGGGAGAGTGACCACACCACAGGAGGCACTGGCTGGTTAGGAGTTAGGGGACTGAACAGGAACCACGGCTGTGGTTCCCGAAGTGCACGGTCCATCAACTATGGATGGCCCCTCGCCCATCCCCATCTTCTATTATTTTAGGTTTATCTGAGCGGTGTATTTAGTTAATAACGTAGTTGTTTTATAGTTAGAAATTATTTATCCTTAAAGTAAAATTTATATCAAGTATCATTTCCGCTTCTTTTCTGTTTTGTTGTTTTTTATTTTTCCATTTTTTAGGTTGTTTTTGTGTTTTTGTGTTTGGCTTGTGTATTGTTGTTTATATGTGTTGTTTTAACCTTTCTTTTCTGTTTTTCAGGTGGCTGTCGCGACGTTTCGTCTGGATTGGGACTTCTTCAGGCTTAGCCGACCATCAGGTAAGTGTTTCAGGTAAGTATGGTAGGGAGATGTTGCTCCCTCCAAGGTTTGTGCCAAACTGAATGTGTTTGTGCTTGTCTCCCTTTTATACTCTCCCCACTGTGTCAATTTTAACTTCGAATTATATGAACTAACTTGTTTTTAGCTTGTTTTTTAAACTCATTGTGTGTTTTAGAATGTGTTTGTGTTACTTTTTATGAACTAATTTGTCTTAAATGTACTTTTTGACTTACTTTATGAACTTGTTTGTCTTAATTTGTAGTTTTTAACTTGTTTTTAACCCTGTAAATAAACTATATTCCCCTATTGTGTGTTGACTAATTAATGAATTTATTTAACCTTACTATCCTTCTTCCCTTTCCTTCTTCCTTTCCTTCCCTATGCTCATCCTCCATCCTTTTCCTCTAACCGGTGACCTATTCGTGCGTACCACGTATATTCTTTGGCCTAAACTGGGTAGGGAGTTTGCCAGCGGCTCTATACGGAAGCTAAATTATAATGGCCTTCTTGGCTCATTATGGGGACCTCTAGGGTCAATTTACGGGTCAGGGCTAGGGTTTGGGGACAAGTCCAGGGTTGGGAATAAATTAGGACTGGAATTCAGGGGTTAGGGTCTTGCCACAAGGGGGCTAAATGTCAATAAAGGGGATGGTTAGGGTTAGGGTATCCAATATGGGGTAGGGGGATAGAGTAAGTATAAGGGGGCTGTAGCTTAGCTTAGCTTAGTATGGGGGGAGGGAGAGTGACCACACCACAGGAGGCACTGGCTGGTTAGGAGTTAGGGGACTGAACAGGAACCACGGCTGTGGTTCCCGAAGTGCACGGTCCATCAACTATGGATGGCCCCTCGCCCATCCCCATCTTCTATTATTTTAGGTTTATCTGAGCGGTGTATTTAGTTAATAACGTAGTAGTTTTTTATAGTTAGAAATTATTTATCCTTAAAGTAAAATTTATATCAAGTATCATTTCCGCTTCTTTTCTGTTTTGTTGTTTTTTATTTTTCCATTTTTTTAGGTTATTTTTGTTTTTTGTTGTTTGGCTTGTGTATTGTTGTTTATATGTGTTGTTTTAACCTTTCTTTTCTGTTTTTCAGGTGGCTGTCGCGACGTTTCGTCTGGATTGGGACTTCTTCAGGCTTAGCCGACCATCAGGTAAGTGTTTCAGGTAAGTATGGTAGGGAGATGTTGCTCCCTCCAAGGTTTGTGCCAAACTGAATGTGTTTGTGCTTGTCTCCCTTTTATACTCTCCCCCACTGTGTCAATTTTAACTTCGAATTATATGAACTAACTTGTTTTTAGCTTGTTTTTAACTCATTGTGTGTTTTAGAATGTGTTTGTGTTTACTTTTTATGAACTAATTTGTCTTAAATGTACTTTTTGACTTACTTTATGAACTTGTTTGTCTTAATTTGTAGTTTTTAACTTGTTTTTAACCCTGTAAATAAACTATATTCCCCTATTGTGTGTTGACTAATTAATGAATTTATTTAACCTTACTATCCTTCTTCCCTTTCCTTCTTCCTTTCCTTCCCTATGCTCATCCTCCATCCTTTTCCTCTAACCGGTGACCTATTCGTGCGTACCACGTATATTCTTTGGCCTAAACTGGGTAGGGAGTTTGCCAGCGGCTCTATACGGAAGCTAAATTATAATGGCCTTCTTGGCTCATTATGGGGACCTCTAGGGTCAATTTGGTCAGGGCTAGGGTTTGGGGACAAGTCCAGGGTTGGGAATAAATTAGGACTGGAATTCAGGGGTTAGGGTCTTGCCACAAGGGGGCTAAATGTCAATTAAGGGGATGGTTAGGGTTAGGGTATCCAATATGGGGTAGGGGGATAGAGTAAGTATAAGGGGGCTGTAGCTTAGCTTAGCTTAGTATGGGGGGAGGGAGAGTGACCACACCACAGGAGGCACTGGCTAGTTAGGAGTTAGGGGACTGAACAGGAACCACGAATGTGGTTCCCGAAGTGCACTGTCCATCACTATGGATGGCCCCTCGCCCATCCCCATCTTCTATAACTTAGGTTTTTTAGAGCGGTGTATTTATGTAATAACGTATTTGTTTTCTAGTTAGAAATTATTTATCCTTAAAGTAAAATTTATATCAAGTATCATTTCCGCTTCTTTTCTGTTTGTTGTTTTTTATTTTTCCATTTTTTAGGTTATTTTTGTTTTTGTTGTTTGGCTTGTGTATTGTTGTTTATATGTGTTGTTTTAACCTTTCTTTTCTGTTTTCAGGTGGCTGTCGCGACGTTTCGTCTGGATTGGGACTTCTTCAGGCTTAGCCGACCATCAGGTAAGTGTTTCAGGTAAGTATGGTAGGGAGATGTTGCTCCCTCCAAGGTTTGTGCCAAACTGAATGTGTTTGTGCTTGTCTCCCTTTTATACTCTCCCCACTGTGTCAATTTTAACTTCGAATTATATGAACTAACTTGTTTTTAGCTTGTTTTTAACTCATTGTGTGTTTTAGAATGTGTTTGTGTTACTTTTATGAACTAATTTGTCTTAAATGTACTTTTTGACTTACTTTATGAACTTGTTTGTCTTAATTTGAGTTTTTAACTTGTTTTTAACCCTGTAAATAAACTATATTCCCCTATTGTGTGTTGACTAATTAATGAATTATTTAACCTTACTATCCTTCTTCCCTTTCCTTCTTCCTTTCCTTCCCTATGCTCATCCTCCATCCTTTTCCTCTAACCGGTGACCTATTCGTGCGTACCACGTATATTCTTTGGCCTAAACTGGGTAGGGAGTTTGCCAGCGGCTCTATACGGAAGCTAATTATAATGGCCTTCTTGGCTCATTATGGGGACCTCTAGGGTCAATTTACGGGTCAGGGCTAGGGTTTGGGGACAAGTCCAGGGTTGGGAATAAATTAGGACTGGAATTCAGGGGTTAGGGTCTTGCCACAAGGGGGCTAAATGTCAATAAAGGGGATGGTTAGGGTTAGGGTATCCAATATGGGTAGGGGGATAGAGTAAGTATAAGGGGGCTGTAGCTTAGCTTAGCTTAGTATGGGGGGAGGGAGAGTGACCACACCACAGGAGGCACTGGCTGGTTAGGAGTTAGGGACTGAACAGGAACCACGGCTGTGGTTCCCGAAGTGCACGGTCCATCAACTATGGATGGCCCCTCGCCCATCCCCATCTTCTATTATTTTAGGTTTATCTGAGCGGTGTATTTAGTTAATAACGTAGTTGTTTTATAGTTAGAAATTATTTATCCTTAAAGTAAAATTTATATCAAGTATCATTTTCCGCTTCTTTTCTGTTTGTTGTTTTTTATTTTTCCATTTTTTAGGTTATTTTTGTTTTTTGTTGTTTGGCTTGTGTATTGTTGTTTATATGTGTTGTTTTAACCTTTCTTTTCTGTTTTTCAGGTGGCTGTCGCGACGTTTCGTCTGGATTGGGACTTCTTCAGGCTTAGCCGACCATCAGGTAAGTGTTTCAGGTAAGTATGGTAGGGAGATGTTGCTCCCTCCAAGGTTTGTGCCAAACTGAATGTGTTTGTGCTTGTCTCCCTTTTATACTCTCCCCACTGTGTCAATTTTAACTTCGAATTATATGAACTAACTTGTTTTTAGCTTGTTTTTAACTCATTGTGTGTTTAGAATGTGTTTGTGTTACTTTTTATGAACTAATTTGTCTTAAATGTACTTTTGACTTACTTTATGAACTTGTTTGTCTTAATTGTAGTTTTTAACTTGTTTTTAACCCTGTAAATAAACTATATTCCCCTATTGTGTGTTGACTAATTAATGAATTTATTTAACCTTACTATCCTTCTTCCCTTTCCTTCTTCCTTTCCTTCCCTATGCTCATCCTCCATCCTTTTCCTCTAACCGGTGACCTATTCGTGCGTACCACGTATATTCTTTGGCCTAAACTGGGTAGGGAGTTTGCCAGCGGCTCTATACGGAAGCTAAATTATAATGGCCTTCTTGGCTCATTATGGGGACCTCTAGGGTCAATTTACGGGTCAGGGCTAGGGTTTGGGGACAAGTCCAGGGTTGGGAATAAATTAGGACTGGAATTCAGGGGTTAGGGTCTTGCCACAAGGGGGCTAAATGTCAATAAAGGGGATGGTTAGGGTTAGGGTATCCAATATGGGGTAGGGGGATAGAGTAAGTATAAGGGGGCTGTAGCTTAGCTTAGCTTAGTATGGGGGGAGGGAGAGTGACCACACCACAGGAGGCACTGGCTGGTTAGGAGTTAGGGGACTGAACAGGAACCACGGCTGTGGTTCCCGAAGTGCACGGTCCATCACTATGGATGGCCCCTCGCCCATCCCATCTTCTATTATTTTAGGTTTATCTGAGCGGTGTATTTAGTTAATAACGTAGTTGTTTTATAGTTAGAAATTATTTATCTTAAAGTAAAATTTATATCAAGTATCATTTCCGCTTCTTTTCTGTTTTGTTGTTTTTTATTTTCCATTTTTTAGGTTATTTGTTTTTTTGTTGTTTGGCTTGTGTATTGTTGTTTATATGTGTTGTTTTAACCTTTCTTTTCTGTTTTCAGGTGGCTGTCGCGACGTTTCGTCTGGATGGGACTTCTTCAGGCTTAGCCGACCATCAGGTAAGTGTTTCAGGTAAGTATGGTAGGGAGATGTTGCTCCCTCCAAGGTTTGTGCCAAACTGAATGTGTTTGTGCTTGTCTCCCTTTTATCTCTCCCCACTGTGTCAATTTTAACTTCGAATTATATGAACTAACTTTTTTTAGCTTGTTTTTAACTCATTGTGTGTTTTAGAATGTGTTTGTGTTACTTTTTATGAACTAATTTGTCTTAAATGTACTTTTTGACTTACTTTATGAACTTGTTTGTCTTAATTTGTAGTTTTTAACTTGTTTTTAACCCTGTAAATAAACTATATTCCCCTATTGTGTGTTGACTAATTAATGAATTTATTTAACCTTACTATCCTTCTTCCCTTCTTCCTTTCCTTCCCTATGCTCATCCTCCATCCTTTTCCTCTAACCGGTGACCTATTCGTGCGTACCACGTATATTCTTTGGCCTAAACTGGGTAGGGAGTTTGCCAGCGGCTCTATACGGAAGCTAAATTATAATGGCCTTCTTGGCTCATTATGGGACCTCTAGGGTCAATTTACGGTCAGGGCTAGGGTTTGGGGACAAGTCCAGGGTTGGGAAAAATTAGGACTGGAATTCAGGGGGTTAGGGTCTTGCCACAAGGGGGCTAAATGTCAATAAAGGGGATGGTTAGGGTTAGGGTATCCAATATGGGGTGGGGGATAGAGTAAGTATAAGGGGGCTGTAGCTTAGCTTAGCTTAGTATGGGGGAGGGAGAGTGACCACACCACAGGAGGCACTGGCTGGTTAGGAGTTAGGGGACTGAACAGGAACCACGGCTGTGGTTCCCGAAGTGCACGGTCCATCAACTATGGATGGCCCCTCGCCCATCCCCATCTTCTATTATTTTAGGTTTATCTGAGCGGTGTATTTAGTTAATAACGTAGTTGTTTTATAGTTAGAAATTATTTATCCTTAAAGTAAAATTTATATCAAGTATCATTTCCGCTTCTTTTCTGTTTTGTTTTTTTTTATTTTCCATTTTTTAGGTTATTTTTGTTTTTTGTTGTTTGGCTTGTGTATTGTTGTTTATGTGTTGTTTTAACCTTTCTTTTCTGTTTTTCAGGTGGCTGTCGCGACGTTTCGTCTGGATTGGGACTTCTTCAGGCTTAGCCGACCATCAGGTAAGTGTTTCAGGTAAGTATGGTAGGGAGATGTTGCTCCTCCAAGGTTTGTGCCAAACTGAATGTGTTTGTGCTTGTCTCCCTTTTATACTCTCCCCACTGTGTCAATTTTAACTTCGAATTATATGAACTAACTTGTTTTTAGCTTGTTTTAACTCATTGTGTGTTTTAGAATGTGTTTGTGTTACTTTTTATGAACTAATTTGTCTTAAATGTACTTTTTGACTTACTTTATGAACTTGTTTGTCTTAATTTGTAGTTTTTAACTTGTTTTTAACCCTGTAAATAAACTATATTCCCCTATTGTGTGTTGACTAATTAATGAATTTATTTAACCTTACTATCCTTCTTCCCTTTCCTTCTTCCTTTCCTTCCCTATGCTCATCCTCCATCCTTTTCCTCTAACCGGTGACCTATTCGTGCGTACCACGTATATTCTTTGGCCTAAACTGGGTAGGAGTTTGCCAGCGGCTCTACGGAAGCTAAATTATAATGGCCTTCTTGGCTCATTATGGGGACCTCTAGGGTCAATTTACGGGTCAGGGCTAGGGTTTGGGGACAAGTCCAGGGTTGGGAATAAATTAGGACTGGAATTCAGGGGTTAGGGTCTTGCCACAAGGGGGCTAAATGTCAATAAAGGGGATGGTTAGGGTTAGGGTATCCAATATGGGGTAGGGGGATAGAGTAAGTATAAGGGGGCTGTAGCTTAGCTTAGCTTAGTATGGGGGGAGGGAGAGTGACCACACCACAGGAGGCACTGGCTGGTTAGGAGTTAGGGGACTGAACGGAACCACGGCTGTGGTTCCCGAAGTGCACGGTCCATCAACTATGGATGGCCCCTCGCCCATCCCCATCTTCTATTATTTTAGGTTTATCTGAGCGGTGTATTTAGTTAATAACGTAGTTGTTTTATAGTTAGAAATTATTTATCCTTAAGTAAAATTTATATCAAGTATCATTTCCGCTTCTTTTGTTTTGTTGTTTTTTATTTTTCCATTTTTTAGGTTATTTTTGTTTTTTGTTGTTTGGCTTGTGTATTGTTGTTATATGTGTTGTTTTAACCTTTCTTTTCTGTTTTTCAGGTGGCTGTCGCGACGTTTCGTCTGGATTGGGACTTCTTCAGGCTTAGCCGACCATCAGGTAAGTGTTTCAGGTAAGTATGGTAGGGAGATGTTGCTCCCTCCAAGGTTTGTGCCAAAACTGAATGTGTTTGTGCTTGTCTCCCTTTTATACTCTCCCCACTGTGTCAATTTTAACTTCGAATTATATGAACTAACTTGTTTTTAGCTTGTTTTTAATCATTGTGTGTTTTAGAATGTGTTGTGTTACTTTTTATGAACTAATTTGTCTTAAATGTACTTTTTGACTTACTTTATGAACTTGTTTGTCTTAATTTGTAGTTTTTAACTTGTTTTTAACCCTGTAAATAAACTATATTCCCCTATTGTGTGTTGACTAATTAATGAATTTATTTAACCTTACTATCCTTCTTCCCTTTCCTTCTTCCTTTCCTTCCCTATGCTCATCCTCCATCCTTTCCTCTAACCGGTGACCTATTCGTGCGTACCACGTATATTCTTTGGCCTAAACTGGGTAGGGAGTTTGCCAGCGGCTCTATACGGAAGCTAAATTATAATGGCCTTCTTGGCTCATTATGGGACCTCTAGGGTCAATTTACGGGTCAGGGCTAGGGTTTGGGACAAGTCCAGGGTTGGGAATAAATTAGGACTGGAATTCAGGGGTTAGGGTCTTGCCACAAGGGGGCTAAATGTCAATAAAGGGGATGGTTAGGGTTAGGGTATCCATATGGGGTAGGGGGATAGAGTAAGTATAAGGGGGCTGTAGCTTAGCTTAGCTTAGTATGGGGGGAGGGAGAGTGACCACACCACAGGAGGCACTGGCTGGTTAGGAGTTAGGGGACTGAACAGGAACCACGGCTGTGGTTCCCGAAGTGCACGGTCCATCAACTATGGATGGCCCCTCGCCCATCCCCATCTTCTATTATTTTAGGTTTATCTGAGCGGTGTATTTAGTTAATAACGTAGTTGTTTTATAGTTAGAAATTATTTATCCTTAAAGTAAAATTTATATCAAGTATCATTTCCGCTTCTTTTCTGTTTTGTTGTTTTTTATTTTTCCATTTTTTAGGTTATTTTTGTTTTTTGTTGTTTGGCTTGTGTATTGTTGTTTATATGTGTTGTTTTAACCTTTCTTTTCTGTTTTTCAGGTGGCTGTCGCGACGTTTCGTCTGGATTGGGACTTCTTCAGGCTTAGCCGACCATCAGGTAAGTGTTTCAGGTAAGTATGGTAGGGAGATGTTGCTCCCTCCAAGGTTTGTGCCAAACTGAATGTGTTTGTGCTTGTCTCCCTTTTATACTCTCCCCACTGTGTCAATTTTAACTTCGAATTATATGAACTAACTTGTTTTTAGCTTGTTTTTAACTCATTGTGTGTTTTAGAATGTGTTTGTGTTACTTTTTATGAACTAATTTGTCTTAAATGTACTTTTTGACTTACTTTATGAACTTGTTTGTCTTAATTTGTAGTTTTTAACTTGTTTTTAACCCTGTAAATAAAACTATATTCCCTATTGTGTGTTGACTAATTAATGAATTATTTAACCTTACTATCCTTCTTCCCTTTCCTTCTTCCTTTCCTTCCCTATGCTCATCCTCCATCCTTTTCCTCTAACCGGTGACCTATTCGTGCGTACCACGTATATTCTTTGGCCTAACTGGGTAGGGAGTTTGCCAGCGGCTCTATACGGAAGCTAAATTATAATGGCCTTCTTGGCTCATTATGGGGACCTCTAGGGTCAATTTACGGGTCAGGGCTAGGGTTTGGGGACAAGTCCAGGGTTGGGAATAAATTAGGACTGGAATTCAGGGGTTAGGTCTTGCCACAAGGGGGCTAAATGTCAATAAAGGGGATGGTTAGGGTTAGGGTATCCAATATGGGGTAGGGGGATAGAGTAAGTATAAGGGGGCTGTAGCTTAGCTTAGCTTAGTATGGGGGGAGGGAGAGTGACCACCACAGGAGGCACTGGCTGGTTAGGAGTTAGGGGACTGAACAGGAACCACGGCTGTGGTTCCCGAAGTGCACGGTCCATCAACTATGGATGGCCCCTCGCCCATCCCCATCTTCTATTATTTTAGGTTTATCTGAGCGTGTATTTAGTTAATAACGTAGTTGTTTTATAGTTAGAAATTATTTATCCTTAAAGTAAAATTTATATCAAGTATCATTTCCGCTTCTTTTCTGTTTTGTTGTTTTTTATTTTTCCATTTTTTAGGTTATTTTTGTTTTTGTTGTTTGGCTTGTGTATTGTTGTTTATATGTGTTGTTTTAACCTTTCTTTTCTGTTTTTCAGGTGGCTGTCGCGACGTTTCGTCTGGATTGGGACTTCTTCAGGCTTAGCCGACCATCAGGTAAGTGTTTCAGGTAAGTATGGTAGGGAGATGTTGCTCCCTCCAAGGTTTGTGCCAAACTGAATGTGTTTGTGCTTGTCTCTTTTATACTCTCCCCACTGTGTCAATTTTAACTTCGAATTATATGAACTAACTTTTTTTTAGCTTGTTTTTAACTCATTGTGTGTTTAATGTGTTTGTGTTACTTTTTATGAACTAATTTGTCTAAATGTACTTTTTGACTTACTTTATGAACTTGTTTGTCTTAATTTGTAGTTTTTAACTTGTTTTTAACCCTGTAAATAAACTATATTCCCCTATTGTGTGTGACTAATTAATGAATTTATTTAACCTTACTATCCTTCTTCCCTTTCCTTCTTCCTTTCCTTCCCTATGCTCATCCTCCATCCTTTTCCTCTAACCGGTGACCTATTCGTGCGTACCACGTATATTCTTTGGCCTAAACTGGGTAGGGAGTTTGCCAGCGGCTCTATACGGAAGCTAAATTATAATGGCCTTCTTGGCTCATTATGGGACCTCTAGGGTCAATTTACGGGTCAGGGCTAGGGTTTGGGGACAAGTCCAGGGTTGGGAATAAATTAGGACTGGAATTCAGGGGTTAGGGTCTTGCCACAAGGGGGCTAAATGTCAATAAAGGGGATGGTTAGGGTTAGGGTTAGGGGTTAGGGTTAGGAGTGAGGGGTAAGAACTCCCCTCTCCAGCCGGAGAGAGGATTGGTGCACGGTCCATCTTTAACTTCCAGACTTCCCTTCCATGCTGACCCCCTGTAGGTACCACCACCCTAAGGTGGTGGGTTTTCAAAAAATTAGGCTTGTAGCCTTAGTATAGTCGGCCTATGCGCAATATTTCGGCCTTTCTTGGCCTTCATCAGGCGAACCGACTTTTATAGTTGTGGGGAGGGCCTGTCTGGGTCTCTTCTCCATTTTTTCCCTTTTTTTATTTGTGACTTTGTTTAGTTTAATTTGTACTTTGTTTAGTTTAATTTGTACTTTATTTAGTTTAATTTGTCACTTTGTTTAGTCTTAATTTGTCACTTTATTAGTCTTAATTTGTCACTTTTTTTAATCATATTTACTTTTTTTCTCTTTTTTTAGGCTTATTTTTTGTATTTTTGTACTTTTCTTCTCCCCTTCCTTTCTCCTTTCTTCCCCGTCCCTGTCTTTCCTCTCCCCAACTGCCCTCCTGGTCTTCCTACCCTCTATTTATATTGTCCATTTGACTTGAGTTTCTTTTCTTTTTCTGTTTGAGTTTTCTGCTTTCTTGCTTGTTTTTATGTGTGTCTTCTTTGACTTTCTTATTGTTTTTTCGTCCTTCTTTCTCTTGTTTGTTCTTTATTTGTGTCTATTTTGACTTCTTTCTTGACTTTTTTGTCCTTTTTGTGTCTTTCTTGACCTTCTTTTTAATTTTAGTTAGGGGTAGGCAAGGTTAGGTTTAGGCAAGGGGGTAGGGGTGGTTAGGATAAGGGTTAGGATATTGGGTAGGGGGTCTTAAACTTGGGATAATATTGAGGGGGGTCAGCATGGTCGGGAAGCCCGGAAGGAGGCACTGGCAGGTTAGGAGTGAGGGTAAGAACTCCCCTCTCCAGCCGGAGAGAGGATTGGTGCACGGTCCATCTTTAACTTCCAGACTTCCCTTCCATGCTGACCCCCTGTAGGTACCACCACCCTAAGGTGGTGGGTTTTCAAAAAATTAGGCTTGTAGCCTTAGTATAGTCGGCCTATGCGCAATATTTCGGCCTTTCTTGGCCTTCATCAGGCGAACCGACTTTTATAGTTGTGGGGAGGGCCTGTCTGGGTCTCTTCTCCCATTTTTCCCTTTTTTATTTGTGACTTTTGTTTAGTTTAATTTTGTACTTTGTTTAGTTAATTTGTACTTTATTTAGTTTAATTTGTCACTTTGTTTAGTCTTAATTTGTCACTTTATTTAGTCTTAATTTGTCACTTTTTTTAATCATATTTACTTTTTTTCTCTTTTTTTAGGCTTATTTTTTGTATTTTTGTACTTTTTCTTCTCCCTTCCTTTCTCCTTTCTTCCCCGTCCCTGTCTTTCTTCTCCCCAACTGCCCTCCTGGTCTTCCTACCCTCTATTTATATTGTCCATTTGACTTGAGTTTCTTTTCTTTTCTCTGTTTGAGTTTTCTGCTTTCTTGCTTGTTTTTATGTGTGTCTTCTTTGACTTTCTTATTGTTTTCGTCCTTCTTTCTCTTGTTTGTTCTTTATTGTGTCTATTTTGACTTCTTTCTTGACTTTTTTGTCCTTTTGTGTCTTTCTTGACCTTCTTTTTAATTTTTAGTTAGGGGTAGGCAAGGTTAGGTTTAGGCAAGGGGGTAGGGGTGGTTAGGATAAGGGTTAGGATATTGGGTAGGGGGTCTTAAACTTGGGATAATATTGAGGGGGTCAGCATGGTCGGGAACCCGGAAGGAGGCTGGCAGGTTAGGAGTGAGGGGTAAGAACCCCTCTCCAGCCGGAGAGAGGATTGGTGCACGGTCCATCTTTAACTTCCAGACTTCCCTTCCATGCTGACCCCTGTAGGTACCACCACCCTAAGGTGGTGGGTTTTCAAAAAATTAGGCTTGTAGCCTTAGTATAGTCGGCCTATGCGCAATATTTCGGCCTTCTTGGCCTTCATCAGGCGAACCGACTTTTATAGTTGTGGGGAGGGCCTGTCTGGGTCTCTTCTCCCATTTTTCCTTTTTTATTTGTGACTTGTTTAGTTTAATTTGTACTTTGTTTAGTTTAATTTGTACTTTATTTAGTTTAATTTGTCACTTTGTTTAGTCTTAATTTGTCACTTTATTTAGTCTTAATTTGTCACTTTTTTTAATCATATTTACTTTTTTCTCTTTTTTTAGGCTTATTTTTTGTATTTTTGTACTTTTCTTCTCCCCTTCCTTTCTCCTTTCTTCCCCGTCCCTGTCTTTCCTTCTCCCCAACTGCCCCTGGTCTTCCTACCCTCTATTTATATTGTCCATTTGACTTGAGTTTCTTTTCTTTTTCTCTTTTGAGTTTTCTGCTTTCTTGCTTGTTTTTATGTGTGTCTTCTTTGACTTTCTTATTATGTTTTTCGTCCTTCTTTCTCTTGTTTGTTCTTTATTTGTGTCTTTTTGACTTCTTTCTTGACTTTTTTGTCCTTTTTGTGTCTTTTTGACCTTCTTTTTAATTTTAGTTAGGGGTAGGCAAGGTTAGGTTTAGGCAAGGGGTAGGGGTGGTTAGGATAAGGGTTAGGATATTGGGTAGGGGGTCTTAAACTTGGGATAATATTGAGGGGGGTCAGCATGGTCGGGAAGCCCGGAAGGAGGCACTGGCAGGTTAGGAGTGAGGGGTAAGAACTCCCCTCTCCAGCCGGAGAGAGGATTGGTGCACGGTCCATCTTTAACTTCCCAGACTTCCCTTCCATGCTGACCCCCTGTAGGTACCACCACCCTAAGGTGGTGGGTTTTCAAAAAATTAGGCTTGTAGCCTTAGTATAGTCGGCCTATGCGCAATATTTCGGCCTTTCTTGGCCTTCATCAGGCGAACCGACTTTTATAGTTGTGGGGAGGGCCTGTCTGGGTCTCTTCTCCCATTTTTCCCTTTTTTTATTTGTGACTTTGTTTAGTTTAATTTGTACTTTGTTTAGTTTAATTTGTACTTTATTTAGTTTAATTTGTCACTTTGTTTAGTCTTAATTTGTCACTTTATTTAGTCTTAATTTGTCACTTTTTTTAATCATATTTACTTTTTTTCTCTTTTTTTAGGCTTATTTTTTGTATTTTTGTACTTTTCTTCTCCCCTTCCTTTCTCCTTTCTTCCCCGTCCCTGTCTTTCCTTCTCCCCAACTGCCCTCCTGGTCTTCCTACCCTCTATTTATATTGTCCATTTGACTTGAGTTTCTTTTCTTTTTCTCTGTTTGAGTTTTCTGCTTTCTTGCTTGTTTTTATGTGTGTCTTCTTTGACTTTCTTATTGTTTTTTCGTCTTCTTTCTCTTGTTTGTTCTTTATTTGTGTCTATTTTGACTTCTTTCTTGACTTTTTTGTCCTTTTTGTGTCTTTCTTGACCTTCTTTTTAATTTTAGTTAGGGGTAGGCAAGGTTAGGTTTAGGCAAGGGGGGTAGGGGTGGTTAGGATAAGGGTTAGGATATTGGGTAGGGGGTCTTAAACTTGGGATAATATTGAGGGGGTCAGCATGGTCGGGAAGCCGGAAGGAGGCACTGGCAGGTTAGGAGTGAGGGGTAAGAACTCCCTCTCCAGCCGGAGAGAGGATTGGTGCACGGTCCATCTTTAACTTCCAGACTTCCCTTCCATGCTGACCCCCTGTAGGTACCACCACCCTAAGGTGGGTGGGTTTTCAAAAAATTAGGCTTGTAGCCTTAGTATAGTCGGCTATGCGCAATATTTCGGCCTTTCTTGGCCTTCATCAGGCGAACCGACTTTTATAGTTGTGGGGAGGGCCTGTCTGGGTCTCTTCTCCCATTTTTCCCTTTTTTTATTTTGTGACTTTGTTTAGTTTAATTTGTACTTTGTTTAGTTTAATTTGTACTTTATTTAGTTTAATTTGTCACTTTGTTTAGTCTTAATTTGTCACTTTATTTAGTCTTAATTTGTCACTTTTTTTAATCATATTTACTTTTTTTCTCTTTTTTTAGGCTTATTTTTTGTATTTTTGTACTTTTCTTCTCCCCTTCCTTTCTCCTTTCTTCCCCGTCCCTGTCTTTCCTTCTCCCCAACTGCCCTCCTGGTCTTCCTACCCTCTATTTATATTGTCCATTTGACTTGAGTTTCTTTTCTTTTTCTCTGTTTGAGTTTTCTGCTTTCTTGCTTGTTTTTATGTGTGTCTTCTTTGACTTTCTTATTGTTTTTCGTCCTTCTTTCTCTTGTTTGTTCTTTATTTGTGTCTATTTTGACTTCTTTCTTGACTTTTTTGTTTTTTGTGTCTTTCTTGACCTTCTTTTTAATTTTAGTTAGGGGTAGGCAAGGTTAGGTTTAGGCAAGGGGGTAGGGGTGGTTAGGATAAGGGTTAGGATATTGGGTAGGGGGTCTTAAACTTGGGATATATTGAGGGGGGTCAGCATGGTCGGGAAGCCCGGAAGGAGGCACTGGCAGGTTAGGAGTGAGGGGTAAGAACTCCCCTCTCCAGCCGGAGAGAGGATTGGTGCACGGTCCATCTTTAACTTCCAGACTTCCCTTCCATGCTGACCCCCTGTAGGTACCACCACCCTAAGGTGGTGGGTTTTCAAAAAATTAGGCTTGTAGCCAGTATAGTCGGCCTATGCGCAATATTTCGGCCTTTCTTGGCCTTCATCAGGCGAACCGACTTTTTTAGTTGTGGGGAGGGCCTGTCTGGGTCTCTCTCCCATTTTTCCCTTTTTTTATTTGTGACTTTGTTTAGTTTAATTTGTACTTTGTTTAGTTTAATTTGTACTTTATTTAGTTTATTTGTCACTTTGTTTAGTCTTAATTTGTCACTTTATTTAGTTAATTTGTCACTTTTTTAATCATATTTACTTTTTTTCTCTTTTTTTAGGCTTATTTTTTGTATTTTTGTACTTTTCTTCTCCCCTTCCTTTCTCCTTTCTTCCCCGTCCCTGTCTTTCCTTCTCCCAACTGCCCTCCTGGTCTTCCTACCCTCTATTTATATTGTCATTTGACTTGAGTTTCTTTTCTTTTTCTCTGTTTGAGTTTTCTGCTTTCTTGCTTGTTTTTTATGTGTGTCTTCTTTGACTTTCTTATTGTTTTTCGTCCTTCTTTCTCTTGTTTGTTCTTTATTTGTGTCTTTTGACTTCTTTCTTGACTTTTTTGTCCTTTTTGTGTCTTTCTTGACCTTCTTTTTAATTTTAGTTAGGGGTAGGCAAGGTTAGTTTAGGCAAGGGGGTAGGGGTGGTTAGGATAAGGGTTAGGATATTGGGTAGGGGGTCTTAAACTTGGGATAATATTGAGGGGGGTCAGCATGGTCGGGAAGCCCGGAAGGAGGCACTGGCAGGTTAGGAGTGAGGGGTAAGAAATCCCCTCTCCAGCCGGAGAGAGGATTGGTGCACGGTCCATCTTTAACTTCCAGACTTCCCTTCCATGCTGACCCCTGTAGGTACCACCACCCTAAGGTGGTGGGTTTTCAAAAAAATTAGGCTTGTAGCCTTAGTATAGTCGGCCTATGCGCAATATTTCGGCCTTTCTTGGCCTTCATCAGGCGAAACCGACTTTTATAGTTTGGGGAGGGCCTGTCTGGGTCTTTCTCCCATTTTTCCCTTTTTTTATTTGTGACTTTGTTTAGTTTAATTTGTACTTTGTTTAGTTTAATTTGTACTTTATTTAGTTTAATTTGTCACTTTGTTTAGTCTTAATTTGTCACTTTATTTAGTCTTAATTTGTCACTTTTTTTAATCATATTTACTTTTTTTCTTTTTTTAGGCTTATTTTTTGTATTTTTGTACTTTTCTTCTCCCCTTCCTTTCTCCTTTCTTCCGTCCCTGTCTTTCCTTTCCCAACTGCCCTCCTGGTCTTCCTACCCTCTATTTATATTGTCCATTTGACTTGAGTTTCTTTTCTTTTTCTCTGTTTGAGTTTTCTGCTTTCTTGCTTGTTTTTATGTGTGTCTTCTTTGACTTTCTTATTGTTTTTCGTCCTTCTTTCTCTTGTTTGTTCTTTATTTGTGTCTATTTTGACTTCTTTCTTGACTTTTTTGTCCTTTTTTGTGTCTTTCTTGACCTTCTTTTTAATTTTAGTTAGGGGTAGGCAAGGTTAGGTTTAGGCAAGGGGGTAGGGGTGGTTAGGATAAGGGTTAGGATATTGGGTAGGGGGTCTTAAACTTGGGATAATATTGAGGGGGGTCAGCATGGTCGGGAAGCCGGAAGGAGGCACTGGCAGGTTAGGAGTGAGGGGTAAGAACTCCCTCTCCAGCCGGAGAGAGGATTGGTGCACGGTCCATCTTTAACTTCCAGGACTTCCCTTCATGCTGACCCCTGTAGGTACCACCACCCTAAGGTGGTGGGTTTTCAAAAAATTAGGCTTGTAGCCTTAGTATAGTCGGCCTATGCGCAATATTTCGGCCTTTCTTGGCCTTCATCAGGCGAACCGACTTTTATAGTTTGTGGGGAGGGCCTGTCTGGGTCTCTTCTCCCATTTTTCCCTTTTTTTATTTGTGACTTTGTTTAGTTTAATTTGTACTTTGTTTAGTTTAATTTGTACTTTATTTAGTTTAATTTGTCACTTTGTTTAGTCTTAATTTGTCACTTTATTTAGTCTTAATTTGTCACTTTTTTTAATCATATTTACTTTTTTTCTCTTTTTTTAGGCTTATTTTTTGTATTTTTGTACTTTTCTTCTCCCCTTCCTTTCTCCTTTCTTCCCCGTCCCTGTCTTTCCTTCTCCCCAACTGCCCTCTGGTCTTCCTACCCTCTATTTATATTGTCCATTTGACTTGAGTTTCTTTTCTTTTTCTCTGTTTGAGTTTTCTGCTTTCTTGCTTTTTTTATGTGTGTCTTCTTTGACTTTCTTATTGTTTTTCGTCCTTCTTTCTCTTGTTTGTTCTTTATTTGTGTCTATTTTGACTTCTTTCTTGACTTTTTTGTCCTTTTTGTGTCTTTCTTGACCTTCTTTTTAATTTTAGTTAGGGGTAGGCAAGGTTAGTTTAGGCAAGGGGGGTTAGGGGTGGTTAGGATAAGGGTTAGGATATTGGGTAGGGGGTCTTAAACTTGGGATAATATTGAGGGGGGTCAGCATGGTCGGGAAGCCCGGAAGGAGGCACTGGCTGGTTAGGAGTGGGGTTCGGAACTCCCCTCTCCAGCCGGAGAGAGGATTGGTGCACGGTCCATCTTTAACTTCCAGACTTCCCTTCCATGCTGACCCCCTGTAGGTACCACCACCCTAAGGTGGTGGGTTTTCAAAAAATTAGGCTTGTAGCCTTAGTATAGTCGGCCTATGCGCAATATTTCGGCCTTTCTTGGCCTTCATCAGGCGAACCGACTTTTATAGTTGTGGGAGGGCCTGTCTGGGTCTCTTCTCCCATTTTTCCCTTTTTTTATTTGTGACTTTGTTTAGTTTAATTTGTACTTTGTTTAGTTTAATTTGTACTTTATTTAGTTTAATTTGTCACTTTGTTTAGTCTTAATTTGTCACTTTATTTAGTCTTAATTTGTCACTTTTTTTAATCATATTTACTTTTTTTCTCTTTTTTTAGGCTTATTTTTGTATTTTTGTACTTTTCTTCTCCCCTTCCTTTCTCCTTTCTTCCCCGTCCCTGTCTTTCCTTCTCCCCAACTGCCCTCCTGGTCTTCCTACCCTCTATTTATATTGTCCATTTGACTTGAGTTTCTTTTCTTTTTCTCTGTTTGAGTTTTCTGCTTTCTTGCTTGTTTTTATGTGTGTCTTCTTTGACTTTCTTATTGTTTTTGTCCTTCTTTCTCTTGTTTGTTTCTTTATTTGTGTCTATTTTGACTTCTTTCTTGACTTTTTTGTCCTTTTTGTGTCTTTCTTGACCTTCTTTTTAATTTTAGTTAGGGGTAGGCAAGGTTAGGTTTAGGCAAGGGGGTAGGGGTGGTTAGGATAAGGGTTAGGATATTGGGTAGGGGGTCTTAAACTTGGGATAATATTGAGGGGGTCAGCATGGTCGGGAAGCCCGGAAGGAGGCACTGGCAGGTTAGGAGTGAGGGGTAAGAACTCCTCTCCAGCCGGAGAGAGGATTGGTGCACGGTCCATCTTTAACTTCCAGACTTCCCTTCCATGCTGACCCCCTGTAGGTACCACCACCCTAAGGTGGTGGGTTTCAAAAATTAGGCTTGTAGCCTTAGTATAGTCGGCCTATGCGCAATATTTCGGCCTTTCTTGGCCTTCATCAGGCGAACCGACTTTTATAGTTGTGGGGAGGGCCTGTTGGGTCTCTTCTCCCATTTTTCCCTTTTTTTATTTGTGACTTTGTTTAGTTTAATTTGTACTTTGTTTAGTTTAATTTGTACTTTATTTAGTTTAATTTGTCACTTTGTTTAGTCTTAATTTGTCACTTTATTTAGTCTTAATTTGTCACTTTTTTTAATCATATTTACTTTTTTTCTCTTTTTTTAGGCTTATTTTTTGTATTTTTGTACTTTCTTCTCCCCTTCCTTTCTCCTTTCTTCCCCGTCCCTGTCTTTCCTTCTCCCCAACTGCCCCCTGGTCTTCCTACCCTCTATTTATATTGTCCATTTGACTTGAGTTTTTTCTTTTTCTCTGTTTGAGTTTTCTGCTTTCTTGCTTGTTTTATGTGTGTCTTCTTTGACTTTCTTATTGTTTTTCGTCCTTCTTTCTCTTGTTTGTTCTTTATTTGTGTCTATTTTGACTTCTTTCTTGACTTTTTTGTCCTTTTTGTGTCTTTCTTGACCTTCTTTTTAATTTTAGTTAGGGGTAGGCAAGGTTAGGTTTAGGCAAGGGGGTAGGGTGGTTAGGATAAGGGTTAGGATATTGGGTAGGGGGTCTTAAACTTGGGATAATATTGAGGGGGGTCAGCATGGTCGGGAAGCCCGGAAGAGGCACTGGCAGGTTAGGAGTGAGGGGTAAGAACTCCCTCTCCAGCCGGAGAGAGGATTGGTGCACGGTCCATCTTTAACTTCCAGACTTCCCTTCCATGCTGACCCCTGTAGGTACCACCACCTAAGGTGGTGGGTTTTCAAAAATTAGGCTTGTAGCTTAGTATAGTCGGCCTATGCGCAATATTTCGGCCTTTCTTGGCCTTCATCAGGCGAACCGACTTTTATAGTTGTGGGGAGGGCCTGTCTGGGTCTCTTCTCCCATTTTTCCCTTTTTTTATTTGTGACTTTGTTTAGTTTAATTTGTACTTTGTTTAGTTAATTTGTACTTTATTTAGTTTAAATTGTCACTTTGTTTAGTCTTAATTTGTCACTTTATTTAGTCTTAATTTGTCACTTTTTTAATCATATTTACTTTTTTTCTCTTTTTTTAGGCTTATTTTTTGTATTTTTGTACTTTTCTTCTCCCCTTCCTTTCTCCTTTCTTCCCGTCCCTGTCTTTCCTTCTCCCCAACTGCCCTCCTGGTCTTCCTACCCTCTATTATATTGTCCATTTGACTTGAGTTTCTTTTCTTTTTCTCTGTTTGAGTTTTCTGCTTTCTTGCTTGTTTTTTATGTGTGTCTTCTTTGACTTTCTTATTGTTTTTCGTCCTTCTTTCTCTTGTTTGTTCTTTATTTGTGTCTATTTTGACTTCTTTCTTGACTTTTTGTCCTTTTTGTGTCTTTCTTGACCTTCTTTTTAATTTTAGTTAGGGGTAGGCAAGGTTTAGGTTTAGGCAAGGGGGTAGGGGTGGTTAGATAAGGTTAGGATATTGGGTAGGGGGTCTTAAACTTGGGATAATATTGAGGGGGTCAGCATGGTCGGGAAGCCCGGAAGGAGGCATGGCAGGTTAGGAGTGAGGGGTAAGAACTCCCCTCTCCAGCCGGAGAGAGGATTGGTGCACGGTCCATCTTTAACTTCCAGACTTCCTTCATGCTGACCCCTGTAGGTACACCACCCTAAGGTGGTGGGTTTTCAAAAAATTAGGCTTGTAGCCTTAGTATAGTCGGCCTATGCGCAATATTTCGGCCTTTCTTGGCCTTCATCAGGCGAACCGACTTTTATAGTTGTGGGGAGGGCCTGTCTGGGTCTCTTCTCCCATTTTTCCCTTTTTTTATTTGTGACTTTGTTTAGTTTAATTTGTACTTTGTTTAGTTTAATTTGTACTTTATTTAGTTTAATTTGTCACTTTGTTTAGTCTTAATTTGTCACTTTATTTAGTCTTAATTTGTCACTTTTTTTAATCATATTTACTTTTTTTCTCTTTTTTTAGGCTTATTTTTTGTATTTTTGTACTTTTCTTCTCCCCTTCCTTTCTCCTTTTCTTCCCGTCCCTGTCTTTCCTTCTCCCCAACTGCCCTCCTGGTCTTCCTACCCTCTATTTATATTGTCCATTTGACTTGAGTTTCTTTTCTTTTCTCTGTTTGAGTTTTCTGCTTTCTTGCTTGTTTTTATGTGTGTCTTCTTTGACTTTCTTATTGTTTTTCGTCCTTCTTTCTCTTGTTTGTTCTTTATTTGTGTCTATTTTGACTTCTTTCTTGACTTTTTTGTCCTTTTTGTGTCTTTCTTGACCTTCTTTTTAATTTAGTTAGGGGTAGG